>JAOPSE010000023.1:42531741-42858356 GCA_029449295.1 Zea luxurians
TGACTCCCCTTATCATCATTCTGAGTGTTGTGGATGGAACGGACATGCCTCGGGTAGTATCTTCCTCCGAAGCCCCTGGTCATTTCAGAAAATCTGAAGGCCTCCTCCCTTCTTTGGCGAAAGTCATTGTCAGCACGAATGTACTCATCCATCTTTTGGAGCAATTTCTCCAGGGTCTGAGGAGGCTTCCGAGCAAAGTATTGAGCTGCAGGTCCAGGACGAAGCCCCTTGATCATGGCTTCGATAACGATTTCATTGGGCACCGTTGGTGCCTGCGCCCTCAATCGTAAGAACCTTCGGACATACGCCTGAAGGTATTCTTCGTGATCCTGAATACACTGGAAGAGGGCTTGAGCTGTGACCGGCTTCGTTTGAAATCCTTGAAAGCTGGTCAGTAACATATCCTTCAGCTTCTGCCATGAAGTGATTGTTCCTGGCCGAAGAGAGGAATACCAAGTCTGAGCAACATTCCTGACGGCCATAACGAAAGACTTCGCCATGACTGCAGCATTGCCCTCGTACGAAGACACTGTTGCTTCGTAGCTCATCAAGAATTGCTTCGGGTCGGAGTGGCCGTCAAACATGGGAAGCTGGGGTGGCTTATAGGATGGAGGCCAAGGTGTAGCCTGCAGCTCAGCAGACAAAGGAGAAGCATCATCGAAAACAAAATTTCCCTGATGGAAATTATCATACCAGTCATCTTCGTTGACGAAGCCCTCCTGATGAAGGTCTTTCTGATGAGGCCTTCTGTTCTGCTCATCGTGAGTGAGATGACGAACTTCCTCAGAGGCTTCGTCTATTTGCCTTTGCAACTCAGCTAGGCGGGCCATCTTCTCCTTCTTCCTCTGCACTTGTTGATGTAGCATCTCCATCTCTCTGATTTCTTGGTCTAGCTCTTCTTCCTCAAGCGTCGGGCTGACGGCTTTTCTCTTCTGGCTTCGGGCCTCCCGAAGAGAGACGGTCTCCTGGTTGTGGTCCAGCGGTTGTAGTGCTCCTGCCCCAGTCGCTGAAGCTTTCTTCGGCGCCATAGCGAAGGTCTATAGCTTCCGAAGGTGTTCACAAAAACTCGAAGTGGAAGTGAGTTCACCGGAGGTGGGCGCCAATGTTGGGGGCTTGTTCTCAAATGCTTCGAGTTAAGAACAAGGCAACATAGAAGATGTTAAACATTAAGGTCCTTCGTCCTTCGAAACATTACGCCCCTTTGGGAAATAATGCTTTAGGACGAAGGTCACAAGAGACATACCTTCGTAAATATAATAAATAATGCCGAAGGATTCATATAAAGTGTGAAATATAAATATCAACATAGGATCATTTCTATTTTATTAACATGGAGAAACAGAAATGATTTCAAATTACAAATGTACCTTCGGTCCTGAGAGAAGGTAGAAGTACAAACGTGACGCAAAAGCCAATGCCAAGTCAGCATGAACAGTACGGGAGTACTGTTCATCTATTTATAGACGCGGGACGCAGCCCACGTAAAATTACATCCATGTCCATTACATTTGTTAACGGTTTATGGAAATCTGTCGAGGCCCCCGAAGTCTTTTCATCTTTAAGTCGGTTCCCCCTTATGCCATCGCGCCGAAGCTTCCCTGCGCACAGCTTCGGCTGCCCTCGACCCTCGTCTGGTTCAGGCTTCGTCCTGGTCGTGCTCCATATCCATAATTCTGAATCCGAAAATACCTGTTCATATAATCCGCTTGGAAAACATTGTGAAATCATGTTTTTGAGGACCTTCGGAGGACGAAGGCCCCCAACAGGTACCTCGGGAGCGTAGCCCGAGCCTTGGTTATGTATCGAACGTACCCGAGGTCATCCCTCGCTCTGTGTCTGAGGCGGCTGTGGACCCTTCGTGGGCCAGCCTACGAACTCCTGATCAGTAGTGGGCACGGAGCCCGAGTGGCCTGAGGCGGCCGTTGAACCCTTCCGAAGGGCCGGCCCTCGAACCTCTGACCAGTAGCGGGCGCGGAGCCCGAGCGCTCTGAGGCGGCTGTTGAACCCTTCCGAGGGGCCAACCTTCGAACCTCTGATCAGTAGGGGGGCTCGGGCCCGTTTCCTTCGCGGAGAAGGATCCCTTTCGGGGTATCCCCCTTTCCCAGTCCCTATTGTAAGAGAGAGAAAGAGGAAAAGGAAAAGGACACAAAATCGAAATGACGTGGCGTACCTTTTTTGACACGGTCATTATGGCGAAGGAGAAGCGTCGCTCGCTTCTCCTGCCAAAGGTGCCGCCTGTCCCGCCGTGGAGTTAATGCGACGAGACGAGTGGTTCGCGGAGTAGCCGTTGCGCGTGTGCGGGCCGTTCGAGGAACGAAACACGGTCGCGCCGTCTTCACGCCGTGGGAGAGGGTTCTCTCGCTGTCCCACGAGGGGACGAGAGCTTGGCTGACGACGTGACCGCTGCTTCCGCCCACCTGCTACCGCCATTACTGCCGGCCCATTTGTGGCCGCATCGACCGTCGTGCCTTCTCCCGCGGCTAACCGGCCCGTGACCGATGCGCCTGGCTGGCACTGTTGGGTCATACGCAGGGTTGCCTCGAGTCACGGTACTGGTTCCGTAGTCGAGGAGGCACGGTAGTGGCGCGAGGGGCGGTGCAGTTGCTCGCACGTAGCAACCGGCGTGCCGGTTGCATGACGTGTGGGCCTGGGCCTCCATGCTGGGCGCGTTGGAGTCGAAGAGGTGCGCCCACTTGGCGCGGTTGCGTGCCGACTGCATGGCTATCCACCCTTTCACCCGCTGGTCTGGGCGAAAGTGGAGGAATGCTTGTAACCGCTGGGCAGTTGCATGCACTACGCGCGGCGGTTTGGCTCCTTCTGCCCTGGACCAGCTTGCATGACGCGTGGGGCCCAGCCCCCGTGTCATAGGGGGAGGACCTTGGAGCGTGTCGGAGAAGACTCAGCCCACGATGGCTGAGGACGCAAGTGGGGAGAGTCGCCTTTAAAAGGAGGGTGACCCCCTTGAAAGGCGACCATGTCTTCGCATTCCCTTATACGTCGTGTCTTTCCACCTTTCGAGCCCCCGGATGGGGAACGCCCGCAATCCTTCCGCCTTGTCATTGGAGGGACGCAACTTCGAGGAAGTTGGTACCTTTCAGCCATCGTTCGGCTTCAAGGATTTTCATCAGGCAGCCCAGCCGCATCCCCTCACCGGTGGTCACCCAAGACGGTGACCTCCAGTCCGATGGTGGGGAGAAGCGAACCGGGCTGCGATCTTGGTCCCGCCCTCAGCTTCAAGGATGTTCATCATCCTGGCTGGGGTGGGGGCTGGGCTGAGCCGGAGCTCTACCCCCCGCGTGGGTCGGCTGGTCACCTCCTCTTCCAGCTTCTGGTGGTGGAAACCATCCTCCGGCTCTACGGAGGAGGCGTCCTCCAGCCATGCCGGGGAAGGCGAACTATTGCTGCCCAGCTAGGATGCTACATTCTGTCCTCCTCCTCGCTTTCGTGGCGAGGACGGGAGTGAGGACCTACCGGTGCGCCTCGCCAACTGTCGGCGTTGGTGGAGAGGCGGACGCCACCGTCTGTGCTGACGTGGTGGCAGCTGGAGGAAGCTTCCCCACCGTCGAGGCCGTCGGTGCCGCCTACAGACTGGCCCCTGGCTCTTTGGCTTTAATGTCTGGTTCGCATCCCTTGAGCGAGGACGCGAACGAGAGCCTTCCGGTGGCCGCCTCCGTCCTGGGGCCACAGCTGCCGCTGTGGGGACGGAACCGGAGTTCCGTTCGCAATGGCACCTTGAATGCCGGTGTCTTGTTCATTGCGGCTGTCGGGGCCTGAACATGTATGTAGCTTCGGCATGGAGCCGTGTTTTTTCTTCATTTCGAGCACTAAGACTCGCCTGTCGATTATCTGAACCGCTTCACCGAGCGTGAGTCGCCTCGTGCAAAGGTGACGAGTGAGGTATCCGTATCCCGGAGGCGTAGGAGTCCCTCGGCTCGGTCGGCCTTGCTGTCCGAGGCTTCTCTTGCTCAGTTAAAGGAACCCTCGGCCGCTCTTCGATGAGCCGAAGCCGGAGGTAGCAGTGTCAGCACGGACAGAGGCAGAGTTAGCTCGAAAAGAAGATTTGGTCGACCGGAGCCTGGCCGGTTCGTCCACTGGCGGGACCGACGCCGGAGTTGAGCTACCGAGGCCACAAGCCGGGCTGATGTCTTCGGGGAACGGCTGGCTGAGGCTTCGGGGTGGCCGGCCGAGCCGTCTGCTCGAGCCGGATTCCTGAAGAAGACCCCGCCGGCGCTGGTCCGGGCGTGGTGCTGCTGTCGTCCTTCGGGGTGGAGATCCTCCAACCGTGTCGCCGTCCGAGGCTAGGTCAGATCCCGCTGAAGGTGTAGTTGACGCCGAGGGTGCTGCTGCCCCCTTCAACTGTCGACGTCCGAGCCTGTAGGATCGGGTTGTCTTGTAGTGTGTGTATGTTTTCTGCGGCCGCCGAGGCCCAAACACACTATCGTCGTGTTGTAAAGCTGCGTCCCTTTTCCTCTTGTTTCGAGTATCTGGACTTACTTGTCGGTAACAAACTTGTTTGTCCGAGCGAGAGTTACTTTTTACGGAAGGTGATGAGTGAGGTATCCGTATCCCGGAGGCGTAGGAATCCCTCGGCTCGGTCGGCCATGCCGTTTACGTGTACTCTCACTCGCCCATAGGGTTCTGTCACTATCATAGTCGAGAAGGCCCGAAAAATCGTTTCGGCGGAGGAGCTTTCGAGCGTGAAGACTTGTTCGGTCCGTGGAGTCACCTATCCGAGCGTGAGTTACTTATCACAGAAGGTGATGAGTGAGGTATCCATATCCCGGAGGCGTAGGAGTCCCTCAGCTCGGTCAGCCTTGGCTGCTTACGTGTACTCCGTCGTTTTCAGGATCCACTTTTGAAGTAGTCGAAAAGCACGAAAGGCATTCTGGCAGAAAAGATTTTTTTTCGAGGAAAATTTTGACGCAGAGGGGGTTCCCCCCTTCTAGCCCCCGAGGGAGGGTCGGGCTTTGCCGAGGCAAGGCTGACCCTTCCTTGACGACCAGACTTTGTGTGTGAACGGGGTGTACGAATAACTTGGAAGCATCTTAAGGGTAGAAGTGACGTAGCTGTTGGATGCTTCAAGCGTTGCTGTAGACCTCGCCTTGACTGTTGGCCAGCTTGTATGTTCCGGGCTTCAGAACCTTGGCGATGACGAACGGCCCTTCCCAGGGAGGCGTGAGTTTGTGTCGCCCTCGGGCGTCTTGTCGCAGCCGAAGCACCAGGTCGCCCACCTGGAGGTCTCGGGACCGAACCCCTCGGGCGTGGTAGCGTCGCAGGGACTGCTGGTACCGCGCCGAGTGTAGTAAGGCCATGTCCCGAGCCTCCTCCAGCTGGTCCAGTGAGTCTTCTCGATTAGCTCGATTGCTTTGGTCGGCGTAGGCCCTCGTCCTCGGGGAACCGTATTCTAAGTCTGTGGGCAAGATGGCCTCGGCCCCATAGACTAGAAAGAACGGTGTGAAGCCCGTGGCTCGGCTCGGCGTTGTCCTCAGACTCCAGACCACCGAGGGGAGCTCCTTCATCCATCACTTGCCGAACTTGTTGAGGTCATTGTAGATCTGCGGCTTGAGCCCTTGCAGGATCATGCCATTAGCACGCTCTACTTGCCCATTCGTCATGGGGTGAGCCACGACGGCCCAGTCCACCCGGATGTGGTGATCCTCGCAGAAGTCCAGGAACTTTCTGCCGGTGAACTGGGTGCCGTTGTCGGTGATGATGGAGTTCGGGACCCCAAAGCGATGGATGATGTTGGTGAAGAACGCCACCGCCTGTTCGGACCTGATGCTGTTTAGGGGTCGGACCTCGATCCACTTGGAGAATTTGTCGATGGCGACCAACAGGTGTGTGTAGCCCCTGGGTGCCTTCTGCAAGGGGCCGACGAGGTCCAGACCCCACACAGCAAACGACAAGGTGATGGGTATGGTCTGCAGAGCCTGAGCGGGCAGGTGGGTCTGCCTCGCGTAGAACTGACACCCTTCGCAGGTGCGGACAATTCTAGTGGTGTCGGCCACCGCCGTTGGCCAGTAGAAACCTTGTCGGAAGGCGTTTCCAACAAGGGCTCGAGGTGCTGCGTGATGGCCGCAAGCCCCCGAGTGTATCTCTTGTAAGAGCTCCTGGCCTTCGGCGATGGAAATGCATCGCTGGAGGATGCCCGAGGGGCTGCGTGGTAGAGCTCCTTCTCGTCTCCCAGCAAGACGAATGACTTGGCGCGTCGCGCCAACCGCCGAGCTTCGGCTCGATCGGGGGTAGCTCTCCTCGGTGGAGATATTGCAGGTACGGGGTCTGCCAGTTCTGATTAGGCGTGACCTCGCTCTGCTCCTCCTCGACGCGCAGTGCCTCACCCTCGGGGGCCGAGGGTACCTCGGGCTGAGCCGAGGGTGCCTCGGGCTGGGCCGAGGCCTTCTCGGGCTCGGGCGTGTCGTCGGTCTTGACGGAGGGTTGATGCAGGTCTCGGGAGAATACGTCCGGGGGAACCGTTGTTCGCCCCGAGGCTATTTTAGCCAGCTCGTCCGCAGTCTCGTTGTAGCGTCGGGCGATGTGGTTGAGCTCGAGCCCGTAGAACTTGTCTTCCAGGCGCCGAACCTCATCGCAGTAGGCTTCCATCTTCGGGTCGCAGCAGTGGGAGTTCTTCATGACTTGGTCGATGACGAGCTACGAGTCACCGCGAGCGTCGAGGCGTCGGACCCCTAGCTCGATGGCGATTCGCAACCCGTTGACCAGAGCCTCGTACTCAGCCACGTTGTTGGATGCCGGGAAGTGGAGGCGTAGCACGTAGCGTAGGTGCTTCCCGAGGGGCGAGATGAAGAGCAGGCCCGCGCCTGCCCCCGCCTTCATCAGCGACCCGTCGAAAAACATGGTCCAGAGTTCTGGTTGGATCAGAACTATTGGGAGCTGGGTGTCGACCCATTCGGCCACAAAGTCCGCCAAGACCTGGGACTTGATGGCTTTCCGAGGGGCAAACGAGATTGTCTCGCCCATGATCTCCACCGCCCACTTTGCAATTCTACCCGAGGCCTCTCGGGACTGGATGATCTCCCCCAGGGGGAAGGATGACACCACAGTTACCGGATGAGACTCGAAGTAGTGTCGCAACTTCCGCCGCGTCAGGATCACTGCGTACAGCAGCTTCTGAATTTGTGGGTAGCGGATCTTGGTCCCAGACAGTACCTCACTGATGAAGTAGACTAGCCTCTGGACGGGCAATGCATGCCCCTCTTCTCGTCTCTCAACCGCAATCGTGGCGCTAACCACCTGAGTGGTAGCGGCGACGTAGATCAAGAGGGCTTCTCCGGCAGCGGGGGGCACCAAGATGGGCGCATTCGTGAGGAGCGCCTTTAGGTTCCCAAGGGCTTGTTCGGCCTTAGGGGTCCAAGCGAAGCACTCGGCCTTCCTTAAGAGGCGGTACAGAGGCAGGCCTCTTTTGCCGAGGCGCGAGATGAAACGGCTCAGAGCCGCGAGGCATCCCATGACCCTCTGTACGCCTTTCAAGTCCTTGATGGGCCCCATGTTGGTGATGGCCGCGATTTTCTCTGGGTTGGCTTCGATGCCCCGCTCGAAGACGATGAACCCCAAGAGCATGCCTCGGGGGACTCCGAAGACACACTTCTCGGGATTGAGTTTTACACCTTTCGCCTTGAGACATCGGAATGTCGCTTCAAGGTCAGAAAGGAGGTCGGAGGCTTTCCTCGTCTTGACTACGATGTCATCGACGTAGGCCTCGACCGTTCGGCCAATGTGTTCGCCGAACACATGGTTCATGCATCGCTGGTACGTTGCACCCGCATTCCTCAAACCAAACGGCATGGTAACATAGCAGTACATACCGAAGGGTGTGATGAAAGAAGTCGCGAGCTGGTCGGACTCTTTCATCCTGATCTGGTGATAACCTGAGTAGGCATCGAGGAAAGACAGGGTTTTGCACCCAGCAGTGGAATCCACAATTTGATCGATGCGAGGCAGAGGGTAGGGAACTTTCGGACATGCTTTGTTTAGACCAGTGTAGTCTACACACATCCGCCATTTCCCCCCTTTCTTTCTCACAAGCACAGGGTTGGCAAGCCATTCGGGATGGAATACCTCTTTGATGAACCCTGGCACCATTAGCTTGTGGATCTCCTCGCCTATGGCTCTGCGCTTTTCTTCGTCGAATCGGCGCAGAGGCTGCTTCACGGGTCGGGCTCCAGCTCGGATATCCAGCGAGTGCTCGGCGACTTCCCTCGGTATGCCGGGCATGTCCGAGGGACTCCACGCGAAAACGTCGGCGTTTGCGCGAAGAAAGTCGACGAGCACTGCTTCCTATTTGGGGTCGAGCTCGGAGCCGATCCGGATATGCTTGGAGGCGTCGTTGCAGGGGTCGAGAGGGACGGACTTAACCATCTCCGCTGGCTCGAAGTTGCCGGCGTGGCGCTTCACATCTGGCGCCTCCCTAGAGAGGTTCTCCAGGTCGGCGATGAGGGCCTCGGATTTGGCGAGGGCCTCGGCGTACTCCACGCACTCCACGTCGCATTCGTACGCGTGTCGGTACGTGGGGCCGACGGTGATGACCCCGTTGGGGCCTGACATCTTGAGCTTGAGGTAGGTGTAGTTGGGGATGGCCATGAATTTGGCGTAGCATGGCCTCCCCAGCAATGCGTGGTAGGTTCCTCGAAGCCCGACCACTTCGAACATGAGGGTCTCCCTTCGAAAGTTGGAGGGCGTCCCAAAGCAGATGGGTAGATCGAGTTGTCCGAGGGGTAGGACGCGCTTCCCGGGGATGATCCCGTGGAAAGGCGCAGCTCCCATCCGGACCGAGGATAGATTGATCCGCAGGAGCCCGAGGGTCTCGACGTAGATGATGTTGAGGCTGCTGCCTCCGTCTATGAGGACCTTGGTGAGCCTGACATTGCCGATGATGGGGTCAACAACGAGCGGGTATTTCCCCGGGCTCGGCACATGGTCGGGATGGTCGCCCTGGTCAAAGGTGATGGGCTTATCGGACCAGTCTAGGTAGACTGGCGCCGCCACCTTTACCGAGTAGACCTCCCGACGCTCTTGCTTGCGATGCCGAGCCGAGGCGTTTGCCACTTGCCCACCGTAGATCATGAAGCAGTCGCGGACCTCAGGGAACTCTCCTGCCTTGTGATCTTCCTTCTTATTGTCGTCGAGAGCCTTGCCACCCTCCGTGGGTGGCCCGGCCTTGTGAAAGTGGCGTCGAAGCATGGCGCACTCCTCAAGGGTGTGCTTGATGGGTCCCTGATGATAGGGGCACAGCTCCTTGAGCATCTTATCGAAGAGGTTGGCACCTCCGGGAGGTTTCCGAGGGTTCTTGTACTCGGCGGCGGCGACAAGGTCCGCGTCGGCGGCGTCGCGTTTCGCTTGCGACTTCTTCTTGCCTTTCTTCTTGGTGCCGCGCTGAGTTGACGCCTCGGGGACATCTTCTGGTGGGTGGCCCTAGGGCTGCTTGTCCTTCCGGAAGATGGCCTCAACCGCCTCCTGGCCAGAGGCGAACTTGGTGGCGATGTCCATCAGCTCGCTCGCCCTGGTGGGGGTCTTGCGACCTAGCTTGCTCACCAGGTCGCGGCAAGTGGTGCCGGCGAGGAACGCGCCGATGACATCCGAATCGGTGACGTTGGGCAGCTCGGTGCGCTGCTTCGAGAATCGCCGGATGTAGTCCCGGAGAGACTCTCCCGGCTGCTGGCGGCAGCTTCGGAGATCCCAGGAGTTTCCAGGGCGCACGTACGTGCCTTGGAAATTGCCGGCGAAGGCTTGGACCAGGTCGTCCCAGTTGGAGATCTGCCCCGGAGGCAGGTGCTCCAGCCAGGCTCGAGCGGTGTCGGAGAGGAACAGGGGGAGGTTACGGATGATGAGATTATCATCGTCCGTTCCACCCAGTTGGCAGGCCAGCCGATAGTCCGCGAGCCACAGTTTTGGTCTCGTCTCCCCCGAGTACTTTGTGATAGTAGTCGGGGTTCGGAACCGGGTCGGGAACGACGCCCGTCGTATGGCGCGGCTAAAAGCCTGCGGACCAGGTGGTTCGGGCGAAGGACTCCGATCCTCCCCGCTGTTGTAGCGTCCCCCACGTCTGGGGTGGTAGCCTCAGCACACCCTCTCGTCGAGGTGGGCCCGATGGCTGCGGTGATGGTGTTCGTTGCCGAGGCGACCCAGGGCCGTAGGCGCTGTGTTGCGCGTGCGCCCGGTGTGGACCGAGGCTTCCCGCATGAATCGGGAAGTCGCGGCGCGAGGTTCCGAGGGGTACCCCTGCATTCGGGAGGTGGAGCTCTCGGCCCGTCGAACCGCGACATCCTCCAGGAGGTTCTTGAGCTCTCCCTGGATACGCCGCCCCTCGGTGGTTGATGGCTCCGGCATCGCGCGGAGAAGTATTGCCGCTGCGGCCAGGTTTTGGCTGACTCCACTGGAAATCGGTGGCGGCCTTACCCTGACATCGTCGGCGATGCGGTGCTGGAGGCCCTGGGGGAGATGACACGCTTCTTCGGCCGGAGGTTGGCCCGCCCATTCCTGCCCGATGTCCCGGCGGATCGGCTCAAGTGTTCCTGCTCCCTCGTCGAGCCTGGCCTGCATCTCGCGGATTTGCTCGAGATGTGGGTCATGACCCCCCATCGGGACGGGGACCACAGCTAGCTCCCGAAGGATGTCAACGCGAGGCAGAGGCCTAGGGGGATCACCGTTCTCCGGTATACCAAGATGGTTGCCTTCGCCGGGACCCCCCTAGATTGACGTGGAAACATTCGCGACTTGGGCCGCAGTCCTCGTCGCCGAGGCTGCGGCTACCGTCGGAACAATCGGAAAGGCAGTAGTCGCATGCGGTCATGAAGTCCCGCATGGCACTGGGGTTACCAAGTCCGGAGAAATCTCAACAGAAGTCGGGCTCGCCATCTTCCTCGGACCCCGAGGGCCCGTAGGTCGAGACGGCCATCAGCCGGTCCTAGGGTGACCGCATACGATACCCCAGAGGGTTTGGACTCGCCTCTATGAGAATGTCCACCGAAGCGGAGTCGCTTGGTGGGTCGAGGCCGAATCCAAAAGGCGCGAGATGGGAATCGGTCGGTACCTCTTGGTCGACGGGCGGTGGCAAAGTCACGTCGGGGGCTGACTGCACCGTCGTCTCAGGTACGAGGGTGACGCCCAGCAAGTCCTTCGCGAGCGTGCTGGCGTCGTCCGTTTGCTTGAGGTTGGTGTGTTGCGGGGAGACGGCGCTCATCTTTGTCTCAGACGCGAGGTCGATGCCCGACACGCTCCCCGTTGGGGCGCCGGCGCCGTCGACTCGCTCGACAGCCGACGAGGTGTCACCTCCTGCTTGGCCTTGGTTGCCCCGCCTCCTCCTCTGTCGGCGGGGGAGGGGACGGGACAAGCCCGAATGTCGTCCTTCCACCACGTGGGGAAGGCATCGTTGATTTCCCCGCCGCCGGGCGGGTTGTCGACCGCCATTGTCGCTGTCGCGCGGCGGGGGAAGGAGTATCATGTCGTAGCTGCCGTCGAGGGACATGAACTCAAGACTCCCGAAATGGAGCACCGTCCCGGGCTGGAGAGGTTGCTGGAGACTGCCCATCCGGAGCTTGACGGGAAGCTGTTCGTCAACACGCAGCAGGCCCCTACCTGGCGCGCCAACTGTCGGCGTTTCGACCCCGGGGGGTCCCTAGACCGACGAGTAAATTGTCGCCACGTGCCCCAGCCCAGATGGGTCGGCGCGAGGCGGAACACGAAGGGGGGGAAGAAGCCGGAGGGAGACAGGCGTGGGAGGTGGAACCCGTGGCCTTCGTGTTAGCCCCGCGCCCAGGTCGAGTGCGCTTGCAGTAGGGGGTTACAAGCGTCCACGCGGGAGGGAGCGAGCGGCCTTGCGCGAGCGCTGTCCCGTCCTTCTCCGCGCGGCCAACCTTCTGTAAGAGGGCCCTGGACCTCCCTTTTATAGGCGTAAGGAGAGGATCCGGGTGTACAAGGGGGGGTGTAGCAGTGTGCTAATGTGTCTAGCGGAGGAGAGCTAGCGCCCTAAGTACATGCCATCGTGGCAGCCGGAGAGGTTTTGGCACCCAGTTCGTGTGGTGTCGTGGCCGTCGGAGGAGCGCTGGAGCCTTGTGGAAGGACAGTTGTCGGGGCTGTCGTGTCCTTGCTGACGTCCTCTTGCTTTCGTAAGGGGGCGGAGAGCCGCCTTCGTCATAGAGCATGCGGGGTGCCATCATCACTTGTTTAGCGGAGCGAGCCAGATGGGACGCCGGTCTTGTCCCCCGTAGCCTGAGTCAGCTTGGGGTAGGGTAATGATGGCGCCTCCTGTGATGTGGTCGGTCCGAGCCCTAAGTTGGGCGAGGCGGAGGCTCCTCCGAGGTCAAGGTCGAGTCTGTCTCCCAAGGCCGAGGTCGAGTCCGAGCCTCGGGGTCGGGCGAAGCGGAGTTCGTCGTCTTCCGGGGCTGAGCTCGAGTCCGAGCCCTGGGGTCGGGCGAAGCGGAGTTCGTCGTCTTCCGGGGCTGAGCCCGAGTCCGAGCCCTGGGGTCGGGCGAAGCGGAGTTCGTCGTCTTCCGGGGCTGAGCCCGAGTTCGAGCCCTGGGGTCGGGCGAAGCGGAGTTCGTCGTCTTCCGGGGCTGAGCCCGAGTCCGAGCCCTGGGGTCGGGCGAAGCGGAGTTCGTCGTCTTCCAGGGCTGAGCCTGAGTCCGAGCCCTAGGGTCGGGCGAAGCGGAGTTCGTCGTCTTCCGGGGCTGAGCCCGAGTCCGAGCCCTGGGGTCGGGCGAAGCGGAGTTTCCTATGGCGCCTGAGGCCGGACTTGGTTGCTGACAGCCTCACTCTGTCGAGTGGCACAGCAGTCGGGGCGGCGCAGGCGACGCTGTCCCCTTGTCAGGCCGGTCAGTGTAGCGGCGAAGTGACTACGGTCACTTCGGCTCTATCGACTGGAGGGCGCGCGTCAGGATAAATGTGTCAGACCACCTTTGCATTAAATGCCTTTGTAATTCGGTCGGTTGGCGTGGCGACTTGGCCAAGGTTGCTTCTTGGTGAAGACTGGGCCCCGGGCAAGCCGAAGGTGTGTCCGTTGCTGGAGGGGGTCCTCGGGCGAGACGTGAATCCTCCGGGGTCGGCTGCCCTTGCCCGAGGCTAGGCTCGGGCGAGGCGTGATCGCGTCCCTCGAATGGACCGATGCTGGACTTAATCGCACCCATCAGGCCTTTGCAGCTTTGTGCTGATGGGGGTTACCAGCTGAGATTTAGGAGTCTTGAGGGTACCCCTAATTATGGTCCCCGACAAGGATATTCATTTGTGTTTATCATTTATTTGGTCTTGTTCAGGGTCACAACGACATTGGGAACAAGTGTATGACATACAAACAGTAAAATGGGAAGGAAAGGGTCAGAAGTATCACCAAGCAAAAGGTATCCCTTGAGGTCTGCACATAGTAGTGGTAGAGTTCTTCGCTCTGCCTTAGCCAATAATAATAAGGACAGTGAGCCTCTGAATGCGGCTGCTGCTACCCAAGCAGCTGTGAAAAAAAGAAGTGGCAACCAGCTAGATAGTCCTAATAGCACTGTCAGGCTACTTCGTTCTACATCAAAAAATAAGGACGAGGCACATAGCAGGCCTCTAAATGACAGGATCATTGATAAGCCAGCTGCAAATAAAAGAAAACATGCCAATCCCTCACAGGTTGGAAGTCCCAGCAGCAGTGTTCTGCAATAAAAAATAAAGATGTGGCGCGCAGTGAGCCTCAAAGTGACAGGACCACTGGTGAGGCAGCTACAAATAAAAGAAAAAATGCCAATTCCTCAAAGGTGGGGAGTCTGAGCTCTGGTCTCAGTGTGCTTCGGTCTGCTTCAAAAGCTAAGGATGAGACATGTATCAAACCTTTAAATGATAGTGCTGCTGTTGAACCAGCTTCAAGTAAAAGAAAATGCACCAGTCCGTCAAAGGTGGGAAGTCCCAGCAACAGTGTCAGGGTGCTTCGATCTACTTCAAAATATAAGAATGATACATGTACCGAGCCTTTAAATGATAGTGGTGCTGTTGAACCAGCTGCAAATAGAAGGAAAGGTGTCAGTCGTTCAAAGGAGGGAAGTCCCAATAGCAGTGTCAGGGTGCTTTGCTCTGCCTCAAATAATAAGATTGATGTATCTATTGAGCCACTAAATAATAGTACTACTGGTCAACCAGCTGCGAAAAGAAGAAAAAATAGCAGTTCCTTTAAAAGCAGTGTCAGGGTGCTTTGCTCTACCTCAGAAAGGAAAAATGGTCGTCGTAGATGAACTGGATGCTGTCGCGCCGATGGAGGAAGGGGTACTGGAGCCGCATTGATGGAGGATGGGGTGTTGGGAAGTCGGTCGAAGATGCCTCATCGTCGCAGATGAGCTGGCCGATGTCGCGCCGATGGAGGAAAGGGTGTTGGGGAAGTCCTTCGACTCCAGATCGAGACCACACATCTCACCATGGGTTCACAGGAGGCGCGATGGCGTTGAGCGCCCGTTGCTGTCCGCCACTGCCGCATCGGGATCTTGTGTCCATTTGCTATGAGAACACTAACTGTCCGCTCTCTAAAAAAGCATAAAATATAAGGTTCAATAACAGAAAAAGGTTCAAGCTCCTAATAAAGTACAAACAAAGTGCAAGATAAAGGGATGGGAAAGAAATAGAGGTAGCTTCCTTTACATAAAACTCTAGCTAAGCATGGACATCCCTGTTTCAAATTGCTTTAATGTGTGCGAGCATACCTTCCCAAAGACGCAGCCCAGTGGAGTGCAGTCCATCCATGAGCATCCCGGAAGTTCACATTGACACCGGCAATTATTATCGGTCTTATAGCCCAGTCATAACCCAGTGCTGCTACTAAATGAATCACACCCTGTCCTTCCTTGCACAGAACATTGGGACCCTTTCCATCATCGTTTACTTTGCAGATGAGCCATTGATGCAGCTTCTCTTTCACCAGTTTCTTTAAACTTTGGACCCTAGCAGTGGAAACTACTTCCTTGACAGAAGATTCTTGATTTGACCATTTCCCATCAAGCATTAAGGAATTTATAGCAAGCATTTGATGGTCATCTGGCCCCAAAGTGAGTAGCTTCTCAAGACGAATGTGTAGATGCATTTCATTTACACCATTGGCTTGGGAACGAGAAGTCTCCATGTAATGAGCTTCAGAATCACGATACTCAAATTCTCGCACTTCACTACAAGCCACCATGTTTGAACAAGTCACATAAAATGGAACTCTTCCTGATTGGTGTGCTGGTGCATAGCAGCGTAGCGTGCCATCGGTCAAAACCTCAGCTGGTACTTCAACATCCCCAAACATACATGACCACCTGTGACTTTCCACATGTTCTTTATTCACCAAGAATGTACCAGTAACTGAAACCTGCATCATTAGAATAATTAGCTAGAAAGAGACATGAGTACTACAAACTGCTAACTAACAAACAAGAATTATCAAACTGTGGTCTATGGAGGTGAAAAACATAAATAATGTAAGAATTATCAAACTGAAACCTGCCGGAACACCCTGAGGACGGCCCCGGGGTCGTCCGCTGTGACGTTCGCCTTCATCAGCGCGTTGTAGAGGTGCGCGTCGGCGCGGACGTTGTGGTCCCTGAGAACCGGGAGGACGCGAGAGATCTCGCGCGGCTCGCCACCGCCTACCGGTGTGCGATCGGCACGAATCGTCTGTCGATCTCATCGACCTTTCGCCTTCTGGGAAACGGAGTCGTCGCTCCATCAGTGCCGCTCGAGCCAATCACGAACGGGGAGGATGCTGACGCGGCGGGTGGGGTGGGCACATATATCAAAGACATCTTCATTGCTTATTGCTGGTATACTTTTTGGCACCCTTTGGCCAAATATCAAAGACATCTCATTCTCCCAATCAAATGCAGGCTCATATGCTGGCAGTGGTGACAGACTACAGTGCTGAGAAAAACACAGATGATAAAGATATGTTAATGTTCAACACCAAGATGAGAATTGATAATGATTGCAATAACTTGGAGGAAAAATTGTCACATGAGAGCTTTAAAGAATAAAAACACATGGTATGTTATTTCGAAAGGCTTAAAATGATTTTACCAGTCTTCAAATTTGACTCACGAAGCTAGATGGTGGTTGGCGGCGAAGGTAGGAGGGACTCGAGGCTGATCTCTACTTGCTTGGTGATCTTATGGTGCTGGTCTACCATGAAATGCGACAAGAATATCTCTTTTGCTGCTTCACGAGCCTATTTTTGGCAATGCCTGAAAAGCAAGATAGTTATTTTAATTTTGTGAGAAAAACTATTTTTAACATTGTTGTTGCCGCCTCCGAAGTCGCCATCTAAGTCTCGTGCACGCACGCTATCGCTTGAGCCTGAAAAACTATCTTTCAGATTAGACTGCATTATGTAAATTCATAATATCAAGGATATGAAACACAAGCCATTTCTCAAACAACCTTTATACACAATGTCAAAACCTCATTGACTTAATACACAAAAGCTCATGATAACTAATGTACTGCCACTAAAGCTCCATTTTTTAAACAACCTTTATACAAAACGAAAAATGAGCTGTCATCCGAAGGATAAGATTCACACTCCTCTATTTGCTGGAATACGCTTGACAATCTTTGCAAGATCATATGACTTGAGCCGACATACCTAAACAGCAATTGTGCCAGGGAAGGAATTCGACAGCGCTCCAGCATACCATCCACAAGTTATACAAGCGAGATTGCTGATATGTTCAAGCAGGTAGAAAACAGAGGAGGGGGTAGGAGCGTCGTTTATCTTGTGAATGAGGCAGGTGCACTCGGCCCTATCTGGAAAGCAAACATAACCAAACATAAGCGGAACGCGAAGAAAAGACATGACAGACTGGAACGAACTGAGGCTAGCTAGTTGTTGCTTACCGACGAATCGGGATGTGCCTCCAGCAGCAAACACCATTATAATAGATGATCTGGCGTGTATCAGGGTAGAAGGGAAGAAAATAATTGGACTATAGCAATTTGTGAAAATCCCATCCTCAATATCCTAATACGCAATCCCTAGATCACTGCACAATCCTAGATAAAAGGTCGAGATAATTCAGTTCAAAAACAAAACAAAACATACTAAGCAGTGATCATATCATCCATTAGACTCTAAGCACCAGAGAATGAATACCCAAGCAATAAGAATGTACAACAGGTCATCGTCATTGTATACATGTATGGGAGTGTAACTGTGTTAACTTGAACTTAACAGATGTGCTTATTAGAGGATGATTAGATACAAAATATCTAGACCGATGAAGGTTACAGAACTAACACAACACTTTAAGAAATTTTGATAGCCAGTGGTTTAGACAACAAAACAGTAGCAATCTTTGCAAAGGCTGACAGAGTAGGCAACAAGTGATTATGATACAAGAGTAGGCATATTCGTAATTTTTCCAGATAATTCAGTGATCAAATAATAAAATACAGTGATCAAATAATCATAATAAGGTGAACAAATAATGTAGTGTACCTGGTGAAACTAAAACCTGCTCAAAGGAGACATAATACAAGTCTCAAAATACCAATCGATTCATCAACATCAGCATAACCACTTGCATATTAGGAGTACTTACCAGCGTTAGGTGTTCTACGAGACCTGGACGTATTCTTGTGTCTAGAAAATAAAACAATCAGTTTGCTGGCATACATACACAATAGAATAGGCGAGCAGAACAGGGTGCCGAAAATTCACCAGCAAGGGCGCCACTTCGCTGATGTGTTGGATCTTAAATCTCCCCTGTTTTACATGTGGTGATGCTAGGAAAGGAAATCCACTGCACAAACTCAACGGTTGGAGCAACGATTAGCAAGCAGCGACAAACATAGGAAAAATGATTCATCAGAAGGAGAAGGCCAAGGGGGGAGGGAAGAGGCCGAGGAGATGGTATGGGAAGCTGGAGGTGTACCTAGGATAGATCATTCATGGCTCCACCTCCTGGCCATCTCTAATCTTGGTTTGCTATTTATAACTCAAACAACCTTTATACTTCCCTGGTAACATCAAGGAGCGAGATGCGAGTGTGCGTGGTTGGTCCTGTTGCTGGGACCCGCCTCGACCGCACGGGCGAAGAACTACCATTGGCGTTGTGACTGCGGATGTGGAAGAGGGAGGGGAGGTCCTAGGGCTCGAGATGGTAGAGGTCGATCTCGGCGATGGCGTCGACGCGGAGGCGACAGCTGAGAATGCGGTGACGGAGATAGGAGGAGACGAGCTCCTCGTCGTTGAAGGCCGAGGCGTGGGGCACCTCTCCCGCGGCGGCGGCTGCGCATGTGGGGCTCGACGCGGTAGAGGTCGATCTCGGCGATGGTGTTGACGCGGAGGCGGCGCCCGAGAACGCCACGACGGAGGGAGGAGGAGGCGACTCCTCATCGCGGAAGGCCTAGGGTTTCGGGGGGGATGCATCGCGAGCGGGGCAGGGATACCGTGGCGTGCGTCCAGGGGGAGTGGGGCGAGGAGGAGGGGGAGCCAGGCGCGACGGCGGTGTCGGAGGCTTGAAGCGGAGGCGACGAACGGACGGTGATGATTTGACGCATATAGATGGACGGTGTAGATTGGCTGAAGGCAGAACCAGGGGAGGCAGACTATCCCTTACAGCCTTAATGAAAGTCGCCTAGAGGGGGGGTGAATAGGGCGAAACTGAAATTTACAAATATAAACACAACTACAAGCCGGGTTAGCGTTAGAAATATAAACGAGTCCACGAGAGAGGGCGCAAAACAAATCGCAAGCAAATGAAGAGTGTGACACCCGGATTTGTTTTACCGAGGTTCGGTTCTCGCAAACCTACTCCCCGTTGAGGAGGCCACAAAGGCCGGGTCTCTTTCAACCCTTCCCTCTCTCAAACGGTCCCTCGGACCGAGTGAGCTTTTCTTCTTCTCAATCAAACGGGAACAAAACTTCCCGCAAGGGCCACCACACAATTGGTGCCTCTTGCCTTGGTTACAATTGAGTTTTGATCACAAGAACAAGTGAGAAAGAAAGAAAGCGATCCAAGCGCAAGAGCTCAAAAGAACACGGCAAATCTCTCTCGCTAGTCACTAAAGGCTTGAGTGGAATTGGAGAGGATTTGATCTCTTTGGTGTGTCTAGAATTGAATGCCTAGCTCTTGTAAGTGGTTGGAAGTTGGAAAACTTGGATGCAATGAATGGTGGGGTGGTTGGGGTATTCATAGCCCCAACCACCAAAAGTGGCCGTTGGGAAGACTGTCTGTTCGATGGCGCACCGGACAGTCCGGTGCACACCGGACAGTCCGGTGCCCCCGCCACGTCATCAATGCCGTTGGATTCTGACTGTTGGAGCTTCTGACTTCTGGGCCCGCCTGGGTGTCCGGTGCACACCGGACAACCACTGTTCATTGTCCGGTGCGCCGGTATGGGCGCACCTGACGACTGCGCGCGCAGAGCGCGCATTAAATGCGCCGCAGGTAGCCGTTGGCGCCGAAATAGCCGTTGCCCCGCTGGTACACCGGACAGTCCGGTGCACACCGGACATGTCCGGTGAATTATAGCGGAGCGGCTGCCGCGCGAACCCGAGGCTGGCGAGTTGAGGAGGCCGCGCTTCCTTGGAGCACCGGACACTGTCCGGTGTACACCGGACAGTCCGGTGAATTATAGCGAAGCGGCCTGAGAAATTCCCGAAGGTGGCGAGTTCGAGTTGGAGTCCTCTGGGCGCACCGGACACTGTCCGGTGTACACCGGACAGTCCGGTGCCTCCAGCCAGAGGTGCCTTCGGTTGCCTCTTTGCTCCTTTGTTGAATCCAAAACTTGATCTTTTTATTGGCTGAGTGTGAACCTTTTGCACCTGTATAACTTATACACTAGAGCAAACTAGTTAGTCCAATATTTGTGTTGGGCAATTCAACCACCAAAATTATTTAGGGACTAGGTGTAAGCCTAATTCCCTTTCAATCTCCCCCTTTTTGGTGATTGATGCCAACACAAACCAAAGCAAATATAGAAGTGCATAATTGAACTAGTTTGCATAAGGTAAGTGCAAAGGTTGCTTGGAATTGAGCCAATATAAATACTTACATGATGCGCATGGATTGTTTTCTTTGTTTATAACATATTGGACCATATTTGCACCATAAGTTTTGTTTTTGCAAATCCTTTTGTAAATTCTTTTCAAAGGCCTTTTGCAAGATAGTCAAAGGTAAATGAATAAGATTTTGAGAAGCATTTTCAAGATTTGAAATTTTCTCCTTTTGTTTGAAATGCTTTTCCTTTGACTAAACAAAACTCCCCCTCAAATAAGGTCTCCTCTTAGTGTTCAAGAGGGTTTTAAGTCATCAATTTTGAAAATACTACTTGCTCCCCCTTTAGAGCACAAAGAGATACCAATTTGAAATTGACCAATTGAAAATCTCCAAAATTTTAAAACTTAGGGTGGTGGTGCGGTCCTTTTGCTTTGGGCCAATACTTTCTCCCCCTTTGGCATGAATCGCCAAAAACGGATACTTGGAATGATATATAGGCCCCTTTCAAGTACTTTCTCCTCCTTTGGTCATAAAATAAATGAGTGAAGATTATACCAACGTTGGAGAGTGATGCGGAGTGACGGCGAAAGGTGAGTAGTAGAGCGGAGTGGAAGCCTTTGTTTTCGCCGAAGACTCCAATTCCCTTTCAATACACCTATGACTTGGTTCGGTATACACTTGAAAACACATTAGTCATAGCATATAAAAGAGATATGATCAAAGGCATTCTTATGAGCTATGTGTGCAAGTTTTAGCAAAAGAAATTCCTAGAATCAAGAATATTAAGCTCATGCCTAAGTCTGGTAAAAGATTGTTCATCAAGTGGCTTGGTAAAGATATCGGCTAATTGGTCTTTAGTGTTAATGTATGAAATCTCGATATCCCCCTTTTGTTGGTGATCCCGAAGAAAATGATACCGAATGGCTATGTGTTTAGTGCGGCTATGCTCAACGGGATTATCCGCCATGCGGATTGCACTCTCATTATCACATAGAAGAAGAACTTTGGTTAATTTGTAACCGTAGTCCCGCAGGGTTTGCCTCATCCAAAGCAATTGCGCGCAACAATGGCCTGCGGCAATATACTCGGCTTCGGCGGTAGAAAGAGCGACCGAATTTTGCTTCTTTGAAGCCCATGACACCAAGGATCTTCCCAAGAACTGGCAAGTCCCCGATGTGCTCTTTCTATTAATCTTACACCCCGCCCAATCGGCATCCGAATAACCAATCAAATCAAAAGTAGATCCCCGAGGGTACCAAAGCCCAAACTTAGGAGTATAAGCCAAATATCTCAAGATTCGTTTTACGGCTGTAAGGTGTGATTCCTTAGGGTCGGCTTGGAATCTTGCACACATGCATACGGAAAGCATAATGTCCGGTCGAGATGCACATAAATAAAGCAATGAACCAATCATCGACCGGTATACCTTTTGATCCACGGACTTACCTCCCGTGTCGAGGTCGAGATGCCCATTTGTTCCCATGGGTGTCTTGATGGGCTTGGCATCCTTCATTCCAAACTTGCTTAGAATATCTTGAGTATACTTAGTTTGGCTAATGAAGGTGCCCTCTTGGAGTTGCTTGACCTGGAATCCTAGAAAATACTTCAACTCCCCCATCATAGACATCTCGAATTTCTGTGTCATGATCCTACTAAATTCTTCACATGTAGATTCGTTAGTAGACCCAAATATAATATCATCAACATAAATTTGGCATACGAACAAATCATTGTCAAGAGTTTTAGTGAATAAAGTAGGATCGGCCTTGCCGACTTTGAAGCCATTATCAATAAGGAAATCTCTAAGGCATTCATACCATGCTCTTGGGGCTTGCTTGAGCCCATAAAGCGCCTTAGAGAGCTTATAAACATGGTTAGGATACTCACTGTCTTCAAAGTCGGGAGGTTGCTCAACATAGACCTCCTCCTTGATTGGTCCATTGAGGAAGGCACTCTTCACGTCCATTTGATAAAGCTTGAAGCCATGGTAAGTAGCATAGGCCAATAATATACGAATTGACTCAAGCCTAGCTACGGGTGCATAGGTTTCACCAAAATCCAAACCTTCGACTTGTGAATACCCCTTGGCCACGAGTCGAGCTTTGTTCCTTGTCACCACACCATGCTCGTCTTGCTTGTTGCGGAAGACCCACTTGGTTCCTACAACATTTTGATTAGGACGTGGAACTAAATGCCATACCTCATTCCTTGTGAAATTGTTGAGCTCCTCTTGCATTGCCATCACCCAATCCGAATCTTGAAGTGCTTCCTCTACCCTGTGTGGCTCAATAGAGGAAACAAAAGAGTAATGTTCACAAAAATGTGCAACACGAGATCGAGTAGTTACCCCCTTATGAATGTCGCCGAGGATGGTGTCGACGGGGTGATCTCGTTGTATTGCTTGGTGGACTCTTGGGTGTGGCGGTCTTGGTTGTTCATCCTCCTTGCCTTCATCATTTGCATCTCCCCCTTGATCGTTGCCGTCATTTTGAGGTGGCTCATCTTCTTGATCTTCTTGTTCAACATCTTGAGCCTCATCCTCAATTTGAGTTGGTGGAGATGCTTGCATGGAGGAGGATGGTTGATCTTGTGCATGTGGAGGCTCTTCGGATTCCTTAGGACACACATTCCCAATGGACATGTTCCTTAGCGCTATGCATGGAGCCTGTTCTTCACCTATCTCATCAAGATCAACATGCTCTACTTGAGAGCCGTTAGTCTCATCAAACACAACGTCACAAGAAACTTCAACAAGTCCTGAGGACTTGTTAAAGACTCTATATGCCCTTGTGTTTGAGTCATATCCAAGTAAAAAGCCTTCTACAGTTTTAGGAGCAAATTTAGATTTTCTACCTCTTTTGACAAGAATAAAACATTTGCTACCAAAAACTCTAAAATATGAAATATTTGGCTTTTTACCGGTTAGGAGTTCATAGGATGTCTCCTTGAGGATTCGGTGAAGATATAACCGGTTGATGGCGTAGCAGGCGGTGTTGACCGCCTCGGCCCAAAACCGGTCCGGTGTATTGTACTCATCAAGCATGGTTCTTGCCATGTCTAATAGAGTTCGATTCTTCCTCTCCACTACACCATTTTGTTGTGGAGTGTAGGGAGAAGAGAACTCATGCTTGATGCCCTCCTCCTCAAGGAAGCCTTCAATTTGAGAGTTCTTGAACTCCGTCCCATTGTCGCTTCTAATTTTCTTGATCCTTAAGCCGAACTCATTTTGAGCCCGTCTCAAGAATCCCTTTAAGGTCTCTTGGGTATGAGATTTGTCCTGCAAAAAGAACACCCAAGTGAAGCGAGAATAATCATCCACAATAACTAGACAGTACTTACTCCCGCCGATGCTTATGTAAGCGATCGGGCCGAATAGGTCCATGTGTAGGAGCTCCAGTGACCTGTCACTAGTCATGATGTTCTTGTGTGGATGAAGAGTGCCAACTTGCTTCCCGGCTTGGCATGCGCTACAAATCCTGTCTTTCTCAAAATGAACATTGGTTAGTCCTAAAATGTGTTCTCCCTTTAGAAGCTTGTGAAGATTCTTCATTCCAACATGGGCTAGTCGGCGGTGCCAGAGCCAACCCAAGTTAGTCTTAGCAATCAAGCAAGTGTCGAGTTCAGCTCTATCAAAATCCACCAAGTATAGCTGACCCTCTAACACTCCCTTGAATGCTATTGAATCATCACTTCTTCTAAAGACAGTAACACCTATATCAGTAAATAGACAGTTGTAGCCCATTTGACATAACTGGGATACGGAAAGCAAATTGTAATCTAAAGAATCTACAAGAAAAACATTGGAAATAGTATGGTCAGGTGATATAGCAATTTTACCCAAACCTTTGACCAAACCTTGATTTCCATCCCCGAATGTGATAGCTCGTTGGGGATCTTGGTTTTTCTCATAGAAGGAGAACATCTTTTTCTCCCCTGTCATGTGGTTTGTGCACCCGCTGTCGAGTATCCAACTTGAGCCCCCGGATGCATAAACCTACAAAACAATTTTAGTTCTTGACTTTAGGTACCCAAACGGTTTTGGGTCCTTTGGCATTAGAAACAAGAACTTTGGGTACCCAAACACAAGTCTTGGAGCCCTTGTGTTTGCCCCCAACAATTTTGGCAACTACCTTGCCGGATTTGTTAGTTAAAACATATGATGCATCAAAAGTTTTGAAAGAAATAGCATGATCATTTGATGCATTAGGAGTTTTCTTTCTAGGCAACTTGGCACGGGTTGGTTGCCTAGATCTAGATGTCTCACCCTTATACATAAAAGCATGGTTAGGGCCAGAGTGAGACTTCCTAGAATGAGTTCTCCTAATTTTGCTCTCAGGATAGCCGGCAGGGTACAAAATGTAACCCTCGTTATCCTGAGGCATGGGAGCCTTACCCTTAACAAAGTTAGACAAGTTCTTAGGAGGGGCATTAAGTTTGACATTGTCTCCCCTTTGGAAGCCAATGCCATCCTTGATGCCAGGGCGTCTCCCATTATAGAGCATACTTCTAGCAAATTTAAATTTTTCATTCTCTAAATTATGCTCGGCAATTTTAGCATCTAATTTTGCTATATGATCATTTTGTTGCTTAATTAATACCATGTGATCATGAATAGCATTGATATCAACATCTCTACATCTAGTACAAATAGAAACATGCTCAACATTAGATGTAGAGGGTTTGCAAGATTTTAGTTCAACAACCTTAGCATGCAACATATCATTTTTAGTTCTAAGGTCGGAAATAGTAGCATTGCAAACATCAAAATCCTTAGCCTTAGCAATTAATTTCTCATTCTCATTTCTAAGGCTAGTAATAGAGACATTCAACTCATCAATCCTAGCAAGCAAATCAACATTATCATTTCTAGGATAGGAAGTTGAATCAATACAAATATGAGAATCAACCTTAGCAATTAATTTAGCATTTTCATTTCTAAAGTTGTCAATAGTGTCATGGCATGTGCTTAGCTCACTAGATAATTTGTTACATTTTTCTACTTCTAGAGCATAAGCATTTTTAACCTTAACATGTTTCTTGTTTTCCTTGATTAGGAAATCCTCTTGGGAGTCCAAGAGATCATCCTTTTCATGGATAGCACTAATTAGCTCATTTAATTTTTCTTTTTGTTCCATGTTAAGGTTGGCAAAAAGAATGCGCAAGTTATCCTCCTCATTTTTATCATCATCCTCATCACTAGATGTTTCATATTTAGTGGAGGACCTTGATTTTACCTTCTTTTTGCCATCCTTGGCCATGAGACACTTGTGGCCGACGTTAGGGAAGAGAAGCCCCTTGGTGACGGCGATGTTGGCGGCGTCCTCGTCGGAGGAGGACTCGGTGGAGCTCTCGTCGGAGTCCCACTCACGGCACACGTGGGCATCGCCGCCCCTCTTCTTGTGGTACCTCTTCTTTTCTCTCCTCTTTCCCTTCTTGTCGTCGCCCCTGTCACTATCACTAGACATAGGACATTTTGCAATAAAGTGACCGGGCTTACCACACTTGTAGCAAACCTTCTTGGAACGGGATTTGTAATCCTTCCCCTTCCGTTGCTTGAGGATTTGCCGAAAGCTTTTGATGATTAAGGCCATCTCCTCATTGTCGAGCTTGGAGGCGTCAATTGGTTGTCTACTTGGTGTAGACTCCTCCTTCTTCTCCTCCGTTGCCTTGAAGGCCACCGGTTGCGCCTCAGACGTGGAAGGTTCGTCAAGCTCATTGATCTTCTTTGAGCCCTTAATCATGCATTCAAAGCTTACAAAATTCCCGATAACTTCCTCGGGGGTCATTAGTGGATATCTTGGATTACCACGAATTAATTGAACTTGAGTGGGGTTAAGGAAAATAAGAGCTCTTAAAATAACCTTAACCACCTCGTGGTCATCCCACTTCTTGCTCCCAAGGTTGCGCACTTGGTTCACCAAGGTCTTGAGCCGGTTGTACATATCTTGAGGCTCCTCCCCTTGGCGAAGACGAAAGCGACCGAGCTCCCCCTCGATCGTTTCCCGCTTGGTGATCTTGGTGAGTTCATCACCCTCGTGCGCCGTCTTGAGTAGGTCCCAAATTTCCTTTGCATTCTTCAACCCTTGCACTTTGTTGTATTCCTCCTTGCTTAGAGAGGCGAGGAGAATGGTTGTGGCTTGGGAGTTGAAGTGCTCGATTTGGGCTACTTCGTCCGTATCATAATCCTCATCCCCTACAGATGGTACCTGCACACCATACTCAACAACATCCCATATACTTTTGTGGAGTGAGGTTAGATGGAATCGCATTAAATTACTCCACATAGCATAATCTTCACCATTAAACGTTGGTGGTTTGCCTAATGGGACGGAAAGTAAAGGTGTATGTTTAGGAATGCGAGGGTAGCGTAGGGGGATCTTACTATACTTCTTACGCTCTTGGCGTTTAGAAGTGACGGACGCCGCGTCGGAGCCGGAGGTGGATGTCGATGAAGAATCGGTCTCGTAGTAGACCACCTTCCTCATCCTCTTTTTCTTGTCCCCACTCCGATGCGGCTTGTGAGAAGAAGATTTTTCCTTCTTCTCTTTGTGGTGAGAAGAGGAAGATCTTTTCTCCTTCCGTTTGGAGGAGTCCTTCTTCTTCTCCCTCCTCTTGGTGTGGGACTCTTCCGATGAAGTGCTCCCTTGGCTTGTAGTGGGCTTGTCGCCGGTCTCCATCTCCCTCTTGGCGTGATCTCCCGACATCACTTCGAGCGGTTAGGCTCTAATGAAGCACCGGGCTCTGATACCAATTGAAAGTCGCCTAGAGGGGGGGTGAATAGGGTGAAACTGAAATTTACAAATATAAACACAACTACAAGCCGGGTTAGCGTTAGAAATATAAACGAGTCCGCGAGAGAGGGCGCAAAACAAATCGCAAGCAAATGAAGAGTGTGACACCCGGATTTGTTTTACCGAGGTTCGGTTCTCGCAAACCTACTCCCCGTTGAGGAGGCCACAAAGGCCGGGTCTCTTTCAACCCTTCCCTCTCTCAAACGGTCCCTCGGACCGAGTGAGCTTTTCTTCTTCTCAATCAAACGGGAACAAAACTTCCCGCAAGGGCCACCACACAATTGGTGCCTCTTGCCTTGGTTACAATTGAGTTTTGATCACAAGAACAAGTGAGAAAGAAAGAAAGCGATCCAAGCGCAAGAGCTCAAAAGAACACGGCAAATCTCTCTCGCTAGTCACTAAAGGCTTGAGTGGAATTGGAGAGGATTTGATCTCTTTGGTGTGTCTAGAATTGAATGCCTAGCTCTTGTAAGTGGTTGGAAGTTGGAAAACTTGGATGCAATGAATGGTGGGGTGGTTGGGGTATTTATAGCCCCAACCACCAAAAGTGGCCGTTGGGAAGACTGTCTGTTCGATGGCGCACCGGACAGTCCGGTGCACACCGGACAGTCCGGTGCCCCCGCCACGTCATCAATGCCGTTGGATTCTGACCGTTGGAGCTTCTGACTTCTGGGCCCGCCTGGGTGTCCGGTGCACACCGGACAACCACTGTTCATTGTCCGGTGCGCCGGTATGGGCGCGCCTGACGACTGCGCGCGCAGAGCACGCATTAAATGCGCCGCAGGTAGCCGTTGGCGCCGAAATAGCCGTTGCCCCGCTGGTACACCGGACAGTCCGGTGCACACCGGACATGTCCGGTGAATTATAGCGGAGCGGCTGCCGCGCGAACCCGAGGCTGGCGAGTTGAGGAGGCCGCACTTCCTTGGAGCACCGGACACTGTCCGGTGTACACCGGACAGTCCGGTGAATTATAGCGAAGCGGCCTGAGAAATTCCCGAAGGTGGCGAGTTCGAGTTGGAGTCCTCTGGGCGCACCGGACACTGTCCGGTGTACACCGGACAGTCCGGTGCCTCCAGCCAGAGGTGCCTTCGGTTGCCTCTTTGCTCCTTTGTTGAATCCAAAACTTGATCTTTTTATTGGCTGAGTGTGAACCTTTTGCACCTGTATAACTTATACACTAGAGCAAACTAGTTAGTCCAATATTTGTGTTGGGCAATTCAACCACCAAAATTATTTAGGGACTAGGTGTAAGCCTAATTCCCTTTCACTTAATAGGTAGTATAGATAGGAATTTATTTAATAAAGTAACCTATTTAGCTTGGAATTCAAAGTTTATATATAAGCCTATATCAAATTTATAGGGTGAAGGACGAGAAATGATTTTATTTATCAATAGAATCTGTTTCTATTCTGCAACTTATAGAATGCTTTTTGGTTCAATCCTCTATAGTAAAAATATAGCACATAAATATCTCCAACATCTTATTAACAATAGTATATAAATATAATTTGCATAAAACCGAACTACATTAATTAATAGGAACAATTGGATCTATACCATTAAAAGATCCAAACTTTAGATATATACCATGGACCCCACATGTCATTGACTCATGTGGACCCACATGTAAGTGAGATAGTAATGGTATGGATTCAAAGTGGTGATCTTTTAATGGTATGGATCCAAATTTCCCTAATTAATATGTGCTTAAATTATTATTATTACTAGAATGGAATTCAGTTCCAATGATCCAAACATAACATTAAAAAATAAAAAACATTTAAAAAATAGGTTTCCAAACAAGCTATAATTAGTTAAAAATTTGGTCAAAACCCTAAACCAACATCGAAGGTCCAGTCCACTCCAGCCGTTCCCCTTTGCCGCTACGGCGCGTCGGCACCGCTCGCTCGCTCGTGTTCCCAAACATACTTCGCAGAGCCGCACGACGCTACCACCGCACCCCAGGATCTGCGTCATGCTCCAGCCACAGCCCATTGATGCTGCCATGCCGGCCTCGGCCCCCAATCTTAACCCCCATCGATGCCAGTTTGGCATTCATCTCCTTGGCCCCGTCGTCTTCACCGTCGGTTTCTTGGACGGCGTGTCGTTGAACTCCAGCTTGGGTCGGCGCTATGAGGCAGAGTAGAATGTCTCAGATGCTGGCAGTCCGAGGGCAGCCTCCTCCTTGCAAGCGAGAGCGCCGCTGGGCACGAGCTCCATATGTTCGACAAAATGCCACTACGGCAGCAGCTGCGTCGGTTGCCCTGTGCCTCTCGCCTCTCGGCTCTAGTGTGCCCCACAGGTTTAGCTGCTCCAGCGCGGGCGCGTCAGCGCCCCTCTTTGCCTCGGAGCACCGCCAAGCAACGCCTCAAGTGGCTTGGTGTCGACTTTGTCGTCCTCTACGGCTAGACTGCATCGACAAGAAGGTGCCTGTAGAGGTCACGGTGAGCGCAGTGTACCTTCTCCATTTGATTCCTTTGTTCGATAGTAGTGTACCTAAATGATGGCGCCTTGTGCCATTCTGTCTTCCATGCTTCAAAAGCAATATGTCTTCTAGAGAAATTGTATTCAGTTTGGGTGTCCGTGTAAATAATTGTCCTTGGTGGTATCTTCAATTTCGATTATTGCCCTAGCTAGTTTTGCATTCGGTTTAGGTGTCTGTTTTCATTAGCAATTTGCTGCAGATTCCGTGCTACTGGAACAATGGGTTTCAAAAGCAATCTGTCTTCTAGAGAAATTGTAGAGCAGCTGATCCACGTATCTCGATATTTTTAGATCTGAAATGTTGTTTTCATGGTGATTTTCACTTGAATAGTAGTGGTTGCGTCATTGCGTGGAATTTCTATGTATTCAAAAGAAAGAAAAATCATGACATTTGAATGCAATGATTATGTTTCTTTTGTGATCCCTTGGAGCGTTATTTTTATCCTGATTATGCTGATCAAATTTAACTGTGTTACTTGGTTTTGTTGTTAACTTTATTCTATGAACAAATAAACTCAGTAAGATTCATAGATTGGAAAACAACATCCATTCTTCTGCTAACAAGTGTCTCATGTAACCCACACATTAGATTGTATTCCTAATATGATCATTGTGATAATACTGAGCATTATTAAGAATTAGTGTGTTCTAGAGGTTAGAGAAGTGTTGTGTATATGCATGGAATGGGGGAGCCAATAAACAACTATAATACTTTTGTTGAAGCAATCAGAGTGTTTATAGGATCTCTTTTCAGCTTTCACCTAGCAGAATTACTGTATCTACTGTAAGCATACTTGGAATCACATTCTCGGGGTTGTTGTTAAAAGCTCTATATTTTCTTAGTAGTGACATCGTATAAACTGTATGTTGTCTAGTTGCTAATGGTACACTTATGAATGACCTAATAAATTTCTGTTGTAATAAACCACACGATGGCTAATACATCATAATCTATTTGTTCAATTATGCAAATATCACTTGATAAATTATGTAGCTGGCCAGATGTATATTCTTTGGATGAACTGTTCTATTCCATCTTATTGTTAGAAACCATATGTAGTGGTTGTCTGGTTGATAAATGATGATGGTGAGAAGAGATTATCCAACCTTGCCTTTTAAGCTACAATAGTGGTTTCCCTTTACAGAATTGATTTATACCAATTGATCGAGTATCAATTGACCGGAAGAGACACAACAAGGTAATTTGCTGCTAAGTGCTAACAACAATTGTAGATTAATATGTTCATTGCATTGAATAGTTATATTGTCACTAGGATAAGACTGTTGCATAGCACAAAAAGGTGGTTGAAGCAATTGTATAGCGGTATGAGAAGCGACGTGAAAGAATCAAGGCAGCTGGGATTGACTATGAGTGTCCAACTCTTGTAAGTAAAACTTATGTTGCTGCTTTTTTTCCTCGACCAGGGGGAGAGACGCCCCCTGACTTTTTTCTCTTAAGAAGTTGGTGCCGCGACTCAAACCCGGGTTGGTTCAACAGACCACATCTTTGGCATGTCCAGCTGACTAGTTGCACCTTGAGAGTGTTGGCACTTGTGTTGCTACTTTCAGTAAAATTATTTAATGTCATCTCTTCAGAACATATACAAATGCAATGATGTGAACTGCTTGCTGCAGCAGCACCCCAGTGGCTACTATAGAAATTGAGCAGCAGCTACTGCAAAAATACAACCGATCAGGGCTAAAATTTGATACTTTCCTGCTTTGAATAATGTGAATACCAGTGATAATCACTGTTTACTGTGTTGCTACTCACTTGAAAATTAACATAGTAATTAATGGCATGTTTGAAGGGAAGGCTTGGCCTAGGAATTTGTTGCCAAGTGTTGTTTACATACAATGTATTAACTATGTATGTTGTTTTCCATTTTAAGGTTCCTGAATGGCATTTCTGAATGACGACCAATGGAAACTTCTAGTGGAAACGTGGTCTTCCTCAAAGCACAAAGTATTTACATTCAACCTCCATTTTCCTCCATATAAATAATGATGTACCTTTTCGAATTTATATTCTCTCTATTGTGCTGCCATACCCACTCAATGTATATGACACATGTATCAAGAACATAGTTAGTTGTGACCAAGTAAAGTTTCACAGGGCACAGGCTCTCAATCCTACATTGCAAAGGCTTATTCATTGGTAAGAAAATTACCATGTCATACATAAACTTGTTTCGTATCTACACACTTGATTGAAGTCAATAAGATAAAAAATGATAGTTACAATTAAAGATGACAGTTTATTTTCTGATTGAGCACTTCTTCCAATATAGACTATCCATTCAAGTTTTTTCATGCTCCTACTAACTGTTCATGTCCGCGCTTGCAAATAAGTACTACTGTGATGTTATAAAAAATGTACTATGCTAATGTCCATGTATAGCTACAGATTGAATGCTTTCGAATGCTTCTACTACCTGATGTTTACTTATAAGGACTGCTCTTGATTAAATATTTTTTAGCTGCACCATATACTTGATTACTATCATAGCGGTAATGCTTATAATACATATAGTTTTACATCTCAGATATTGTGTACGCTTTGGCCAACAGATTCTCTTGCATATATGTAATTAAGTCTGTAGTTAATATCTCATACATCAAATGCTTTTAAAATTCATTTTTTGTACAACTGTTCTTGTAGTCTTATACTACATGCTTCACCAAATAAAATGTGCAACTTGTGCTAATTGTTTCTTGCTGACAATAATATATTCACATCATGCCAGATGCAAGAAAAAAATAAAGATGTTGAACCTAGTGCAATTGATCTTTCTAAGGAGATGCATTGCAGCAAGAAGAAAGGATTTAGCGAAACTGTCCAGAAAGCTATTGTAAGAACTTTTTTCCCTTTCGCCTCTACCTCTCAATATGCAATATATTAGGATGATGTTTGTGTTCAATGTTGATACAAAATTGCAATACACTAAGTTGATCTCTATATGCAAGGTTGATATAGAATCAATGGCGACACCATTCAAAGTCTTCAACACTAGTTTCCCAACTGTTGCCTAAATCAAGTTTTTTTCTTCAAAATGTAGTTCTGGCCTCTGTCAATAGAAGCTCTTCCAGGACTGTTTCAACAAAGGTGTAGCAACTTGAGTTGAGTCTCAATTGGAGACTGAGACGCAAGAAAAAGACGAAATACAGGACAAAGTCGAAAGCGTGAAGGCTAATACATAGACAACTAATGGGACCATTGCTAAGCAATCTGATGAGATTGCAGATTTGAAAAAGTCCATAACAGAACATAATAGCATCCATCAAATTTTAATCAACCGTAGCCAAGCGCCTCTATAATGCCAACTTTATGGTGTCAAGATACATCACATACTAGATGGAGGATTAAAGTTATATGAGCTTAAGTTACATGATTATAAGGATATATGTTAGTGGAGTCCAAGTTTGTTTTTTGTTTAAATACTAGTGTTGGATGATTTTTTGAATAAATGATATACATGGAAATTTAATAATTCCAGTATTGCAATTTATTTTGTTTGATGACATATTATATGTATTATGAATCAATTGGGATTGTAAATTGTGTGGATTAATAATATTTCATGAAGAATCACCAATGGCCTAGTTGGGTCTAAAAGCTGTTATGACGTATATATTGGTCACAAATGATCTGCCATGGTCTGCCATGTCAGCTGTTATGTCATATGCCACATCATCAAATTTATGACGAATGCATTCGTCATAGCTTTTTGCCACATCATCATCCATGTGGCAAGGTGTGGTGATATGTTTTGACGTTTACAACCTTATTTGTGACATTTACGAGTGTCATAGATTTAGTGACGGATACATTATTCGTCATTAACATCTATGACATTTTTGACATATCGTCATAATAGTTCCTTTACCACGCACCTTCTGTGATGATGGACTTTTTGTCACAACACTGTCACAACAAACTAACATATGACATAAAAACCCTTCTTTGTGACGTAATAATATGGTCATAGAAGGCCTCGTATGTTGTAGTTCCCGGAGGCGTAGGAGTCCCTCGGCTCGGTCGGCCTTGCCGTTCAAGGTCTCTCGCGTTGTTTTTAGGATTCCGCCATCGATATAGTCGAAATGGTACGAAAGTCGTTTTCTACCCGAGCGTTAGGACACGGTAATAGAATCACTTATCCGAGCGTGAGCTGCCTTTCGCGGAAGGTGATGAGTGAGGTATCCGTATCCCGGAGGCGTAGGAGTCCCTCGGCTCGGTCAGCCTTGCCGTTCAAGGTCTCTCGCGTCGTTTTTAGGATTCCGCTATCGATATAGTCGAAACGCACGAAAGACGTTTTGGTAGAAAACTTTTCCGAGGAAAATTTTGACGCAGAGGGGGTTCCTGAAAGGGAAATGTGCCCTTGGGCCATTTCTAAGTATTTTGGTGATTGAGTGCCAACACAGGTGCTTAAGTGTTAATCTATGCCAATTGATGGACAAAGTGCAAATCAAGAGTAAAGGTATGTTTCTAAGACTTAGTACATTGTTTTGGAGACTAATGTATTGTGTCTAAGTGCTAGAAACAGGAAAAGACCAATTTGGAAAAGACTTGGCTATGCAGCCAAGACTCTGCGCCGTCTAGGTGCACCGGACTGTCCGGTGGTGCACCGGACAGTGTCCGGTGCGCCAGGCTGGCGACTGTCAACTGGCTGCTCTCGGGAAGCGATCAACGGCGTACGGCTATAAATCATCAGACTGTCCGGTGGTGCACCGGACTGTCCGGTGAGCCATTCACAGGCGAAGTCGTCGCTCTCGGGAAGCGATTAACGGCGTACGGCTATAAATCACCGGACTGTCCGGTGGTGCACCGGACTGTCCGGTGAGCCAACGGTCGGCTGGGCCAATGGTTGGCCGCGTAATCCGCGCGCGACGCGTGGCCGAGCCAACGGTCAGAAGGGGGCACCGGACAGTGTCCGGTGCGCCAACGGCTCTGGATCTTCAACGGTCGGCTGCGCCACAGAAGGAAAAAAATCCGCACCGGACAGTGTCCGGTGGTGCACCGGACTATCTGGTGCACCAGGCGACAGAAGGCAAGAATTGCCTTCCTGGAATGCTTTCAACGGCTCCTAACTGCCTTGGGGCTATAAAAGGGACCCCTAGACGCATGGAGGAGTACACCAAGCATTCTCTAAGCATTCCTAAGCACCAAGACTTCAATTCTGCGCATTCGATTCTTTGTGATAGAAATTAGAGCTCCATTTGAGTAGAGAACTCTTTGAGTTGTGTTGAGAGCTCGTGTGGTGACTTGTGTGCGTGTGTTGCTCTGATTTTGTGTCTTGTGTGCGTTGCTCATCCCATCCTTACTTCTGTGCTTCTTTGTGATAATCAAAGTGTAAGGGCGAGAGGCTCCAAGTTGCGGAGATTCCTCGCAAGTGGGATATAGTAAAGTGAAAGCAAAACACCGTGGTATTCAAGTGGGTCTTTGGACCGCTTGAAAGGGGTTGAGTGCAACCCTCGTCCATTGGGACGCCACAACGTGGAGTAGGCAAGTGTTGGACTTGGCCGAACCACGGGATAAACCACTGTGCCATCTCTGTGTTGATCTTCTTGTGGTTATCATGTTGTGCAAGAACTCTTCTCTAGCCACTTGGCTTTATTGTGCTAACTTGTAATCAAGTTTTTTGGGATTAAGTTTCAAGTTTTTACAGGATCACCTATTCACCCCCTCTCTAGGTGCTCTCAATTGGTATCAGAGCCGTTCTCTTCATGTGAGGGACTAATCGCCCGAAGAGATGGATCCTAAGGGCAAGGGGATGGTGGTCAATGATAAGGAGAAGGAGTCCTTCGTCAATGATCCAAAGGATGACAAGCCTACTAACTCGGGTGCGAGTCACAAAAGAAAAGATGGGAAGAAGAAGAAAACGAGGCGCATCAAGGAGATCGTCTACTACGACGACAGCGACGAGTCCTCTTCTTCCCAAAAGGACGACGACAACGACTACGAGAAAAGGAAGACAGTTAATTCAAATTTTTCCTTTGATTATTCTCGTATTCCGCAAAGTTCCAATACTCATTTGCTTTCCATTCCCCTCGGTAAACCCCCTCACTTTGATGGAGAGGACTACGGATTTTGGAGTCACAAAATGCATAGCCACTTGTTCTCTCTCCATCCAAGTATATGGGAGATAGTAGAAAATGGAATGCACTTTGATAGTACAGATAGTCTCATGTTCATCAATGAACAAATCCATAAAAATGCACAAGCTACTACTGTCCTTTTAGCATCTCTGTGCAGGGAAGAATACAATAAGGTGAGCGGCTTGGACAATGCCAAGCAGATCTAGGACACCCTTAAGATATCACATGAGGGAAATGACGTCACCATGCTCACCAAGATGGAGTTGGTGGAGGGCGAACTTGGGAGATTCGCAATGATCAGGGGAGAGGAGCCAACCCAAACGTACAACCGGCTCAAGACCATCATCAACAAAATAAGGAGCTATGGAAGCACACGATGGACGGACCACGACGTCGTCCGCCTAATGCTAAGGTCTTGTCCGCCTAATGCTAAGGTCTTTTACTGTCCTTGATCCACATCTTGTAAACAATATTCGTGAGAATCCTAGGTACACAAAGATGTCGCCCGAAGAAGTACTTGGGAAGTTTGTAAGCGGGCGGATGATGATCAAGGAGGCAAGATACGTCGACGATGCATTGAATGGCCCAACCCACGAGCCTCAAACCGTGGCTCTCAAAGCAACAAGGAGCAAGGAGGCGCTACCTAGCAAGGTGGCGCAAGTTGAGGCGGCCGGGCTTAATGAGGAAGAAATGGCCCTCATCATCAAGCGGTTCAAGACGACGCTAAAGGGTCGCAAGGAGCACCCCAACAAGAACAAGACGAAGGGGAAGCGCTCCTGCTTCAAATGTGGTAAGATTGGTCATTTTATCGCTAATTGTCCCAATAATGAGAGTGACCAGGAAAAGAAGAGTGGAAAGTGGGAAAAGAAGAAGAACTACAAGAAGGCAAAGGGCGAGGCACATCTTGGAAAGGAGTGGGATTCGGATTGCTTCTCGTCCGACTCCGACAACGAAGGACTCACCGCCACCGCCTTCAACAAATCATCCCTCTTCCCCAATGAGCATCACACCTGCCTCATGGCAAGGGAAAAGAAGGTAAGCACTCGTAATACTAGTACTTACGCTTCTTCAAGTGAAGATGAATCTAGTGATGATGAAATTGACTATTCATGCTTATTCAAAGGCTTAGATAGAACTAAGATTAATAAGATTAATGAATTGATTGATGCTTTGAATGATAAGAATAGATTGTTAGAAAAGCAAGAGGATCTTTTGTATGAAGAGCATGATAAATTTATTAGTGCGCAAAATTCTCTTGCTCTAGAAGTCAAAAGAAATGAAATGCTTTCATGTGAACTATCTACATGCCATGAGTCTATTTCTAACTTAAAGAGTATTAATGATGACTTGAATGCTAAGTTAGAAGTAGCAAATAGATCTAACTCTTGTGTAGAACATGTTGTGATTTGCAATAAGTGCAAAGATTTTAATGTTGATGCTTGTAGTGAACATCTAGTTTCCATTGCAAAACTAAATGGTGAAGTGGCTAGTCTTAATGCCCAACTTAAGACTAGCAAGGATGAATTTGACAAACTAAAATTTGCAAGGGATGCCTACACTATTGGTAGACACCCTTCAATTAAGGATGGGCTTGGCTTCAAGAGGGAAGCCAAGAACTTAACTAGTCATAAGGCTCCCATTCCCGCCAAGGAGAAAGGGAAGGCCCCTATGACTAATAGTTGTCAAAAGAACCATGCTTTCATGTACCATGATAGGAAATTTTCTAGAAATGTTCATTATGATAGGAGTTGTAATGCTTACAATTCAAATGCGATGATTGCCTCAAGTTCTTCTATTATGCATAATAGAAATTTGACTAGGAAAAATGTTATGCCTAGAAGAAATGTTGTTCATGTTCCTAGGAAAATTAATGAACCTTCTACAATTTATCATGCTTGCAATGCTTCCTTTGCAATTTGTAGAAAGGATAGAAAGGTGATTGCTAGGAAATTAGGGGCAAAATGCAAGGGAGATAAAACTTGCATTTGGGTCCCTAAGGATATTGTCACTAACCTTGTAGGACCCAACAAGAGTTGGGTACCTAAGACCCAAGCCTAAATTTGCCTTGTAGGTTTATGCATCCAGGGGATCAAGCTGGATTATCGACAGCGGATGCACAAACCACATGACGGGGGAGAAGAAGATGTTCACCTCCTACGTCAAGAACAAAGATTCCCAAGACTCAATCATATTCGGTGACGGGAATCAAGGCAAGGTGAAAGGGTTAGGAAAAATAGCTATTTCATCCGAGCACTCCATTTCCAATGTGTTTTTAGTTGAGTCGCTTGGATATAACCTGTTGTCTGTGTGTCAGCTTTGTAATATGGGATATAACTGCTTATTCACAAATGTAGATGTGTCTGTCTTTAGAAGGAGTGATGGTTCATTAGCTTTTAAGGGTGTATTAGACGACAAACTCTATTTAGTTGATTTTGCAAAAGAGGAGGCCGGTCTAGATGCATGCTTAATTGCTAAGACTAGCATGGGCTGGTTGTGGCATCGCCGCTTAGCACATGTGGGGATGAAGAACCTTCACAAACTTCTAAAGGGAGAACATGTGATAGGTCTAACAAATGTTACTTTCGAAAAAGATAGACCTTGTGCAGCTTGTCAAGCAGGTAAACAGGTGGGAAGCTCTCATCATACCAAAAAATGTGACGCGTGGCCGAGCCAACGGTCGGCCGCGTAATCCGCGCGCGACGCGTGGCCGAGCCAACGGTCAGAAGGGGGCACCGGACTGTCCGGTGTGCACCGGACAGTGTCCGGTGCGCCAACGGCTCTGGATCTTCAACGGTCGGCTGCGCCACAGAAGGAAAGAAATCCGCACCGGACAGTGTCCGGTGGTGCACCAGACTGTCCGGTGCGCCAGGCGACAGAAGGCATGAAATGCCTTCCTGGAATGCTCTCAACGGCTCCTAACTGCCTTGGGGCTATAAAAGGGACCCCTAGGCGCATGGAGGAGTACACCAAGCATTCTCTAAGCATTCCTAAGCACCAAGACTTCAATTCCGCGCATTCGATTCTTTGTGATAGCAATTAGAGCTCCATTTGAGTAGAGAACTCTTTGAGTTGTGTTGAGAGCTCGTGTTGTGACTTGTGTGCGTGTGTTGCTCTGATTTTGTGTCTTGTGTGCGTTGCTCATCCCATCCTTACTTCTGTGCTTCTTTGTGATAATCAAAGTGTAAGGGCGAGAGGCTCCAAGTTGTGGAGATTCCTCGCAAGTGGGATATAGTAAAGTGAAAGCAAAACACCATGGTATTCAAGTGGGTCTTTGGACCGCTTGAAAGGGGTTGAGTGCAACCCTCGTCCGTTGGGACACCACAACGTGGAGTAGGCAAGTGTTGGACTTGGCCGAACCACGGGATAAACCACTGTGCCATCTCTGTGTTGATCTTCTTGTGGTTATCGTGTTGTGCAAGAACTCTTCTCTAGCCACTTGGCTTTATTGTGCTAACTCCTAATCAAGTTTTTTGGGATTAAGTTTCAAGTTTTTATAGGATCACCTATTCACCCCCCTCTAGGTGCTCTCAGTTCCCCCCTTCTAGCCCCCGAGGGAGGGTCGGTCTTTGCTGAGGCAAGGCCGATCCTCCCTTGACAGCTGGACTTTTTATTTGTATATGTAAAGGGACCGATGTACATAAACGACTTGAAACATTTTAAGGGTAAAAGCGACGTAGCTGTTCGATGTTCCAAGCGTTGTTGTAGACCTCGCCTTGATCGTTGGCCAGCTTGTATGTCCCGGGCTTCAAAATTTTGGCGATGATGAACGACCCTTCCCAGGGAGGAGTAAGCTTGTGGCGCCCTCGGGCGTCTTTGTTAGAAATATGCCCTAGAGATAATCATAGAGATGAGCATATTTCTTTGTATCCATGATATATATATTGCTTAATTGAATATCCATGGAAGGCACCTTGTATTGATTAGCAATTATGTGAATTGTTTGTGAGATTCTTTACTTATATGGTTATTCTAAATGATGTCCCTAGTCAGAGTCGATGACTAGCACATGTATTAGTTGATGACTACATTTCACAAGTCATGAACATGGAGATGTTAAATTAATAATGTGGGCGCATGTATGACATGAGGCTGGACCGACCCAACGTGAGATATTGTAATATAGTTTTCTTCTTGCAACATGAATACTGTATCCTTAGACCTGAGATTGTCGCATGTTCTCAAGATGTGAATTGACTTACTTAGGGACTATCAAACGCTATCCCGTAACTGGGTAGTTATAAAGGTAGTTTTGGGTTTGTCAGGAAGCATGCTATGAGGCATGGTCAGTCAAGATGGAATTTGTCCCTCTCTTTGTGAGAGAGATATCTCTGGGCCCCTCGAGTGATTGGATCAAGAAATGCATGGCCGTGCTAGGGTTAAGAGTTAACCATTGAAAGGATTCCAATTCACAGTATCGAGAAAGAGAGGTCAGCTTAGAGCCAGACCAAATATCGTGAGACAAAGGGAACAGCATGTACTTAATGTCGCAATGGTTCGTCTGATATGATCTTTACGTACACATAGGAGTTGACATGTCTTGCTAGAGGCCGCTGTCAATTATTGGGCCAAGTAAGAGTACTCGGGCTATGTCTATTTGTACGTGAACCTATAGGGTCACACACTTAAGGGGAAGGAAGCCTAATTCGGATTAGATCCGAAATTAGACTGGGCTTTAGGGTTAATGATGGGCCTCGGCGTCAGAAGCCCACCATAACGCCTATATAATGAGGGGCGGGGGCGCGGTTAAGATATAACCTAATTCGCCACCTGCAAACCAGCAGCCGCCGCTCGCCTCTCTCCCTCGCCAAGCCGCCGTCGCGAACCTAGCAGTTCGGTACGCGGCGCTTCCTCCCTGTACGTGTGGATACCTCGGAGGTGCTGCATCTGGAGCACTTGGACGAACCGTGCGAGGACGTGAAGAACGCCGGCGACTACACGGCACTGCTCGACGCGTTCGTCTACATCGAGACGTCTTCCGCTGCTCTGCGCGTCTAGTGGTAATTCCATGACCTATAACCGCAGTAGTTCTTGGTATTATGGGGATGAAAATTTTGTTTTGCGCTAGCGTAGCCTCCCCGTAATCCTACAGTCTTGTCGTGGCCGAAGCACCAGATCTCCCACCTAGAAACCTCGGGGCCGAATCCTTCGGGCGTGGTAGCGTCGCAGGGACTGCTGATACCGCGCTGAGTGTAGCAAGGCTACGTCCCGAGCCTCTTCTAGCTGGTCCAGTGAATCTTCTCGGCTAGCCTGGTTGCTTCGGTCGTCGTAAGCCTTTGTCCTTGGGGAACCGTATTCCAAGTCCGTGGGTAAGACAGCCTCGGCCCCATAGACTAGGAAAAATGGTGAGAAACCCGTAGCCCGGCTCGGCGTCGTCCTCAGACTCCAAACCACCGAGGGTAACTCTTTTATCCACCGCTTGCCAAACTTGTTGAGGTCGTTGTAGATCCTCGGCTTTAGTCCCTGCAAAATCATGCCATTGGCGCGCTCCACTTGTCCATTTGTCATTGGGTGAGCTACGACGGCCCAGTCCACACGGATGTGGTGGTCTTCGCAGAAGTCTAGGAACTTTTTCCTAGTGAACTGCGTGCCGTTGTCGATGATGATAGAGTTTGGGATCCCAAAGCGGTGGATGATATTTGTAAAGAACGCCACCGCCTGCTCGGACCTGATGCTAGTTAAGGGTCGGACTTCGATCCACTTGGAGAATTTGTCGATGGCGACCAACAGGTGCGTGAAGCCCCCGGTTGCCTTCTGCAAGGGACCGACGAGGTCCAGACCCCACACAGCAAACGACCAAGTGATAGGTATTGTTTGTAGAGCCTAAGCAGACAGGTGTGTTTGTCTCGCGTAGAATTGACACCCTCGGCAGGAGCGTACAATCCTAGTGGCGTCGGCCACTGCGGTTGGCCAGTAGAAACCTTGTCGGAAAGCGTTTCCCACGAGGGCCCAAGGCGCAGCATGATGACCGCAAGCCCCCGAGTGTATTTCTTGCAACAGCTCCTATCCTTGGGCGACGGATATGCATCGTTGGAGAATGCCTGAGGGGCTACGGTGGTACAACTCCTTTTCATCACCCAGCAAAACGAACAACTTTGCGTGCCAAGCCAGTCGCCGAGCTTCGGCCTTGTCGAGGGGCAGCTCCCTCCGGAGGAGATATTCTAGGTACGGGGTTGTAGCATCCCAAAAATTCAAATCCTGAAATTTTCTCCAACTCGCCCTAAATTCAAAATGAATTTCAAGTTTCATTTCAAAATGTTTGTTTGCGAGTTGATATCAACAAATAAAATATAGTGGTCTATATTATCTCCAAAATCCTCCTCAAAATATCCTACAAATATTTCCCGAGTGATCCCTCAAATTCTTTCCAGAAATACTGCCCAGATATTTCCCTAGTGATCCCCTTCAAGTTCTTTCCAGAAATACTGCCCAAATATTCCACCGATATATCTCTAGGTATTTTCCTCTTGAGAAGTACCTTCAGAATCATTTTTCAAGTCCCTCCAAATATTTTCTTCATAACTTCCCTCATGCTCATACGTATACGTATGCCTCCGATGTCATAGAGTGATCTCTACAAGCTAACCTCACTTATACAAGACAAATACATGCTAATCTCCCACTAATCCTCCCATCCTCCCACTAATCCTCTCATCCCTCCCCCTAATCCCCTCACCATGGCTATAAATAGAGGGGCAAGGGCCTCCTCTCATCCCACCCCAAGCCATTTCATGGCAACTCTCCCCCCCCCCACACACCCACTCCATGTTCCACACAAGCACACACTAGCACAAGGATCGTTCGATCGTTCTTCGATCGTTCGTCCCCCTGTTCTTAGTTTGTTCGTTCATTCGTCTGATCGTTCGATCGTTCGTCCGATCGTTCATGGTTCGTTCGTCCGTTCGTCCGATCGTTCGATCGTTCGTCCGTTCGTTCGTCCAAATAATCCTTTTCCTGCCGTTATGCTGCCGAAATTCCGATCGTTCGTTTGTTCGATCATTCGATCGTTCATCGTTCGTTCATAGTCCCTATTCATCGTTCATCGTTCGTTCATAGTCCCTATTCATCGTTCTTCCAGATAATCTTTGTCCTGCCGTTATGCTGCCGAAATTTCGATCGTTCGTTCGTTCGATCATTCGATCGTTCATCGTTCGTTCATAGTTCCCTATTCATCGTTCATCGTTCGTTCATAGTCCCTATTCATCGTTCATCGTTCGTTCATAGTCCCTATTCATCGTTCTTCCAGATAATCTTTGTCCTGCCGTTATGCTGCCGAAATTCCGATCGTTCGTTCGTCCGATAATTCGATCGTTCGTCCGTTCGTTCGTCCAAATAATCTTTTCCTGCCGTTATGCTGCCGAAATTCCGATCGTTCGTTCGTCCGATCATTCGATCGTTCGTCCGTTCGTTCATAGTTCCTATTCATCATTCATCGTTCGTCCATACGAACTATTCAGCATCACTATTCACCATTACTATTCATCGTTACTATTCACCATTACTATTCATCGTTACTATTCACCGTTACTATTCATCGTTACTATTCACATATACTATTCGTCATCGTTACTATTTATTGTTACTATTCATCATCGTTAGTATTCATCGATGATATCTATAATTACTTTTCCGTCACCACTATTCATCGTTACTAATCATCGTTACTATTCATCAATCATCCGATCGCCCCAAATTTCAACTACTCATCCATCATGTTGTCTAGTCCACTTAAGACCAGCCAGACCCATATTCTAGTCATACGGACTCCGGTGACTGTGATTTTCCTTCTAGTAGGGAACTTCCCATCTGGTCACCCATCCTGGGTTTCTCCAAGTTGAGCATGCTTAACTTTGAGATTCCTTTGAACCAGGCTTCCAAACTCAGATTCCAATAATTCTTGTTTCTAAATTCTTATCAAATTATTCCCTATCCAGCCATGTCATCCCTTAAGCATGGTTCATGTTCCAGAAGACTCCCAAAATACTCTCATCCCATATTCTACCTATAACTCTCCTGTTCATACTAAGTCAGACGATTCATTCGTCACTATTCTCACCTACAGTGAACTTCACTGTGCTACACCACATACACCTAGCTATAAATACACCCAGCTACCCTCTCCCTCTCCACACACACACTCCACACCGTCAGCCAAGGAAAACTCCCACTCACTCAGTTACTCCGCTCTGCCGGCTACACGCGTAGTGTCGCTTCGCCTCCAGTCCACCCTCCTGGTAATCACCTCCGCTCCACCACTAGTAGTATCTCAACACCACATGACATAGATTCTACTCAAGACTCTACCCATCCATATATCGCTATTCTGACCACTATACTAAATATTTGTTGGTATACTTGCTGGTTTGTATGTTTGCTTGTTCATGTTGCATAGTTATCGGAGCGTTCGTGTCGTCTCGTGGAGGCCAGATCTGCAAGTCTACGCCAGGCGGTGGAGCCAGAAGCCAGTTCCGCGAGCTCTCCTTCCCCCTTCGCCGGATAAGCACGACAAGCTCACTGGATCCCTTTGATGCACAAATTACCTATGATTTTTCAACCACAACCCTCAGCCTGTTATTTTATGCATGATATGATTTTGAGACAAGTTATTATGGCCACCCAGCCGCTTGCCGCAATCAATCCCTGATATATTTGTTACAAATGATTTGAGGAAAGGTGTGAGTTTTCAAAAAAAATGCTTTTCAAAATGTGTATGATGAAGGGTTTTCACCCTTATCACCTTTGAGTAGGGATGATCAGGGACTCCCTGGTTTAGGGGAGGGCCTAAGATGATGGCTCAGCTGGTTTAGGCGTGAGCAGAAGGATTGTCCCCTCTTATAAGGACCGGTTTGTCATCTTTCACTACCTGTACTCATGATAAGTACAACCACTCGAGACTGTGTGGGCAGTCACTCAATCTGAACTCGTACGGTCCAACCCCAGGGTTATGAAGGCTGGGGAGCACCGGGAGGATAAGGAGGGGGAATGTTTTGTCCGGTTTGGATATGGCGGTGGCCTAACTCCTTCCGGTATAACTGTTAAGGTTAGGACGTGCGAGGAAAGAAAGAGATTCGGATTCGGATCTCATCGGCCATGAGATCGCAGAGCCGGACTAGTGGGTAAAGTGTACACCTCTGCGCAGAGTTTGAAAACCTATTCGAATAGTCTGTGTCCACAGGAATGGACGAATCTGGTGTGGTATGGCAATTAGTGTTTTGTTTTCAAAAAAGGGTGCTTTTGAGAAAAGTGGTTTCTAAAAAGGTTCGGCGGTTGAGCCGTGAGCTATGGTGGACGGGAAGTCCAGTAGCTGTTTTTGAAAAGGAAAACCAGTGGGAAACTGCTGAGATACCTGTGTAGGAAACGGGTGACGCCTAAGAGGGGGGGGGGGTGAATTAGGACTTCCAAAACTTTTACTAAACTAGGCCACAATTAAATCCCTAGAGCAAAACCTATGCCAATAATCAAAACTAGAATGTGCAAACTAGGTTTTGTCTAAGTGTTGCTATCTCTACCGCAAAGGCTAAGTTTCAATCTACACTAAATAAGTATGACTACAAGATTGAAACTTAAATGCTTAATATAAATGCGGAATGTAAAGAGCTAAGTAGAGAAGCAAACTCTCGTGGATGACGCCGGTATTTTTACCGAGGTATCCGGAACCACGCAAGGTCCCGACTAATCCTCGTTGGTGCCCCTACGCAAAGGGAAGCCCACGCGAGGGCCAAGCACCACGGTCGAGTAACTCCGTAGAGAGCCACGGGCCTTCTCCACGCGCAAGTGGTGCTCCGCTTCCGGCTCCTCTCGGACGCTCCCCGCCGTCTCCACTATCGAGCTTCCGGCCGAAACGCCGCGGGCCTCGTTCCCTCCGGTACACGGTGGCGGCCGTGACACAAACGCGGTTGTCACGGTCTCGCAAGACTCTCGCCCCACTCGGTACAATTACAACGACTCACACAAGAGCCGAGGGGTTGTGTGGTTTTACAAAACTCACTCAACTAACTAGGATTCACCTAGAGCAAGCGCTAATGCGGTCTAACTAACCTAAGCACTTCGCAAAGCACCTACGCTAATCACCGAGTGATTCTATTAAGCACTTGGGTGTTTGAGCACTTGGAAATGTCTACAATATGCCTTGGTATGTTGCTTGGGCTCCCACACATGAGAATGGCCGGTTGGGGTGGTATTTATAGCCTCCACACCCCCAACTAGCCGTTGGACAGAAAGCAGCAGCTTTCTGTCGTCGGGTGCACCGGACAGTCCGGTGCACACCGGACACTGAACAGTAGATGTCCGGTGCACGCCACGTCAGCCGACCGTTGGCGCCTGTAGCAGTCGACCGTTGGATCCGACCGTTGGATTCGACCGTTGCTGTCTGCCCGTTGGCACACCGGACAGTCCGGTGCACACCGGACAGTCCGGTGCAACAGCCAGAGAGCGCCTGTCTGCGGCCTCTCTGCGCAGACTGTCCGGTTCCTCACCGGACAGTCCGGTGCACACCGGACACCGATGTCCGGTGCGCCACCAGGCGCTGGCTGACAGCCCTCGTCTTGGATTTCTTCGCTGATTTCTTCGGGCTTCTTTGTTCTTGAGTATTGGACTCCTACGCATCTTTTTATGTCTTCTTTTGAGGTGTTGCATCCTCATTGCCTTGGTCCAATTCTCTTCGCATCCTGTGAACTACAAAAACAAACACTAGAAAACTTATTAGTTCACGGATTGTGTTGTTCATCAAACACCAAAACTCAATTAGCCAAAAGGCCCGGGGTCCATTTTCCTTACAATCTCCCCCTTTTTGGTGATTGATGACAACACAACCAAAGCAAGCAAGTAATACAAGTATTTGAGTGAAAATATGCAATCTACTTGCTAAGATGCATGATTGTCCCCACAATGTGATATTATGGACTTAAGCCTCCCCCTAACTCCATAATTCACTTACTTCCTATTTTTGGACCAAATAACTAAAACCACTTGTAGAACTTATTTGAAGATATAAAATTTGAAATTTGTGGTGTTTGGTGTTTGATATGGTTTTCATTGCTTTGGTCCCTAAACTTCTCCCCCTTTGGCATCAACCACCGAAAAGGAAGACATTAAAAGCATGTAGGAAGTAAATAAAAGCTTGCCCTCAACAAGAAATCTATCAAATGATACCACAATTGCAGGATATTAATTTAAATAATATGAATGATACCACTTGAAAGAGTCCTCAAAAAAAATTATTCCCCCTAAATGAGTATTCTCCTTTAGAAAGAGTTTTTCTCCCCCTTTAGAGATGAAGAAATACTCCCCCTGACAGAGATCCTCTACTTAGGAAAAAGCATGTGAAAATTAGAGGTGCAAGACATGATTTGAAAAGACTGACTTCCCTTATGCATAGGTAACAGAATATGAGTTAACTACTTATGCATTTTTGCAACATGGAAGCATATGATATGAAATATAGTCTAATCAAATATTGGAGAAGACATGTAAATGATACTGAATGTAGTCTCAAAAGATACCAATTGAAAGCCAATGGTGAGCTTGAGAGACATAAGAGTTCTTGGAGATTTTGCAGTGGAAGATTGTTGTCTTTCTTCGGGGACTTCATTTTCCTTACAATGAGACTATCACATGAAATGGACTTGAAAAGGTGTTAGTCTCATAGTATTAGATTATAGAGTAACCTCCCCCTAAAGGTGTGCATACAAGTTTTGAATACTTGTAGGAGACATGCACTTTGATTTGATATCAAGAGGGGCAAATTATCCATAATCCAAACATTGGCACATATAAGTTAAATGATACACTTTGTAGAAATCAAAAGTTTTCAATTGATGCATCATTTACTATGGAGAGATATAAAAGCTATGTGCCGTGCTTAAAACAAACATTTTAAGCCATGTAGGTTTGCTTAAGTGTATGAATTAAGAACAAGCAATCCTACCATATGATTTACCTAGTATGCATAATTTTAAACAAAAGTGCATAACAAATGTAATACTAGGCAAGAAAGGTAAACTAGATAAAAGATAAATAGATACGCATATCTAAGAACGAGAAATACAATAAAACTAGTTACCTTAGTCATGGGTGGGAAATTTGGGTCCAAAATTTTTACTAACCCACTTGGCAACAACCTTGATCCAATATGATGTACCCCATGATATACATCCCAACTTTGCCAAGTCTCCAAATTTCCCGAAGACCTTCGGTCCACTCACTTCCCTTTCGGGATCCAAACCTTCTTGGTGCTTTTCATGGTTGAAATTATTTCCTTTGGCACCCAGATGCGTTTGGCCCCTTTTCCTTTGTTGGCTTGCTTGTTGGCCTTGATTGCTATCACCTTTCCGTTCTTTTTCTTCTTGATCAAATATGGTGTAGCATCCTTTTTGTTCACCTTTTTGATGTAGGTGTTGGAGATTTTGCTTGATGGCCTTTGCTTGAGCTTTTGCCTTTGTTTATCCCCGGTCATCGCCTTGCATTGGAAAGACTTGTGGCCTTCCTTGTGGCATAGCCTACAAATCACAGTTTCTCCCTCTACAGACTTGTTCACTCCCGCAGTGGTGTTATCCTGTGGAGGTCGGATTTGTTTGGCTTTGCCTTTCTTGTCATACAAAGCCTTGCCAAGGCGAGCCACTTCTTGCTTTAATTGTTCATTTTCCTTTGCAACCTCATGCGTACATGTCTCTACAACAATATTCTCAACAACGACTTGGTTGCAGGGGTTAGAATCATCAATTAAATCAAAGCAGGAAGTAGAAGCATCTTTCTTAATTATTTCAGGTATTACAACTAAAGATGCTGCTGGGGTGCTACCAATGTTTTCTAGCTTAGTAGTTAGCTCATTATTGTGTATGCTAAGAGTTTCCATTTTCTCTAGCAAATTTTCAATAACTTCTTGGGAGCTAGCTAACTTAGCCTTAAGTTTTTCATTCTTTTTAATAAGGCTATCATCGGTAGCAGTGGATGGAGCACTAGATTCTAATAGCTCAATTTTAGTTGATAGCTCACTATTTAAGTTTGCAAAAGTTTCAAATTTTTCTAGCAAACTTTTGTAATCATTTTGAGAGCTAACCAACTTATTTTTCAAAGTTTTAAGTTGAGCCTTTTGCTTAGTGCAAACATCCTGGAAAAAATTAACGGCTTCCGCAAGTTCTTCTAGAGAGGCCTTTCCCTCACCTTCATCATCACTACTACTTTCATCACTAGAGGATGGAATGCTTTTGTTACCTCTTGCCATAAGGCATTTGTGTGATGACCGTGATGATCGTGACGAGGACCGGTGGCTGCGCGTCCTTGGAGGTTCATCTTCACTTGAAGAATCATCCCAAGTTCTAACACTTGTGAGCGCCTTGCCTTTGCTCCTCTCCTTTTTGGGTTTGGCCATATTTGGACAGTTGTCCCTGAAGTGGCCCTTCTCCCCACATGCGAAGCATCCTCTCTTCCTTTGCTTTTTCCTGTCAATGTTAAAGAGAAGATCCTCGACCTGCAGGGGCACACCCATTAGATTAATCTTGCGGATCATCCTCATTACCTTTCCGACGCGTCGGATTGTTTCTTCGTCCTCGGAGGATGATGTGCATGGTTGATTATCTTCATCATCACTTTCTTCTTCTTCTACTTCCTCTTCGCTTGAGGAACTTGGAGTGGGAGCCTTCTTTTTGCCCTTCCTTTCATCACATGCAAAAGCATATGGTCTTGAGGAAGTTGGCTCCTCTCCCCGACTCATTTTTCGCGACATCTCAAAGGCCGCGATTTTCCCAATCACAATGGTCGGGGTCATGTTGCTCAAGTCCTCCATGTTGTGAAGGATGGTGATGATGCTCCCATATCTTTGTTGTGGTAGCAGGGAGATAATCTTCCTCACAATGTCCGCATCACCTAGCTTATTAATGCCAATAGAATTGAGCTCATTGATTATTAGATTCAAACGTGAATACATGTCTCTAACAAGCTCATCATCTTTCATGGCAAAAGAATTATACTCATTTAAGACTAGGCAATGTTTTTGCTCACGGACATTGGATGTGCCGTCATGGAGCTCATGCAATTTTAGCCAAATCTCATTAGCAGTTTTTAAGGTAAATACTTGATTAAAAATATCCATGCTAAGAGATTCATACAAGCAATTTTTGGCTCTAGCATTTAAATGAATTTCTTTTTCCTCACTCGTGGTGGGTTTCTCGGGATTCTTGAGGGGTTTCATCCCGTCACGAGTGACTCTCCAAACACCTAGATCAACGGCCTCTAGGTAACAAGCCATTCTAGCACTATAATATGGGAAATTAGTGTCGTCGAAGTGTGGTGGCCTATGGGTATCCATCCCTTCCTCTAAAAAGCGTCGGCTCTTTTAGCGGTGAAGCTAAAGCGTTTCAAATGAGCCAAACCGGGCTCTGATACCACTTGTAGGAAACGGGTGACGCCTAAGAGGGGGGGGGGTGAATTAGGACTTCCAAAACTTTTACTAAACTAGGCCACAATTAAATCCCTAGAGCAAAACCTATGCCAATAATCAAAACTAGAATGTGCAAACTAGGTTTTGTCTAAGTGTTGCTATCTCTACCGCAAAGGCTAAGTTTCAATCTACACTAAATAAGTATGACTACAAGATTGAAACTTAAATGCTTAATATAAATGCGGAATGTAAAGAGCTAAGTAGAGAAGCAAACTCTCGTGGATGACGCCGGTATTTTTACCGAGGTATCCGGAACCACGCAAGGTCCCGACTAATCCTCGTTGGTGCCCCTACGCAAAGGGAAGCCCACGCGAGGGCCAAGCACCACGGTCGAGTAACTCCGTAGAGAGCCACGGGCCTTCTCCACGCGCAAGTGGTGCTCCGCTTCCGGCTCCTCTCGGACGCTCCCCGCCGTCTCCACTATCGAGCTTCCGGCCGAAACGCCGCGGGCCTCGTTCCCTCCGGTACACGGTGGCGGCCGTGACACAAACGCGGTTGTCACGGTCTCGCAAGACTCTCGCCCCACTCGGTACAATTACAACGACTCACACAAGAGCCGAGGGGTTGTGTGGTTTTACAAAACTCACTCAACTAACTAGGATTCACCTAGAGCAAGCGCTAATGCGGTCTAACTAACCTAAGCACTTCGCAAAGCACCTACGCTAATCACCGAGTGATTCTATTAAGCACTTGGGTGTTTGAGCACTTGGAAATGTCTACAATATGCCTTGGTATGTTGCTTGGGCTCCCACACATGAGAATGGCCGGTTGGGGTGGTATTTATAGCCTCCACACCCCCAACTAGCCGTTGGACAGAAAGCAGCAGCTTTCTGTCGTCGGGTGCACCGGACAGTCCGGTGCACACCGGACACTGAACAGTAGATGTCCGGTGCACGCCACGTCAGCCGACCGTTGGCGCCTGTAGCAGTCGACCGTTGGATCCGACCGTTGGATTCGACCGTTGCTGTCTGCCCGTTGGCACACCGGACAGTCCGGTGCACACCGGATAGTCCGGTGCAACAGCCAGAGAGCGCCTGTCTGCGGCCTCTCTGCGCAGACTGTCCGGTTCCTCACCGGACAGTCCGGTGCACACCGGACACCGATGTCCGGTGCGCCACCAGGCGCTGGCTGACAGCCCTCGTCTTGGATTTCTTCGCTGATTTCTTCGGGCTTCTTTGTTCTTGAGTATTGGACTCCTACGCATCTTTTTATGTCTTCTTTTGAGGTGTTGCATCCTCATTGCCTTGGTCCAATTCTCTTCGCATCCTGTGAACTACAAAAACAAACACTAGAAAACTTATTAGTTCACGGATTGTGTTGTTCATCAAACACCAAAACTCAATTAGCCAAAAGGCCCGGGGTCCATTTTCCTTACAACCTGGATGATTTAGTCCAGGGGATTTTGTTCTAATATTGAAAAACTTCCTGCTCCTTTTGGAGAGGATGCGCTTTGCAAAATACAAAATGTTTTTTAAAACAACCCTGCATAAAATATTGCTGTTTCCGCAAATATCCTGAGCTTTACATATTCCATGCATTATATCTAATTTCCCCATTCCGCGGGTGAAGGTGGGCTGCTGAGTACGTTTGTACTCACCCTTGCTTATTTGTTGTTTTTCAGAAAAAGGAGATCGGGTAAGAGTTACGACTGTTCCCAACCTTGCCTGTGGCTGTTGGACCGCTGATTTGCTTCGCTACGTATATCGGGCTGCTTCAGCCCCACTCTGATGATATGTCCCGAGTTGTGGACCAACTCTTAAAGTTGTTCGCCACCTTTGTAGGTTTGTCTCGTTTGAGCAGATTTGGTATCATCTGATGTATAAATGTGTTTACTAGCCTCCTGGGAATAGTAATTGTATCACATTTGAGTCCCAGAAGATTGGGGACGCTTCAGGTGGTATCAGAGCTGTTAGGTTGGCCGCAGGACGTAACCCTTAGCCTGATCCATAAGTTTTTGAGTCAAAACTATTTTCTTAAAAAAAATCTTGCTCTTATCCCTTCATTTCAAAAATGCTTTCCCCTTTCCTTCTCTCAGAAGTCAGATGGAGGTTTGTTGCCAAACCAGCTTTTGCCAGAATGAAGATGGTTTCCCCAAGTTGCTGAGCGCATGCACAGTCCGCCTCGGAATCAGGAGCCAGCCAGAGTATGATGGTCGTGAATTCATCGAGCATGGCACAGAGAAGTGTGTCGTGACTGTATACATTGGATCCAGTCTACACCATGTGGAATGGAGTGTCACTGCTGCTGGGCATAGATTCAAAGACACCTGCCAAGTCGTCGCTCGCAAGGCATTGAGGACCCTGTATCAACTTTATGAAGAAGAAGTGGCCGACACCCCGCTCAGATTTTTTCCGCCCTTTCAGAGAGACCGTCCCGTTTGGATGGCCAGGATGCGTGCATTGGAAGGGAAGCAGCTGCTTGAGGATGACCCCACAGTCGTGTACCTCACTACATACCTACTCACCCTGGATGCACAATATGATTTCTTGGCTCGGCACCACCGTCAGATGATTGCCCGAGCAGAAGATGCAGAGAAGCTCAACCGTAAGCTCCATGTGGATCTCACCACAGCTCAAGCCCTTGCAACTGCATTGGAAAGTCGTGAAGTCATTGCTGTTGAAGCCCTGAAGCAAGCCAAGGATGAGCATGTCTAGAAGTTGATGGAGGCGTACTTGGTAACCCACAACCAACGTAGAGCCCTGCGAATCCAAGATCCCGCTTCATCCAACCCTGTTCAACCCATCAGAGCTGAAGACCCCCAGATTCTTGAAGGTCACCCGGTCTCTGCCAGAGGAGAAAAGAAGGCTTGGGAACTCCCGGAAGGAGCCATAGTCTTGGAAGGAATTCCAGTCTCCCCTCAGGCTATGGATAAGCAAGAGCACCCCGAATCCTCCCAAGATCCCCCGCCAGAGTTGTTTGAGCCCCTCACCATGAAGAAGATTCCAGCACCGTCCCGTGAGATCAAAGAAGAAGCTGCAAGCACCCCACCAGCACCGCCGCCCTCTGAGGAGCTACAAGAGCCAGTCCCGCTTGAAGAAGAGTTCGACCCCGTCTTGCCATCTCAGTCGCCGCTAGAAGAAGTCATCAACATCATCTCCCTGTTGACCCATCCAGGAGATGTCTCAGATTGAAGTTGTGTGCCAGCCTTGCCAGAAGAGAAGCTGCCTGATCTAAAGTTAGTATGCCCAGTCCTCTGCATGCATCGGGTAGTGAAGTTTTCTCCACTTTGGCTAGAGCCCTGCATGTATGAGAGGTAATCGTGTAGTCCCGTGCTTTGAAAAACTCTATTTGTGTGGCCCCCTAGGGCATTTCAAAATGAATTTCGCTTGATGTTTTCTCCCCTTTCGTGTGCATATGTGATGCCTTAACGTTAGTTCTTATAAGTCGCATTTAGCATAGTTCTCAGTTCAGGAGCCGAGCAATAGTAGTTATGCTTAGCCCCCGAATCTGAGTAGTCCGTGCTTTGGAAAAACTCTATTCTTCCCCTATTCAAAATATTTGATTTGTTTGTGCTTATCATTGCTGAGCTTGTGTGTTTTCTTTCTTTTTAAGAAAGGTTTTCTCTAAAAACATAGATCACAAATTAGAGTTAATCCTCACCTTATGCTTCCATTCTCATCTTAACCCATCTCAATAGAAAAGCACCTTACCCAAGAAGATACCGAGAAGCTTACCCTTGAAGCCTGGAATAAGCTACAGAAGGAACCTGTCCAGCTGCTCAGTCAAAAGGACCAACCGCGAGAATCAAAGCACTACCCCTGAGTCAAAGTAAACAGGAAAAGAGGACAGAAGGAGTTATTACCATACAGAGAGGAAAAGATTCTTGGAACCAGAGACCACAAACATCAGGGTCATTGACCCCACCACTCACCCGTGCCCCTCGCACGCGTGCCCGCCTCCATGCGCACTACCACCGCCCCACGCCCCCACCCACGCCCCCTTTTGCAGCGCACTGCCGTCGCCCACCCCCCTTTGCAGCGCACCCACCACCGCCATCATCGCCGGCAACACCAGGCCCCCCTTCCCTTGTCGCACCTGCTGCCTCGTGTCACCTGCTCCATCACCACCACTCCTCACCCGAGCACCCCCACTCACCTATAAATCCCCCCACCAGTTCCCTCAATCCCCACCTCGCTCAGAGCAAAACAGCCCTGATAAAATCCCCTCTGCCAAATCGCAAGCAACCCCATTTTTCCACTCCCTCGCCCCTAAGATCACAATGCTTGGTAATTCTTGGGTTGAAGACTGTTGCACATGGTTCATAGTCTTTGGTTTCTGTGGCAGAACCTCCAAGTTATTGGGCCCACATGCACCTGTCCTTGTCCCAAAGACCTCAGACAACCATGCATGTGCACCAGATAACTCAACAGGATCTGTCCGATTGCCCCAAGGACATCGGATAAACCACTTTCAACCAGAACCGCGGGATTAAGTAACACAAATCACACACACCAACATTTTTGCAGCGGAAATACTATTACCAAATTTTACAAGTTACAAAAATTTTATATTATTTTATCGGAGTGGTTACAAAAGTATAAGTTTGAAATATATGCTAGCTTAAATGACCATCCTCAATAAGAAGTATAGAAAGGTTACTTAGACTTATAAGAAGGCCGAGCCCACCGGCACTTAACACCATCAACAGCATCACAAAGTTAGGACCTGAAAAACAACAGGGAATAAAACCCTGAGTATGGAATTACTCAGCAAGACATACCCGACTAAAGAAATGACTCTCAAGGGTATGCTGGTTATATGGGAGTCAAGGTAAGGCCTTTCAATAATCAAAGACTCTGTTTGCAGAATTGCTTACTAAAGTGGATCCTTAAAATCCAATTTTATTGTCAGGTTAAGTAAAATTACCTGCAGCTAGAGTTCTTTCTACCTTAGTTCAATCACTTGACCTACACTAGCCAATTTCTTATCAACCCTTCATCTTCACTGGATTGCTACGTGTAAGTCAGTGGCCAAGTCTCCATAACCGCGGAGGTACGGCGATCCGAATCGATTATACTCAGCTGAGGATCTCCAATCACACGACATATGTAGCACTTAACCCTTGCATATGTCAACCCGCCACCGGGGTTCTTAAGACCAGATCAGGTTCACGCAAACCGAGAGCACAGATACACCACCGTCCAGCCTCTTGCCACGGAGGGTACACGCTACTCTCGCCACCGCTCCACGCCCATTTCGTGTTATCTTATTCTGGCCTTAGTCTGCCCAAGGCAAGGCTTACCCATGACGAGGCATGTGACCAGTTAAAGGGTCCTCGGTCAGCAGGCCTACATCGACAAGGTCCTTAATCGACTCAGACGGAGACACTACACCGAGACTCTCTTCTCGTGCAAGTCACCCGCCCGGTCTCAGCTTAATCATTTCAAACCCAAAGTTTGGTACCTGGTAGAGGTACATCTTTTCCGATGTTGAACCCATCACGGCCATGATGGATCCATCATCAAGTTTTATTTTCGAAAACATCCCACCCACTTTTGCCACATCATATTTTGTAAAAACAAAACATTTTGTTTTTCTAAAGCAAAGCTAAGCATCAAAAATCTTTTGTAAAACGGGTGATTAAGGAAGGTAATCAAATTCAAGGAAGGTAATGCAGGAATTGTTTTAGCAATCAACTCCTATCACCTAATGCACCAATCAAGTGAGAAAGATTTTAAAAACATCAAGGAAGGTGGCAAATGCACCGGGGCTTGCCTGAGTAACACTAGGTTAGTGTTGTTAGGTGACGTCCGCTTGACGAGTATTCTTCGAACAAGCACTTGCTTGATTTAACCATCTTCAGGTTGATTCATCAGCTTCAGCTTGCGGATTAGCCCGCGCTTGGGGTCGACTTGGCTCATTCTCCGCATCACGTGATTATTTAACGTACCTGAATGAAATGCATTATGCACATGAATGCATATCGACAAGAATATCACACACCTAAATAGTGCTACGTGATAGCGAAACACCTAGCGGCGAGGCGTTGCACTATTTTATCCAAAATCACCAGTTATTGACGTACTACTGAGCGCAATAATTACGCTTCTCTAGATTAACCAAATCTAACGCAAACATCATTAACAACCAAATTATACACATGAAATACAATTAGCCTAATCACAACTTATTAGTTAATTAATTAGATTCTGAACTAATCCCTTGCCTTATAAATTATACTACATCTTTATAAGTGATTAAAATATTTTATCATCACACATGCCTACCAAAATTCTATTCGGTCCACTAATTCAGCTAAGTGACCGAAATAGCGAAATAATTCGCCATAGCTGAATCTGGCTCGATAATCGCAAGAACTGCGAAGTCGACGAGAGTTTCGTGACTCACGCAATTTATCGAGCACCTACTGAGCATCGCACTAGCACATTAATTTATTTAACGTTCGAACTATTCTAAACAATTCATCAGCTTACCGTTTCAACAGCTGACTCGAATCCGCGAGATCGGTAATGATTTTCCGAGCGAGGCAATTTGTCGAGCGATTGGGGAATATCGCGTTGCTAGCTTCGTCTTCATCCGGTTCTTGGTATTCTTGATGACGCGCGGAACGACGACGAGATCGTGTTTGGAGTAAGTTGGTGAGGTGGTGGTCGAGCAGGGAATGATGGGTCCAACGACTCGATTAGGAATTAAAGCCGAGCGAGCTAAGAGGGCGCGCTGGCGAGCAGAAAAGACCATAGGGAGCTCGGCGATGTCACGACGCAGCAGGAAATAACAACGCAGCAGGAAATAACAACGCCGCGATTGTCGGAGAGCCAAGTCTGGCAACGACGTAGACGGCTAACACGGCGAGCAGGGGAGGAGCTCGGTCGCGAGGACGAGTAGATCGGCGCGACGTGGCTCAAAACGAGCACTGACAGGCACGGGCCAGAGAAGGACAACGGCAGCTAGCGTCCATAGCGAGCTCCAGGGCGCGCGACGCACGCAGGGAAGAGCTCGGCAAGGTCGCGCAACCAGTGGATGGCGGTGTGGTGACTGGTCGGGTTGGTGACCAACAACGCATAACGCAGACACGTCCAGGTAGCCGCGACAATGGTCGAGCTCCCCGATGTGTTGAGTACGGCGTCCTGGTACCGGCAACACGGGACCAAAGGTGCAGACGGTGAGGAAGGGACGCGCTGTGGGGGAAGGACCTCGGCAGCGCGCGGCCACGGCGAAATCCGAGCAGGGAGCAAACCAGGCGCGCGACGCAGGGGACTCCAAGTAGCGCGCGGCTAGGGAAGATGGAGCTGAGCACACAGCCATGGAAGGGAGCTCGGGAGGAAGCCAGGGAGGAAGGTCGGAGCTGGGCGCCGGGCGCAGGATCCAAGCCAAGGCGATGCACGCGTGGCACCAGGGAGCAGGGAGATACGGGCCCGAGAAACACGCGCAGGAAACAGAGCGCCGAGCAGGGGAGGGACTCCGGCGAGCTCATGCCACGCGCAGGGAAGCTTCACGAGCGAGATCAGAGCAGGGAGAGAAGGGCGACCGGACGCCATAGGTGACAGAGGAGGAGCTCGGCTGGGCGAGATCCGAGCACCAGGGAGCAGTAGGAGCACGGCGCGCACATGCAGGCACGCGCGCAGGAGCTCCAGGGAGAGGGGTGATCGACGCTGGGGCAGAGCCGGGCACGCGACTGGGAGGGGCCTCAACGATGGCTCGTTAGGGAAGACAGACTGCATCTGGGCACGTGCGCGCGCTGGGAAGCTCCATGGCGCGTGGCCATGGCGAGCTGAAGCACCACGCACGGCCATGGAAGAGGGAGCGAGCAGCAGGCGGGGAAGTGACCAGCGCGACGACCACCAGACAAGCTCGCGCGCGCGGGAGCTCCGCAGCTGGGAGGGCGCAGCAGCTATGGCGAACGTGGCAGGAAAGATGGAGCGCGCGCATGGAGCAGAGAAGCGCGCACAGGAGATAAGCGTCGATGGAGATATGTACGTGAAGGAATTTGAAGAGAGCAAGGCGGTGGATCTTTTGCCAGGAACTGAGCGGCGGCTTGGAAAAGAAAAATCTGTACGCCCGCGTGCGGCAGGAGATAAAGCCGATGCCCAGCAGTGAAAAAATATCCAAGAGAGAGAGGTTGTGCGGTGGAAAAATCAGAGGAACGCGCGGCACATAAAAAAAATCTGGTATAGAGAGGAACGAATGGGCTCTCCATGGATGAGAACGGCTGAATTGAGAAGATACATTCCATTTTTTTATCAAATCACACGCATCAATATGAGACAAGAGAAAAATAATTTTGCTTTTTGCTCTCATCTTATTATCTACTTATTTGAAATAGGAAACAAAATCGGCTAATAGTTATTCCAGTTTTGGTTAATTTGTGTTCAGTTTATTTAAACAGCCTGCCCCTAGTAGTGTCTCTACGAATTCGTAGAGATCGCTCGAACAAGAGCGAAATAATCAGGTAATGTTTCCAACTGCCTTAATCGATTAATTTCAAACTGGCACTGAAAACTTTAGTTGTCGAGTTCTAAATAAATTTGTTTGGGAATAAAAATCATCCGAGTGGGTCGGGCTTCCGAATTTGTGTCCGCGCGAGCGATGAATTTTAAATATTCACCGGACGCACCGATTCTCGGAACAGCTATGTTCCGAATATCACGAAAATTTCGAAAGAGTCCGGATAGATAGAAATAAAAACGATGTCGCACTTGCGACAGACGAAACAAATGCGATATTAAAATCGCGATGAATGACGATAATTAGACCTTAATGTCCGTCTTATTCACTGATATCACGTGCTTAAATTCGTACTCGTTGTCGAGCAGAATATAAACACCTGGGGTGTTACAGTTTCCTCCAGTGTATGATAGTAATACTCTTTGATAGAATCCTCGAGTGGGAAGAGCAAAGAGAAAGAAAGAGGCAGTGAAAGTGAGAAGTGAGAAGAGAAAAGAAGATCGTGAAGAAAAGATGAGAAGAAGGTTGTCCTAGAATCAACCCTGTGTCAGTCATTTCTCCGTAGCCTGTTCAAGCAGCAACAGCAGAAGAAGGCCCCGTAACACCCTTGTTATGAGGTACTTCAAGGAGTTCAAATCCCCAAGGTTCAAGAGTCCTACCCTCATTCATTTTAAGTGGGGTAGTGTTCCAGTAAGGTTGTTGCTATGGAGAAAAAGAAGAAGGCCTGTAGCAAGCTTGTGGAGTACCAGATCATCGAAGGATATAAGTCTCTGGATGAGAAGTGGTCATCCAAGTTTTGTTGATAGAAGCACCAGAGGACCAATCAAGGAAGGAATCCATATGGGAGTTTGCAAGGGAAAGGTTTGCGTGTTGGCATCGATGCTTCTTCAATAAGCTAGCTGCCAAGCGAAAGCAAGAAGCCTGAAGATGATCTAGAGTAGCTAGAATTAGCGTTTGTAATCGGCAGCCGGATGCTCCGCAAGGGCCAGATTTTGTTGAAGTTCCATCTCCTCGAAGAGTTGCAAAGTGAAGATATGTAGCTGAAGTAAAGCTATACCCATAACCCTTATAAGCCGAATCTCGAGGACGAGATTCCTTTTAAATGGGGTAGATTTGTAGCATCCCAAAAATTCAAATCCTGAAATTTTCTCCAACTCGCCCTAAATTCAAAATGAATTTCAAATTTCATTTCAAAATGTTTGTTTGCGAGTTGATATCAACAAATAAAATATAGTGGTCTATATTATCTCCAAAATCCTCCTCAAAATATCCTACAAATATTTCCCGAGTGATCCCTCAAATTCTTTCCAGAAATACTGCCCAGATATTTCCCTAGTGATCTGTTGGGGACTTGCTCTCAAATACTATGAATTAAGAACAAGGCAACATAAAATGTTAAATATCGATGTCCTTCGTCCGCTGAAGCATTATTTCCCCAAGGATTCGATGAACTTCGGACGAAGGTTATAATAACAAAATTACGAAAGTGTCACCTTCGTAATTTAATTCTCGAAGGTAATGCAGAATAACGCAGGACATAAAGCATTAAAGATAGTTAAATTGGAAATAAATGACATCATTTATTATGCTATATAAATCTTAAATGTTAAAACATAATATTTAAATACATTTATACCTCTGCCTTGACAAATGATAATTTCTGGGTGATGCGATCGCAATTACAGGAATGCGTGAACAGTAAAGGAATACTGTTCACTATTTATAGGCACAGGACACAGCCTGTGAACAATTACAATCATACCCCTCATAAAAGTTTACAACATCGACTCAAACTCTTATGGACTAAAAGGTCATTCTATCTTTAAGTCGGTTTGTAATTCCGAAGCTTCATGAACGGCACCCTTCGGCATTACGTACAGACAGTTTCAACCGAAACTGTTTCTTCCTGCAGGACCTTCGGCGACGAAGAATGGTCCCAACAGTAGCCCCTTCGCGGTGCTAGATCGTTTTTCGTAACGAGTTTGATCCGTGAAAAAAGTCTCCTAGGCTTCAGGAAGCCGAAGGTCCGAAAAACACCTTCCCGGAGCTCGTTGTCGAGAAACGATACAGTTTCAGGTTCATTATTTTGGTCTTTGCGGCCCACCACGCAGCGGGTGCGAGCAGCTGTTTGCCTGGTGTAAAAATCCTGACGATTCACCTTCTTACCTGCAGCACTATATAAACAGACAGGTAGGTGTGAAGTTACAACAGCATTCATTGCTATTGCACTGTTTTGCTGCCAAAAATTTTAACCATAGCCGAAGCTCGACTCTCGGATTCAGACGAAGCTCCAATTTGGTGTCTACTTCGTCAGAAGAAAAGCTTCGGGAGAAGAGGTTATTTAGTTCCCGAGAAATCTTTCAAGAAATTCAAAATTGAATGGCCAGATTGCGCTCTACTGCTAGAGTTGAGCGTGAGGGAGACGAAGTCGAAGGTGCAGAGACTGTTCCTATCTCCGAAGCAATGCAACGATCCGGATTGGTGACTTCGGAAAGAATCCCTACTGCCGAAACAGAACAGGCTGCTGCCGAAACAGAACAAGCTGCTGCCGAAGCAGAACGAGGAGATATTGAGGAAGCTGATTCTGACGATGATTACCATATCGCAGTACCGAGCAAGCCTAGCCATTTGGACTTCGGGAAGTCGACTATCTCCAAGGCTGATTTCTCCAAAATGGTGAAGTCGGGCTATTTCAGAGAAAATGAGAAGAAGCTACTTCGCTTCGGGGGAGAGGAGACTACCCCGAAGCCAGAAAAGGATGAAATAGTTATTTTCAAGAGTTTTTTAAAGGCTGGGTTGAGATTTCCTTTGAATAGAATGATTTCTGATGTGCTGCAAAAGTTTGGGATCTATTTTCACCAACTGACTCCTAACGCCAATGTCAGGCTTAGCGTTTATATCTGGGCTCTCCACAGCCAGGCGGTGGAGCCGCTTGCCGACAGCTTCTGTCGAGTACATGAGCTGCATTACCAGACTAAGGCCAGAAAGGATGGGTTGCACGAAAATTTTGGTTGTTACAATTTTGCCTATCGGAAGACCACAAAATTTTCTGTGATTAGCTACCGAAGCAAATGGCCGGCAGGCTGGAAGTCAGAATGGTTTTATGTCAAAGTTAACGAAGACAAAGAGAAGCTAGTGCAGAGCCCTCTTGAACTGATCTTTGGAGAAACAAGACCCCGTTGCAGAATGACAACTGAAGGTCCAACTTGGGCCGCACTGGCTGAATTCAAAATTATTGCAGAACACGTTGGCACTAGAGATTTAGTGCAGGAATTTTTGGCCTTCAGAGTATTTCCGACTATGAAGGAGTGGACTATGTCGAAGCTTAAAGGAGAAAAGAAAGAAGGGGAGCTTGTCCGACTACCCTATTATTATAAGTTTAAGAAATATTTTAAAGCACCCTGTCAAAATGGCTCGATACAATTGAAGTAATGAGTAATGAAATCCTTGGAAATTACTCCAAAAAAGAGGACTAGCTGATGACATTAGCCTTCGACACTCGGCCGAAGCGAAGGCTGAACAGGGTGCTTGATGCCATAGGTTTTGAATATGCAGATTATGATCGCCTGGGCGGAGATGCTGGAGGCCCAAAGCGAAAAAGAATTTCCAGCGCTGCTGACGAAGAGGTCGCCAAGGTAACCAAAAAGAAAAGGGGAGATTCTGAAAAACTTAGCCCTGAAGAGTTGAATCCTGAGCCGAAGGTGGCCACTGCAGGAAAGAGGAAAACTGCATATCCAGAACCAAGAACGTTGGTTCAAGAAGAAGATACTCCTGCAACGCCTTCTGCTGTTGAAGTAGAAGAGATTATGAAGGTAATGACTGAACCCTTGCCTGTCAAGCTAAGTCCGCTGGCGTTGGAACTGACGAAGTTTTTTCAGAAGGACAAGGCAGCTTCGGCAGAAGAAGGTCCTGCACTGCCAAAAAAACGAAGGATTATTCAAATAGCAGATGTAATTCATGGGACACCGTTACCGACACCGGCATCAAGAATTGCTATTGACCAGACTGTCGAAACTGCCAAAGCTAAAGGCGCCGCAGCCGAAACTACCAGAGCGGAAACCTTCGAAGCTGAAACTGGCGCAGCCGAAGCTGCCGGGGTTGAAACTGGGGCCACAGAAGATCTGAACCTGGACGAGACACTTGAAGTTATTGATAACATACTCTTAAAAATGACTGAGGAAGAATCTGCTGTGGCCGCGGCGAGCACAGGCACTGAAAAGGGGAAAAACAAGCTGAAGACATTTTGGAGGGGGAAGATTTTGAATTTCAAGATTTACTTGGGCAAGAGCTGACAGACGCTGAAAAAGCAGAGCTTAAAAGATGTGCCATAGCCTGCGGATATAAGCCAGGGGCTACACTGTTTGGTGGGGTTAACGAAGGAAAACTGAGGTGCCTTCGAAACCACAGCGAAGCTAAAATTGTTAGAACTCTCTGCAAAAACATTGGCTTGCCGAAGCTGGAAGCGGACCTCTGCCGTTACCAACGGCACCATATCGCCAGAAGTTTGCTTTATGCTAACTTCAAGGTAACAAATATTTTTGTTATTTTATTATTATTATTATCTTTTAGGTCGTTTTCTAACGAAGATCGTTTCGACAGAGCATACTGTTAAGTAAGGTTCTAAAAATGCAACAAGATCTCGAAGAAGAGAAGAACAAAGCCGTCATCCAAAATTTGGCTGAAAAATTTGAAAATTACGAAGCTGATTTGAAAAAGAAGGATTTCACCATCCAAGATCTTGAAATGATGGTCAAAGAGCACGAAGGTGCATTAGAAAAGAAAGATTTTGTTATTCAGACTATGGAGGGTTCTTTAGCTGAAGTCCAAACTGAGAATAACAGCTTAAAGAATGAATTGCTCCAACAGTGAGAAAAATTTGAGCAAGAAAAGAAATATCTCGAAGCAAGCCTAAAAACTGAGGTGGATAAAAATTCAAATTTGCAGAAATCCTTTAAAGAACTTCAAGAGAAATGTCTAAGCTTCGGCAGCCGATGCGTGCAACGGCTGAAGGATGTGTTTCATTCTGTCGGAGCCAGCTCTGCAAAATTTACACCTTCAGCTGATAATATGCCCAGCACGTTAGAATATATTGAAGGCGAGGTTGATGCCCTTGACGAAGTTATTGGTGGGCATGCCGACTTCTGCGCCCTGGTAGCTTCTCGGGGCACAGCCACCGCTTTTCTGAAGGCTGGCTGCACGCATGGAAATATTGTGAACAGACCAAACTTCAGCTTGTCAGCATCAGATCTGATAGATATCCCAAGCCTAGCCCGAAGCATTGGAAATAGATTCATGACCCAGATCTGGGTAGGTGGCGGGCGAAAAATGGCGGGTGACGAAGCTCGAAGTCATCTTAAGCCGGTAAGAAACTTATATTTGTTACTTTTACCTTCTCCTTGAAATTTGCACATTTCTTATTCTGCTGTTTGATATACGCAGGATGACGAAGCTGGAGAATGACGAAGTTGAAGTTTGACGAAGCCTAGCCTGAAGCTTGATAGTTGTTTACAATATACTTTCCTGCAAAAATTCTGGAGAAACTTTTGTAATATAGTTATGGAACAACTTATGTAAATTTGTACATACCTTGTAATATATTTTGTTTCTGCTATCTGCGTACAATCTGCTTTGCTGTGGACGAAACTTCTCTTTTGAGCCGAAGGCGAAAAACACCTTCCCTTCTTTTCGTACACAACGAAGCATAAAAAATTTTCTTCGAGTTTTTCCTCATCGCCGAAGCATCTGTGTTTTTGTGCGGTATAATGATGATTCTATATATGTCTAAATGCATGTTTATGAATGCAAATGACATGATGAGATGCATTGTGCAAATGAATATCAAAATACATAATCATAGTCCTTCAGCGTTGACTTTTCGCTGTAAGCCTCCCTTAGGAGCTTCTTCGCCTTTTACTTTCAGCGGAATCAGCGCTTATTTTTCGCTGTAAGCCTCCCTTAGGAGCTTCTTCGCCTTTTACTTTCAGCGGAATCAGCGCTTATTTTTCGCTGTAAGCCCTGCATTGCCTTAGGAACGACTTTTGAGCTTCTCCCTGTTTCCTTTTCTTTTTCCTTTTGCATTTACATTTACATTTTTTGGGGGATATCGCTCTCATAAAATTGAAATAAGGAAAATTACATGTTGTGGCCCCATTAAAAACCTTTCTCCTCCTTTGGAAAGGAAAAGGGTGCCACGAAAAAGAATATAAAAAATTACATCAAGCTAAACATAATATCGTCGAAGCTCATCCGCATTCCATGATCTAGGAATGTCGTTGCCGTCCATATCCTTCAATCTGTAGGAACCGGGTCTTGACGAAGATACTACCAAAAAGGGGCCTTCCCACTTCAGCTGTAATTTGCCTGCTGTCTCAGGGTTGGCTACTCTTCGAAGTACCAAGTGTCCTGGTTTAATGTTCTTCAGCTTGACTTTTCTGTCACGCCATTTTATTGTTTCAGCTTGATATTTATTGATGTTTTCCACAGCTTGAAGTCTGATCCCTTCAATAGCATCTTTTTCCATAGAGCAATCAGCTTCGTCTTTGTCTTCTGCCGAAGCTACTATCCTTATTGATCCTGCTTTGGCCTCTTCTGGGGTTATTGCTTCGTCACCGAACAATAGTTTAAAGGGCGTAAAACCTGTTGACCTTGACATGGTTGTATTATGGCTCCATACCACTTTGATTAGCTCGTCAGGCCATTTTCCCCTGGGCTAATTGAAGATTGACTTCATTATTCCTGTCATTATGATCCCATTAGCTCTTTCGACAAGTCCATTTGACTCTGGGTGTCGAACTGATGCAAAATGGATCTTCGTGCCAATTTGATCACAAAATTCTCTGAAGGCTTCAGAATCAAACTGTGTCCCATTGTCCACAGTAATGGCCTTCGGTACTCCAAAGCGACAAACAATGTTCTGCCAGAAAAACTTTTGAATAGTAAATGAAGTTATTGTGGCTAAGGGCTTTGCCTCAATCCATTTGAAAAAATACTCCGCTGCCACTACCACATATCTTAAGTTCCCCTGTGCTGGTGGTAATGGGCCTAGCAAATCAAGGCCCCACCTTTACAACAGCCAAGTGGGTTGTATTAATTGAGTTAAAGACGAAGGTTGTTTTTGATCTCTTGGACTATATCCGCTGCATCCGAAGCTGCCTTTGGCCAATAAAATCCTTGGCGAAAAACTTTCCCGAGCAAGGGCCTAGATCCAATGTGAGATCCACACAGGCCTGCATGTATTTCCTTCATTAATTCTATACATTCGGATCTGGATAAACACTTGAGCAATGGGGAACAGACCCCATGCTTGTATAACTCCCCTTCTATTATGACATATGGTCGAGCTCTTGCTTCTATTCTCCTGTTATAAGCTTCGTCGTCTGAAAGAAAATTACCCTAAAGGAAAGAGACGATCTCAGTTCTCCAATCCTCGCTATAAACAGGGGATATATTAAGGATTGCTCTTTCAAGAAGCTCGACCGAAGGTGCTTTTATTGTTTCGAAAAATACTTCCGAAGGTATAGGCAGCCCCTGGGCTACTGACTTGGCCAATAGATCAGCGTATTCATTTTCTCCACGAGGAATATTTTTGACAGAGAAACCTTCGAAGGAAGCCTCAATCCTTCGGACTGTATCTAGATACTTTTCAAGCTTCGGGTCTCTTGCTTTATAGCTCTTGTCAACATGACCAGAAATAACTTGAGAATCAGTTTTAAGAATGGCCCTTCTGATTCCCATTGCCTTTAACTTCCGAAGACCCAAGAGTAGAGCTTCATATTCAGCGATATTATTTGTGCAACTAAAATCAAATCTTGCCGCATAACAAGTTTTAACTTTGGAAGGTGAAACCAACACAGCAGCCGCTCCTGCTCCGAAGGTTCCCTAAGACCCATCGCAAAACACTGTCCATGCTTCGGCATCTTTATTTGTTTCTTCCTCCTGAGCCCCTGGCGTCCAGTCAGCAATGAAGTCTGCTAACGCCTGGGACTGAATCGAGGATCTATGAACATAATCAATACAAAATTCATTGAGCTCTGCAGCCCATTTTCCAATCCTTCCAGTAGCTTCTCGGTTTCTCATAATATCCTTCAGAGGTTGCGAAGAAGGAACAATTATGTTGTAAGCTTGAAAATAATGCCGAAGCTTCCTGGAGGCCATCAAAACAGCATACAGTACCTTCTCCAATTCTGTATAATTATTCTTCGTTAAACTAAGAACCTCAGATACGAAATATATTGGGGCCTGCCTCTTAACTTGGCCCTCAAGCTTCTCCTGGACAAGTGCTGCACTTACCGCTGAGTGCGAAGCTGCCACATATAATAACAAAGGAGCCCCTGGCATTGGTGGAGTTAATGTTGTTAGATCTATCAAATATTGCTTCAACTCTTCGAAGGCTTTCTGCTGGATTGGTCCCCATTGAAATACTTCGGCTGACTTCAGCACTTCGAAGAATGGTAAGTTTCTCTCTGCTGATCTGGATATGAATCTGTTGAGAGATGCCAGCCTTCCCGTCAATCTTTGAGCCCCCTTTTTTGTACTTGGTGGTTCCATTCGAAGTATAGCTTCGATTTTGCTTGGATTAGCCTCAATTCCCTTTGTTGAAACTAGGTAACCAAGAAATTTCCCCTTCTTTACTCCGAAGACATATTTTTCTGGATTCAGCTTTAAACCAGCCTGTCTAAAATTAGCGAAGGTCTCCTGTAAATCAGCAATGTGGTTATCTTGCTTCGTGCTTTTTACAATGATGTCATCAACATAAGTTAGTACATTCCTGCCTATCTGAGAATGGAGAACCTTCGCTGTCATTCTGCTGAAGCTTCCTCCAGCATTTTCAAGCCCCTCAGGCATCCGAAGGTAGCAATATGTCCCACTAGGGGTTATGAAGCTGGTTTTCAGTTCATCCTCCTTCTTCATCTAGATTTGATGATAGCCTGAATAGCAATCCAGCAAAGTCATAAGCTCTGATGAAGCTGCTGCATCGACTAAGGAATCTATCCTTGGCAATTGAAACTCGTCCTTCGGACAAGCCTTATTGAGGTCAGTAAAATCAATACACATTCTCCATTTACCATTGGCCTTCTTCACCATAACAGTGTTAGCCAACCATTCTGGGTATTTTACCTCTCTAATAACTCCGGCACTGAGAAGTCTTTTCACTTCATTCCGAGCACCTTCGGCCTTGTCATCAGACATCTTCCGAAGTCTCTGCTTTCTGGGTCTGAAGGATGGATCGACATTGAGCGAATGCTCAATAACATCCCTGTTAACTCCACAAAGATCATTAGCTGACCAAGCAAAAACATCTTTATTGTTGAACAGAAACCTTATCAAGGTTTTTTCCTGCTCTTCAGACAATTGAGATCCCAATAGCACCTTCTGATCTGCTATATCCTCACATAAGAGCATGGGCTTCGGCTGGTGTAACACCCGGATTTTAGGGGTCCAAAACCCAGGGTTAACATAAACACCAGGTATGCTGGGACCAAGTCTCACACATATGATGTATAGTGGCACAGGATCGAATGTCACAACTTTATATATAACAGGAGTTCTATACAAAATAGATAATTACATTATAAGGAGACAACGGTCCAGCAACCCAAAGTTGACTGGGAGACGACGACCTAGACCTCTCACGAACTCATCGCAGCATCCTCCATGAGCATCATCCTGCGGTACCTGTTCTTGACCTGTGGTGTATGTGAGACAGCAAGAGTGAGCTCACATACGTTCATCGCTCAACAAGTTGTGGGGAATAATGTGCATGAACTCGCCAAAAGTGGGAGCTCACGTGAAGTGTAAGGCTTACCAAAGGAGATGGTTAGAGCTGAGCATTGCTTTTAAAGTTGGTCAAAATTTTATTAGCAGTTACTAAGTATAAATAAATACCAACCCAATTAAATAGTAAACAGAAGTAACAACATCACCTGCAATGCAATGCATATGACAAATTGAATTTAAGTTCCATAGATTAATCATGTGAGTGTCCGAGCTGCTCATGACCGTGAGCACGGCTAGTATACCAGTTTTACACTCTGCAGAGGTTGCGCATCTTTACCCACAAGTCGTGTATCCCATGTCGCCAGGGTTTGCAAGGCCCTTAGACACTTCCGAGGTGAATGGCTAGGGATCCACTACGAGGCCTTTACAAAGTTCCACTAGCTTCCGAAAACCCGCTACAGTTTATAGGAAGATCCAGTGCAGGAATCCCTTGCAGGACCGCCATCGCAGCAAAATCCTCCCGAGGGCCTCCCTACACTGACCTCTCCCCTACTGCCCTTGCCCCTTTCGGGTAAGGTAGTCTTCCACTAGCTTTCCTAATTAATCAGCCAAGGGCGTCCCATTCCACCCTCGTGGTAGCACTGTTTTCCCGGGTGGTTCTCCATGTTCCAATTAACATAATGATCTCATCATGAACAATAAATAACAACTGATAACGAAAGTATAATCATGAATAGTGTAATCTTCATACCCAAAACCACATATAGCACTAGCAAGTACTACCCAGAAAGTTCAGTGGTAACCAAGGTATAAAGATAGACAAACTAGGGTAACCTATTGGGTCCCATCAAAATTAACCTATGCAGATCATTATGATTAATCAGAACATGGCTGGGTAAAAAGAAGTGATCAAGGGCACAACTTGCCTGGCCCTTGAGATTCCAGGTACCAGGATGATCTTCAGGTGACTCGTGACCTCGCACTAGTCGTAGCAATACAAACAAACATTGTATAGGCAAAATTAACATTACACCAAACATAAGTACACAAAATACACAGTAATAATCTACATATTAAAATAGAACCATAGGAACTGGAATCACTAAATTTGGAGTTGTAGATTTTAAGTTATGATTTTCCAAAGATTATATGTGCTTATTACAAGATTAGTTAAGATAACAATTTAAATGTGACTTTTATGTAAAACCAGTGGCACTAATTGATAAACAATAATATTACAAAATTATAGGAACTGGAATGAATTAATTTGGACTAACTATGCATTTTCTATGAATTAAACAACTTCTAGGAATTATTTTTATATTAAAAACTCATTTTCTAATTCATTTAATCAATTTCAAACCGCACTGGACTGGGCCTCAATATCAATGAAGCACAGGGGCTGGCGCGTAAAAATTCCTAAGACTCAGAAAACCCTGGGCAAGGACGGCGGGTTCTATTTCTGTAAAACCCAGGGATTCATATGAAAAACGACCCGGCCGAAGGGTATGATGTGATCTGGGCCATCCGATCCGAACCAAGGGCTCAGATTTTATAACGCGAAGGGGTATATCTCGATCTAATCGTAACCGTCCACACTGGACTGGACGACACAGATTTTATCTAGGCGTGTTCCATCTAACCCGTCCGATATTCGATCAACGGCTTGGATGTAACCTGCCGAATGGGTACACTGCTTCTAATCGCATCCGTCCGAATTGGATCGGACAGCACCCATGCCTTCCCCTACCGACGACCGAGCGCGGTGGCGCCGCCGACCCTCACGGCGGTAGCCATGGCCGCCGCCCACGAGATCTCCACAAAGCAATCCAAACCTCGACGTGAATGGTGCAACACGATGAGAATGACTAGGCGATCGAGGCTAGGGGTTTCTTACCGGTGATGGTGCGGTGGCGAAGCCGGTTCACGGCGGAGGGCGGATCCGAGGCGAAGGAGTGCTCCGATGAGCAATCCGTGTGACCCAACGACTATACAGAGCTCTGATTCACCCGATACACAAGCGGTGGTGTGGTCTGAAGCTCCCAAACCAAGCCCAAGGCACTAATGACGACGGAAGCGCGAGATGGTTGTCCTGCCGCAAGCTCCACACCCGGTGAGTTCCAAATCCGCCACTACAACCACGAGGAGACTTCCCGGCGCCGATTGGAGCTTTAAGGTGGTCGCGGGGCTTCGGCCTTTATGCACCATGGCGAAGTCCGTGCGGATTGAACGGCGAAAATCGCGGCGAGGATCACACATGCGGTCATGGCGGCGTCTTGTTCGCGGTTCGGCGAGAGGGAGAAGAGCTGACAGTTGGGCCCAGACGTTAGTCTCTGGCGCAAGATTACGCGAACGTTCCTATCACTGGCCGAGCGGGTCCACAGGCAGCGACTTTACACATGTGCATTGCGCGGAACAAATCGGTGGGAGGCTGGAGCAAGGGTCCCACATGGCGGCGAGTGCCGGTGGCGCGCGGTGGAGAGAAGGAGTGGGCCGAAATGTGTGGTTGTGGCCCAGTTAAGGTTTTTCTCTTTTCCCATTTTATTTTCTATTTCTTTCCTTCATTTCCAAGTTAAATTTGAATTCAAACTTAAATTCAAATCTCTATGGCTCATCATTTCAACTTATTTTTGTGAAGTTAGGGATATTAATTCTGAATATACTTATTTATATATATATATTATTTATATTTTTGTTTTATATTCCTTCTCTTTCTCTTATTTCCCCTTTCTTTCCTATTTTAAATTTTGAATTCAAATTTAAATTCAAGCTTGTGACTAGTTCATTTGCAAACCATATCTGTGCAAAAACATATTTTATATATTTCTTTATTTATTTTAGTTCTTTTGGACAAGCTTTCAATCATATAGTAGAGAATAATCCATACCTTATTAGTTCTAGGGAAATCAAATTTATATTGTAGACTTACATATATTAAGAAATAGTTTAATCATAATTCTCCTGTATAACCTAACCCAAAGGCAATTTTAGATTATCTAAGTATCTTTAATTATGTATTTTTAACATATTTATGAGTGGAAACTTCTAAATTATGATTATCTTTAAGGAAAGGTGTTTTGATTTAAAATTTTTGAGAATTTTTCCTTGTCTTCACAAAATTGAACTTTAGGGTGTTACAAATCCTACCCCCCTTAAAAATAATCTCGTCCTCGAGATTTGTAAGAAAAGGGATGTATACTCATATTGTTCTTGGAACATATGCACAAACAAAGAAATCTCAGCATGAGGTATAATTCTTCAACAAAACATAGGGTCAATAGACCTTATTATTCTTTCTAAAATAATATTATATTATCTACTAACTAAAGTAACACTCAGAGCTTACAAATAGTCGTAATCCATATATATGTTTATGTAGCTTGGTGGAACTGGTGGTTAGGAAAGCATGGGTGTATATATGTATGTCCACTTTATTATGTAGGATAGAAGATGTCTTTAGGGCATATATAGGTTTGGGTAAGAAAGAGTAGGAAAAAAAAACTCCATCCAAGATTGTGGATCTTGACTCATCTTGGTGACCTTACTTGATCCTTGAAGACTTGGGTTGGTGTTCATCCTTCCTTGATGAAGTTGATCATCTTCTTTGGTCTTATCTCATTGATTAGGAGTTAGTGTATATTATTGGCTGGGGAATATGGTAAATATAGGTATGGATGAGATAGACTACATGATGTAAGTTACAAGTTTGTTTTAGGTAGGGGTTGATAGACTATGCAATCCATCATTACTCTATTGGTTGGGTTGTTATGTAACTTGTTATATAGGTCAAGTTGTTGGGTATGGCCAAGTTGATATAAGTCTCCAAATTAGGTTTAAGTAATTTAGGAGTATGGCCTTATCTTGTGTACCAGTATTAAGTAACTTACTCTAGATTAGATCATAATAGATTAGATAAAATCTAGATTAGGTTGGATATGACTAGGTTAGACTAGTTTAGGTTAGATAGATCTATCAGGGTAAGATATATCTTGTTAGGATATGTTAGAATCTTTTGAGATAGGATGGGGTATACGGTGTAGGTAGGTCAGAAGCTCTATTAGGTTAACACAGAGGGATTATGCAACTATCGGATGGGTAAGGTAGTTGCATATGTATATGATCAAGTTAATCTAGGGCATCAATTTAGATTAAATCATTTTTATAGGAGTGAGGTCTAATCTATTTCACTGGTATTATCTAACATGTTTGATAAGTCACTTTAGATTAGATCATATTAGGTTAGATGAGATCTAAATTAGATTGGTATGACTAGTTTGACTAGATAAGATCTAATTAATTTGCATTAGATCATGGTTGTTAAACTAGGGTGGTTAAGTATGCTTATTAGGATAACATCAATCCATAATGATAAGATAGAATCTTTTAAGGCCAGTTAGATCTATTATGATGACATAAAATCTCTTCAAGATAAGATGAGTATCTTTTTAGGATAAGATGGATTATATGATGTAGGTAGGTTAGAATCTCTTCAAGATGAGATAAATCTATTAAGATAAGAGAGAACCTCTTAAGATAAGATGGATCTATATACATTAGGGTAAGTTAAGACCTTTTGAGATAAGATAGATCTATGAGTGTAGGATAGAATCTCTTGAGATGAGATGAATCTATTAAGATAAGGGAGAATTTTTTTAAGATAAGATGGGTATTGTTAGGCTAGTTACTTTATTGAAGGATAATTTAGTTTGTCTAGTTATTTTATATATATATTTTTATACCTATGTGTATATGCAGATGCAATTGTGGGCATTATTCCACAACTCATCACACTTAATCAAAAATCCAAATCAAACAAATATCATAAGAACAAGCATTCAAGCATATAAAAATAATAGTTTTGTTTTTGTCCCTAAGAGTAGGTCTCCTATTCCTAAAGGTCACTTTAGGCACAGGATTTCAAAGTGTGAAATCCACATTTGTCTTTAGAAGAGAAAAGATAAGAATAATCAGAGTAAAGCGGAAATAGATAAGAATAGATTAAGAAAAGTATAGAAAAGAATCAGAGTAGGAAAGGTAAGTAGTAATGGTTGTCCAGTTCTATCTAGATTTCGTCCTACAGTCAACATTCCTCTGATACCACTTCTGTAACACCCGGATTTTAGGGGTCCAAAACCCGGGGTTAACATAAACACCAGGTATGCTGGGACCAAGTCTCACACATATGATGTATAGTGGCACAGGATCAAATGTCACAACTTTATATATAACATGAGTTCTATACAAAATAGATAATTACATTATAAGGAGACAACGGTCCAGCAACCCAAAGTTGACTGGGAGACGACGACCTAGACCTCTCACGAACTCATCGCAGCATCCTCCATGAGCATCATCCTGCGGTACCTGTTCTTGACCTGTGGTGTATGTGAGACAGCAAGAGTGAGCTCACATACGTTCATCGCTCAACAAGTTGTGGGGAATAATGTGCATGAACTCGCCAAAAGTGGGAGCTCACGTGAAGTGTAAGGCTTACCAAAGGAGATGGTTAGAGCTGAGCATTGCTTTTAAAGTTGGTCAAAATTTTATTAGCAGTTACTAAGTATAAATAAATACCAACCCAATTAAATAGTAAACAGAAGTAACAACATCACCTGCAATGCAATGCATATGACAAATTGAATTTAAGTTCCATAGATTAATCATGTGAGTGTCCGAGCTGCTCATGACCGTGAGCACGGCTAGTATACCAGTTTTACACTCTGCAGAGGTTGCGCATCTTTACCCACAAGTCGTGTATCCCATGTCGCCAGGGTTTGCAAGGCCCTTAGACACTTCCGAGGTGAATGGCTAGGGATCCACTACGAGGCCTTTACAAAGTTCCACTAGCTTCCGAAAACCCGCTACAGTTTATAGGAAGATCCAGTGCAGGAATCCCTTGCAGGACCGCCATCGCAGCAAAATCCTCCCGAGGGCCTCCCTACACTGACCTCTCCCCTACTGCCCTTGCCCCTTTCGGGTAAGGTAGTCTTCCACTAGCTTTCCTAATTAATCAGCCAAGGGCGTCCCATTCCACCCTCGTGGTAGCACTGTTTTCCCGGGTGGTTCTCCATGTTCCAATTAACATAATGATCTCATCATGAACAATAAATAACAACTAATAACGAAAGTATAATCATGAATAGTGTAATCTTCATACCCAAAACCACATATAGCACTAGCAAGTACTACCCAGAAAGTTCAGTGGTAACCAAGGTATAAAGATAGACAAACTAGGGTAACCTATTGGGTCCCATCAAAATTAACCTATGCAGATCATTATGATTAATCAGAACATGGCTGGGTAAAAAGAAGTGATCAAGGGCACAACTTGCCTGGGCCTTGAGATTCCAGGTACCAGGATGATCTTCAGGTGACTCGTGACCTCGCACTAGTTGTAGCAATACAAACAAACATTGTATAGGCAAAATTAACATTACACCAAACATAAGTACACAAAATACACAGTAATAATCTACATATTAAAATAGAACCATAGGAACTGGAATCACTAAATTTGGAGTTGTAGATTTTAAGTTATGATTTTCCAAAGATTATATGTGCTTATTACAAGATTAGTTAAGATAACAATTTAAATGTGACTTTTATGTAAAACCAGTGGCACTAATTGATAAACAATAATATTACAAAATTATAGGAACTGGAATGAATTAATTTGGACTAACTATGCATTTTCTATGAATTAAACAACTTCTAGGAATTATTTTTATATTAAAAACTCATTTTCTAATTCATTTAATCAATTTCAAACCGCACTGGACTGGGCCTCAATATCAATGAAGCACAGGGGCTGGCGCGTAAAAATTCCTAAGACTCAGAAAACCCTGGGCAAGGACGGCGGGTTCTATTTCTGTAAAACCCAGGGATTCATATGAAAAACAACCCGGCCGAAGGGTATGATGTGATCTGGGCCATCCGATCCGAACCAAGGGCTCAGATTTTATAACGCGAAGGGGTATATCTCGATCTAATCGTAACCGTCCACACTGGACTGGACGACACAGATTTTATCTAGGCGCGTTCCATCTAACCCGTCCGATATTCGATCAACGGCTTGGATGTAACCTGCCGAATGGGTACACTGCTTCTAATCGCATCCGTCCGAATTGGATCGGACGGCACCCATGCCTTCCCCTACCGACGACCGAGCGCGGTGGCGCCGCCGACCCTCACGGCGGTAGCCATGGCCGCCGCCCACGAGATCTCCACAAAGCAATCCAAACCTCGACGTGAATGGTGCAACACGATGAGAATGACTAGGCGATCGAGGCTAGGGGTTTCTTACCGGTGATGGTGCGGTGGCGAAGCCGGTTCACGGCGGAGGGCGGATCCGAGGCGAAGGAGTGCTCCGATGAGCAATCCGTGTGACCCAACGACTATACAGAGCTCTGATTCACCCGATACACAAGCGGTGGTGTAGTCTGAAGCTCCCAAACCAAGCCCAAGGCACTAATGACGACGGAAGCGCGAGATGGTTGTCCTGCCGCAAGCTCCACACCCGGTGAGTTCCAAATCCGCCACTACAACCACGAGGAGACTTCCCGGCGCCGATTGGAGCTTTAAGGTGGTCGCGGGGCTTCGGCCTTTATGCACCATGGCGAAGTCCGTGCGGATTGAACGGCGAAAATCGCGGCGAGGATCACACATGCGGTCATGGCGGCGTCTTGTTCGCGGTTCGGCGAGAGGGAGAAGAGCTGACAGTTGGGCCCAGACGTTAGTCTCTGGCGCAAGATTACGCGAACGTTCCTATCACTGGCCGAGCGGGTCCACAGGCAGCGACTTTACACATGTGCATTGCGCGGAACAAATCGGTGGGAGGCTGGAGCAAGGGTCCCACATGGCGGCGAGTGCCGGTGGCGCGCGGTGGAGAGAAGGAGTGGGCCGAAATGTGTGGTTGTGGCCCAGTTAAGGTTTTTCTCTTTTCCCATTTTATTTTCTATTTCTTTCCTTCATTTCCAAGTTAAATTTGAATTCAAACTTAAATTCAAATCTCTATGGCTCATCATTTCAACTTATTTTTGTGAAGTTAGGGATATTAATTCTGAATATACTTATTTATATATATATATTATTTATATTTTTGTTTTATATTCCTTCTCTTTCTCTTATTTCCCCTTTCTTTCCTATTTTAAATTTTGAATTCAAATTTAAATTCAAGCTTGTGACTAGTTCATTTGCAAACCATATCTGTGCAAAAACATATTTTATATATTTCTTTATTTATTTTAGTTCTTTTGGACAAGCTTTCAATCATATAGTAGAGAATAATCCATACCTTATTAGTTCTAGGGAAATCAAATTTATATTGTAGACTTACATATATTAAGAAATAGTTTAATCATAATTCTCCTGTATAACCTAACCCAAAGGCAATTTTAGATTATCTAAGTATCTTTAATTATGTATTTTTAACATATTTATGAGTGGAAACTTCTAAATTATGATTATCTTTAAGGAAAGGTGTTTTGATTTAAAATTTTTGAGAATTTTTCCTTGTCTTCACAAAATTGAACTTTAGGGTGTTACAAATCCTACCCCCCTTAAAAATAATCTCGTCCTCGAGATTTGTAAGAAAAGGGATGTATACTCATATTGTTCTTGGAACATATGCACAAACAAAGAAATCTCAGCATGAGGTATAATTCTTCAACAAAACATAGGGTCAATAGACCTTATTATTCTTTCTAAAATAATATTATATTATCTACTAACTAAAGTAACACTCAGAGCTTACAAATAGTCGTAATCCATATATATGTTTATGTAGCTTGGTGGAACTGGTGGTTAGGAAAGCATGGGTGTATATATGTATGTCCACTTTATTATGTAGGATAGAAGATGTCTTTAGGGCATATATAGGTTTGGGTAAGAAAGAGTAGGAAAAAAAAACTCCATCCAAGATTGTGGATCTTGACTCATCTTGGTGACCTTACTTGATCCTTGAAGACTTGGGTTGGTGTTCATCCTTCCTTGATGAAGTTGATCATCTTCTTTGGTCTTATCTCATTGATTAGGAGTTAGTGTATATTATTGGCTGGGGAATATGGTAAATATAGGTATGGATGAGATAGACTACATGATGTAGGTTACAAGTTTGTTTTAGGTAGGGGTTGATAGACTATGCAATCCATCATTACTCTATTGGTTGGGTTGTTATGTAACTTGTTATATAGGTCAAGTTGTTGGGTATGGCCAAGTTGATATAAGTCTCCAAATTAGGTTTAAGTAATTTAGGAGTATGGCCTTATCTTGTGTACCAGTATTAAGTAACTTACTCTAGATTAGATCATAATAGATTAGATAAAATCTAGATTAGGTTGGATATGACTAGGTTAGACTACTTTAGGTTAGATAGATCTATCAGGGTAAGATATATCTTGTTAGGATATGTTAGAATCTTTTGAGATAGGATGGGGTATACGGTGTAGGTAGGTCAGAAGCTCTATTAGGTTAACACAGAGGGATTATGCAACTATCGGATGGGTAAGGTAGTTGCATATGTATATGATCAAGTTAATCTAGGGCATCAATTTAGATTAAATCATTTTTATAGGAGTGAGGTCTAATCTATTTCACTGGTATTATCTAACATGTTTGATAAGTCACTTTAGATTAGATCATATTAGGTTAGATGAGATCTAAATTAGATTGGTATGACTAGTTTGACTAGATAAGATCTAATTAATTTGCATTAGATCATGGTTGTTAAACTAGGGTGGTTAAGTATGCTTATTAGGATAACATCAATCCATAATGATAAGATAGAATCTTTTAAGGCCAGTTAGATCTATTATGATGACATAAAATCTCTTCAAGATAAGATGAGTATCTTTTTAGGATAAGATGGATTATATGATGTAGGTAGGTTAGAATCTCTTCAAGATGAGATAAATCTATTAAGATAAGAGAGAACCTCTTAAGATAAGATGGATCTATATACATTAGGGTAAGTTAAGACCTTTTGAGATAAGATAGATCTATGAGTGTAGGATAGAATCTCTTGAGATGAGATGAATCTATTAAGATAAGGGAGAATTTTTTTAAGATAAGATGGGTATTGTTAGGCTAGTTACTTTATTGAAGGATAATTTAGTTTGTCTAGTTATTTTATATATATATTTTTATACCTATGTGTATATGCAGATGCAATTGTGGGCATTATTCCACAACTCATCACACTTAATCAAAAATCCAAATCAAACAAATATCATAAGAACAAGCATTCAAGCATATAAAAATAATAGTTTTGTTTTTGTCCCTAAGAGTAGGTCTCCTATTCCTAAAGGTCACTTTAGGCACAGGATTTCAAAGTGTGAAATCCACATTTGTCTTTAGAAGAGAAAAGATAAGAATAATCAGAGTAAAGCGGAAATAGATAAGAATAGATTAAGAAAAGTATAGAAAAGAATCAGAGTAGGAAAGGTAAGTAGTAATGGTTGTCCAGTTCTATCTAGATTTCGTCCTACAGTCAACATTCCTCTGATACCACTTCTGTAACACCCGGATTTTAGGGGTCCAAAACCCGGGGTTAACATAAACACCAGGTATGCTGGGACCAAGTCTCACACATATGATGTATAGTGGCACAGGATCAAATGTCACAACTTTATATATAACAGGAGTTCTATACAAAATAGATAATTACATTATAAGGAGACAACGGTCCAGCAACCCAAAGTTGACTGGGAGACGACGACCTAGACCTCTCACGAACTCATCGCAGCATCCTCCATGAGCATCATCCTGCGGTACCTGTTCTTGACCTGTGGTGTATGTGAGACAGCAAGAGTGAGCTCACATACGTTCATCGCTCAACAAGTTGTGGGGAATAATGTGCATGAACTCGCCAAAAGTGGGAGCTCACGTGAAGTGTAAGGCTTACCAAAGGAGATGGTTAGAGCTGAGCATTGCTTTTAAAGTTGGTCAAAATTTTATTAGCAGTTACTAAGTATAAATAAATACCAACCCAATTAAATAGTAAACAGAAGTAACAACATCACCTGCAATGCAATGCATATGACAAATTGAATTTAAGTTCCATAGATTAATCATGTGAGTGTCCGAGCTGCTCATGACCGTGAGCACGGCTAGTATACCAGTTTTACACTCTGCAGAGGTTGCGCATCTTTACCCACAAGTCGTGTATCCCATGTCGCCAGGGTTTGCAAGGCCCTTAGACACTTCCGAGGTGAATGGCTAGGGATCCACTACGAGGCCTTTACAAAGTTCCACTAGCTTCCGAAAACCCGCTACAGTTTATAGGAAGATCCAGTGCAGGAATCCCTTGCAGGACCGCCATCGCAGCAAAATCCTCCCGAGGGCCTCCCTACACTGACCTCTCCCCTACTGCCCTTGCCCCTTTCGGGTAAGGTAGTCTTCCACTAGCTTTCCTAATTAATCAGCCAAGGGCGTCCCATTCCACCCTCGTGGTAGCACTGTTTTCCCGGGTGGTTCTCCATGTTCCAATTAACATAATGATCTCATCATGAACAATAAATAACAACTGATAACGAAAGTATAATCATGAATAGTGTAATCTTCATACCCAAAACCACATATAGCACTAGCAAGTACTACCCAGAAAGTTCAGTGGTAACCAAGGTATAAAGATAGACAAACTAGGGTAACCTATTGGGTCCCATCAAAATTAACCTATGCAGATCATTATGATTAATCAGAACATGGCTGGGTAAAAAGAAGTGATCAAGGGCACAACTTGCCTGGGCCTTGAGATTCCAGGTACCAGGATGATCTTCAGGTGACTCGTGACCTCGCACTAGTCGTAGCAATACAAACAAACATTGTATAGGCAAAATTAACATTACACCAAACATAAGTACACAAAATACACAGTAATAATCTACATATTAAAATAGAACCATAGGAACTGGAATCACTAAATTTGGAGTTGTAGATTTTAAGTTATGATTTTCCAAAGATTATATGTGCTTATTACAAGATTAGTTAAGATAACAATTTAAATGTGACTTTTATGTAAAACCAGTGGCACTAATTGATAAACAATAATATTACAAAATTATAGGAACTGGAATGAATTAATTTGGACTAACTATGCATTTTCTATGAATTAAACAACTTCTAGGAATTATTTTTATATTAAAAACTCATTTTCTAATTCATTTAATCAATTTCAAACCGCACTGGACTGGGCCTCAATATCAATGAAGCACAGGGGCTGGCGCGTAAAAATTCCTAAGACTCAGAAAACCCTGGGCAAGGACGGCGGGTTCTATTTCTGTAAAACCCAGGGATTCATATGAAAAACGACCCGGCCGAAGGGTATGATGTGATCTGGGCCATCCGATCCGAACCAAGGGCTCAGATTTTATAACGCGAAGGGGTATATCTCGATCTAATCGTAACCGTCCACACTGGACTGGACGACACAGATTTTATCTAGGCGCGTTCCATCTAACCCGTCCGATATTCGATCAACGGCTTGGATGTAACCTGCCGAATGGGTACACTGCTTCTAATCGCATCCGTCCGAATTGGATCGGACGGCACCCATGCCTTCCCCTACCGACGACCGAGCGCGGTGGCGCCGCCGACCCTCACGGCGGTAGCCATGGCCGCCGCCCACGAGATCTCCACAAAGCAATCCAAACCTCGACGTGAATGGTGCAACACGATGAGAATGACTAGGCGATCGAGGCTAGGGGTTTCTTACCGGTGATGGTGCGGTGGCGAAGCCGGTTCACGGCGGAGGGCGGATCCGAGGCGAAGGAGTGCTCCGATGAGCAATCCGTGTGACCCAACGACTATACAGAGCTCTGATTCACCCGATACACAAGCGGTGGTGTGGTCTGAAGCTCCCAAACCAAGCCCAAGGCACTAATGACGACGGAAGCGCGAGATGGTTGTCCTGCCGCAAGCTCCACACCCGGTGAGTTCCAAATCCGCCACTACAACCACGAGGAGACTTCCCGGCGCCGATTGGAGCTTTAAGGTGGTCGCGGGGCTTCGGCCTTTATGCACCATGGCGAAGTCCGTGCGGATTGAACGGCGAAAATCGCGGCGAGGATCACACATGCGGTCATGGCGGCGTCTTGTTCGCGGTTCGGCGAGAGGGAGAAGAGCTGACAGTTGGGCCCAGACGTTAGTCTCTGGCGCAAGATTACGCGAACGTTCCTATCACTGGCCGAGCGGGTCCACAGGCAGCGACTTTACACATGTGCATTGCGCGGAACAAATCGGTGGGAGGCTGGAGCAAGGGTCCCACATGGCGGCGAGTGCCGGTGGCGCGCGGTGGAGAGAAGGAGTGGGCCGAAATGTGTGGTTGTGGCCCAGTTAAGGTTTTTCTCTTTTCCCATTTTATTTTCTATTTCTTTCCTTCATTTCCAAGTTAAATTTGAATTCAAACTTAAATTCAAATCTCTATGGCTCATCATTTCAACTTATTTTTGTGAAGTTAGGGATATTAATTCTGAATATACTTATTTATATATATATATATTATTTATATTTTTGTTTTATATTCCTTCTCTTTCTCTTATTTCCCCTTTCTTTCCTATTTTAAATTTTGAATTCAAATTTAAATTCAAGCTTGTGACTAGTTCATTTGCAAACCATATCTGTGCAAAAACATATTTTATATATTTCTTTATTTATTTTAGTTCTTTTGGACAAGCTTTCAATCATATAGTAGAGAATAATCCATACCTTATTAGTTCTAGGGAAATCAAATTTATATTGTAGACTTACATATATTAAGAAATAGTTTAATCATAATTCTCCTGTATAACCTAACCCAAAGGCAATTTTAGATTATCTAAGTATCTTTAATTATGTATTTTTAACATATTTATGAGTGGAAACTTCTAAATTATGATTATCTTTAAGGAAAGGTGTTTTGATTTAAAATTTTTGAGAATTTTTCCTTGTCTTCACAAAATTGAACTTTAGGGTGTTACAGCTGGTCAGCTGAAGCAGCTTTTTCCCTTCTAAACTTGTATTGCTCACAGGCCTCAGCTCCATCTATGTTATGGATTGCTTTTGAATCTGTCCAATTTCCTTCGGCCCTTCTGGCAGCTTCCTGACTTCCATGAATAGCAATAGGCCCTTGGTCCGAAGGTATCTTCATGCAGAGGTAAGCTAGGTGAAGAATTGCTTCGAAGGCATTGAGAGTACCGCGACCAATGATAGCATTGTAAGGATACTCCATGTCAACAATATCAAACACAATTTGCTCAGTCCTTGTGTTGTTAACAAATCCGAAGGTTACTGGCATGGTAATCTTCCCAAGTGCTACAATTTGCCGTCCTCCGAAGCCACAAAGAGGGTGCGTAGCATCATGGATCTTGTCTTCGGGCTCTTGCATTTGTCTGAAAGCTTTAGCAAATATGATATCAGCTGCGCTGCCTGTGTCAACCAAAACATTATGGACCAGAAATCCTTTGATCACACAAGAGATAACCATAGCATCATTGTGTGGGTAATCCTTGAGTTGAAGATCCTCTTGGGAGCAGGTAATTGGAATGTGAGACCATCTTGACTTGATGAAGGGTCCTTGCACCCCAACATGTTGTACCCTTCTCTGTGGTTCCTTCTTCTGCTTCTTGTTGGCTGGCTCTGAGCATGAACCACCTGTTATCGGGAGTACCAGCTTCTGGGCCGAAGCAGCTCCAGCTTGATCGTTGAACGAAGCCATCAGCTCAAAAAAGTGGAAGTGAGTTGACCGGAGGTGGGCGCCAATGTTGGGGACTTGCTCTCAAATACTATGAATTAAGAACAAGGCAACATAAAATGTTAAATATCGATGTCCTTCGTCCGCTGAAGCATTATTTCCCCAAGGATTCGATGAACTTCGGACGAAGGTTATAATAACAAAATTACGAAAGTGTCACCTTCGTAATTTAATTCTCGAAGGTAATGCGGAATAACGCAGGACATAAAGCATTAAAGATAGTTAAATTGGAAATAAATGACATCATTTATTATGCTATATAAATCTTAAATGTTAAAACATAATATTTAAATACATTTATACCTCTGCCTTGACAAATGATAATTTCCGGGTGATGCGATCGCAATTACAGGAATGCGTGAACAGTAAAGGAATACTGTTCACTATTTATAGGCACAGGACATAGCCTGTGAACAATTACAATCATACCCCTCATAAAAGTTTACAACATCGACTCAAACTCTTATGGACTAAAAGGTCATTCTATCTTTAAGTTAGTTTGTAATTCCGAAGCTTCATGAACGGCACCCTTCGGCATTACGTATAGACAGCTTCAACTGAAACTGTTTCTTCCTGCAGGACCTTCGGCGACGAAGCATGGTCCCAACATGATCCCCTTCAAGTTCTTTCTAGAAATACTGCCCAAATATTCCACCGATATATCTCCAGGTATTTTCCTCTTGAGAAGTACCTTCAGAATCATTTTTCAAGTCCCTCCAAATATTTTCTTCATAACTTCCCTCATGCTCATACGTATACGTATGCCTCCGATGTCATACAGTGAGCTCTACAAGCTAACCTCACTTATACAAGACAAATACATGCTAATCTCCCATTAATCCTCCCATCCTCCCACTAATCCTCTCATCCCTCCCCCTAATCCCCTCACCATGGCTATAAATAGAGGGGCAAGGGCCTCCTCTCATCCCACCCCAAGCCATTTCATGGCAACTCTCTCCCCCCCCCCACACACCCACTCCATGTTCCACACAAGCACACACTAGCACAAGGATCGTTCGATCGTTCTTCGATCGTTCGTCCCCCTGTTCTTAGTTTGTTCGTTCGTTCGTCCGATTGTTCGATCGTTCGTCCGATCGTTCATGGTTCGTTCGTCCGTTCGTCCGATCGTTCGATCGTTCGTCCGTTCATTCGTCCAAATAATCCTTTTCCTGCCGTTATGCTACTGAAATTCCGATCGTTCGTTTGTTCGATCGTTCATCGTTCATCGTTCGTTCATAGTCCCTATTCATCGTTCATCGTTCGTTCATAGTCCCTATTCATCGTTCTTCCAGATAATCTTTGTCCTGCCGTTATGCTGCCGAAATTCCGATCGTTCGTTCGTTCGATCATTCGATCGTTCATCGTTCATTCATAGTTCCCTATTCATCGTTCATCGTTCGTTCATAGTCCCTATTCATCGTTCATCGTTCGTTCATAGTCCCTATTCATCGTTCTTCCAGATAATCTTTGTCCTGCTGTTATGCTGCCGAAATTCCGATCGTTCGTTCGTCCGATAATTCGATCGTTCGTCCGTTCGTTCGTCCAAATAATCTTTTCCTGTCGTTATGCTGCCGAAATTCCGATCGTTCGTTCGTCCGATCATTCGATCGTTCGTCCGTTCGTTCATAGTTCCTATTCATCGTTCATTGTTCGTCCATACGAACTATTCACCATCACTATTCACCATTACTATTCATCGTTTCTATTCATCGTTACTATTCACATATACTATTCATCATCGTTACTATTTATCATTATTATTCATCATCGTTAGTATTCATCGATGATATCTATAATTACTTTTCCGTCACCACTATTCATCGTTACTAATCATCGTTACTATTCATCGATCATCCGATCGCCCCAAAATTCAACTACTCATCCATCATGCTGTCCAGTCCACTTAAGACCAGCCAGACCCATATTCCAGTCATACGGACTCCGGCGACTGTGATTTTCTTTCCAGTAGGGAACTTCCCATCTGGTCACCCATCCTGGGTTTCTCCAAGTTGAGCATGCTTAACTTTGAGATTCCTTTGAACCAGGCTTCCAAACTCAGATTCCAATAATTCTTGTTTCTAAATTCTTATCAAATTATTCCCTATCCAACCATGTCATCCCTTAAGCATGGTTCATGTTCCAGAAGACTCCCAAAATACTCTCGTCCCATATTCTGCCTATAACTCTCTTGTTCATACTAAGTCAGACGATTCATTCGTCACTATTCTCACCTACAGTGAACTTCACTGTGCTACACCACATACACCTAGCTATAAATACACCCAGCTACCCTCTCCCTCTCCACACACACACTCCACACCGTCAGCCAAGGAAAACTCCCACCCACTCAGTTACTCTGCTCTGCCGGCTACACGCGTAGTGTCGCTTCGCCTCCAGTCCACCCTCCTGGTAAGCACCTCTGCTCCACCACTAGTAGTATCTCAACACCACATGACACAGATTCTACTCAAGACTCTACCCATCCATATATCGCTATTCTGACCACTATACTAAATATTTGTTGGTATACTTGCTGGTTTGTATGTTTGCTTGTTCATGTTGCATAGTTATCGGAGCGTTCGTGTCGTCTCATGGAGGCCAGATCTGCAAGTCTACGCCAGGCGGTGGAGCCAGAAGCCAGTTCCGTGAGCTCTCCTTTCCCCTTCACCGGATAAGCACGGCAAGCTCACTAGATCCTTTTGATGCACAAATTACCTATGATTTTTCAACCACAACCCTCAGCCTGTTATTTTATGCATGATATGATTTTGAGACAAGTTATTATGGCCACCCAACCGCTTGCCGCAATCAATCCCTGATATATTTGTTACAAATGATTTGAGGAAAGGTGTGAGTTTTCAAAAGAAAATGCTTTTCAAAATGTGTATGATGAAGGGTTTTCACCCTTATCACCTTTGAGTAGGGATGATCAGGGACTCCCTGGTTTAGGGGAGAGCCTAAGGTGATGGCTCAGCTGGTTTAGGCGTGAGCAGAAGGATTGTCCCCTCTTATAAGGATCGGTTTGTTATCTTTCACTACTTGTACTCATGATAAGTACAACCACTCGAGACTGTGTGGGCAGTCACTCAATCTGAACTCGTACGGTCAAACCCCAGGGTTATGAAGGCTGGGGAGCACCGGGAGGATAAGGAGGGGGAATGTTTTGTCTGGTTTGGACATGGCGGTGGCCTGACCTTCCAGTACAACCGTTAAGGTTAGGACGTGCGAGGAAAGAAAGAGATTCGGATTCGGATCTCATCGGCCATGAGATCGCAGAGCCAGAATAGTGGGTAAAGTGTACACCTCTGCGCAGAGTTGGAAAACCTATTCGAATAGTCTGTGTCCACAGGAATGGATGAGTCTGGTGTGGTATGGCAATTAGTGTTTTGTTTTCAAGAAAAAGGTGCTTTTGAGAAAAGTGGTTTCTAAAAAGGTTCGGCGGTTGAGCCGTGAGCTATGGTGGACGGGAAGTCCAGTAGTTGTTTTTGAAAAGGAAAACCAGTGGGAAACTACTGAGATACCTGGATGGTTTAGTCAAGGGGATTTTGTTCTAATATTGAAAAACTTCCTGCTCCTTTTGGAGAGGATGTGCTTTGCAAAATACAAAATGTTTCTCAAAACAACCCTGCATAAAATATTGTTGTTTCCGCAAATATCCTGAGCTCTACATATTCCATGCATTATATTTTTTATTTCCCCATTCCGCGGGTGAAGGTGGGCTGCTGAGTACGTTTGTACTCACCCTTGCTTATTTGTTGTTTTTCAGAAAAAGGAGATCGGGTAAGAGTTACGACTGTTCCCAACCTTGCCTGTGGCTGTTGGACCGCTGATTTGCTTCGCTGCGTATATTGGGCTGCTTCATCGCCACTCTGATGATATGTCCCGAGTTGTGGACCAACTCTTAAAGTTGTTCGCCGCCTTTGTAGGTTTGTTTCGTTTGAGCAGATTTGGTATCATCTAATGTATAAATGTGTTTACTAGCCTCCTGGGACTAGTAATTGTATCACATTTGAGTCCCAGAGGATTGGGGACGCTTCAGGGGTCTGCCAGTTCAGGCTTGGCGTAACCCCATCCTGCTCTCCCCCGATGCGCAGGGCCTCACCCTCGGCGGCCGAGGGTACCTCGGGCTGGGCCGAGGTCTCCTCGGGTTTGGGCGCGTCGTCGATTTTGACGGATGGCTGATATATATCCCTGGAGAAGACATTCGGGGGAACCGTCGTTCGCCCCGAGGCTATTTTCGCCATCTCATCTGCGGTCTCGTTGTACCGTCGAGCAACATGGTTGAGCTCCAGCCCATAGAACTTATCTTCCAAGCGCCGAACTTCGTCGCAGTAGGCCTCCATTTTCCGATCGCGGCAGTGAGAGTTCTTCATGACTTGGTCAATAACGAGCTGCGAGTCGCCACGAGCGTCGAGGCGCCGAACCCCTAGCTCGACGGCGATGCGCAGTCCATTAACCAAGGCCTTGTACTCGACCATGTTGTTTGAAGCCGGAAAATGGAGGCACAGTACGTAGCGCACATTTTTTCTCGAGGGGTGAGATGAAGAGCAAGCCAACACCTGCTCCTATTTTCATCAACGACCCATCAAAGTACATGGTCCAAAGTTCAGCCTGGATTGGGGCCATTGGCAACTGGGTGTCTGTCCATTCTGCCAGGAAGTCAGCTAAGACTTGGGATTTTATGGCCTTCTGAGGTGCAAACGAAAGCATTTCGCCCATGAGTTCCACTGCCCATTTTGCTATCCTATTCGAGGCCTCTCGGCACTGGATGATCTCTCCCAGGGGGAAAGATGACACCACAGTCACCGGATGAGACTCGAAGTAGTGTCGCAACTTTCACCGTGTTAGAATTACTTTTGTACAGCAGCTTCTGGATTTGCGGGTAGCGGATTTTGGTCTCGGATAGCATTTCGCTGATGAAGTAGACTGGCCTCTGGACGAGCAGTGCATGCCCTTCTTCTTGTCTCTCGACTACGACCGCGGCGCTGACCACCTGAGTGGTTGCGGCGACGTAAATCAAGAGGGCTTCTTCCGCAGCGGGGGGCACCAAGATGGGCGCATTAGTAAGGAGTGCCTTTAAGTTTCTGAGGGCTTCTTCGGCCTCGGGAGTCCAAGTGAAGCGCTCGGCCTTCCTTAAGAGGCGGTACAAGGGCAATCCTTTCTCGCCAAGGCGCGAGATGAAGCGGCTCAGAGCCGCAAGGCATCCCATGACCCTTTGTACTCCTTTTAAATCTTTGATGGGTCCCATGTTGGTGATGGCTGCGATTTTCTCTGGGTTGGCCTTGATGCCTCGTTCGGAGACGATGAACCCTAAGAGCTTGCCTCGGGGGACTCCGAAGACACACTTCTCGGGATTGAGTTTTACGCTCTTCGCTTTTAGGCACCTGAATGTTTCCTTAAGGTCGGAGAGGAGGTCGGAGGCTTTCCTTGTTTTGACAACGATGTCATCGACGTAAGCCTCGACCGTTCTGCCGATGTGCTCTCCAAACACGTGGTTCATGCACCTCTGGTATGTTGCACCTGCATTCCTCAAGCCAAATGGCATAGTAGTAAAACAATACATGCCAAAAGGTGTGATGAAAGAAGTCGCGAGCTGGTCGGACTCTTTCATCTTGATTTGGTGATAACCTGAATAGGCGTTGAGGAAAGATAGGGTTTCGCACCCAGCAGTGGAGTCCACAATTTGATCGATGCGAGGCAGAGGGTAGGGAACCTTGGGGCATGCTTTGTTTAGCCCAGTGTAGTCTACGAACATTCTCCACCTCCCACCTTTTTTCTTTACAAGTACAGGGTTAGCTAACCATTCTGGATGGAATACCTCTTTGATGAACCCTGCAGCCATTAGCTTGTGGACCTCCTCACCTATGGCCCTGCGCTTTTCTTCATCAAAACGGTGCAAGTGCTGCTTCACGGGTCGGGCACTGGCTCGGATGTCCAGTGAGTGCTCGGCGATATCCCTCGGTATGCCCGGCATGTCCGAGGGACTCCACGCAAAAACTTCAGCATTTGCGCGGAGAAAGTCGACGAGCACTGCTTCCTATTTGGGGTCGAGCTCGGAGCCGATCCTGACTTTCTTGCTGGCGTCGTTGCTGGGGTCGAGAGAGACATATTTGACTGCCTCGACCGGCTCAAAGTTGCCGGCATGCCGCTTCACGTTAGGCGCCTCTTTGGATAGGCAATCCAGGTCGGCGATGAGGGCTTCGGACTCGGTGAGGGCTTCGGCGTACTCCACGCATTCCACGTCGCACTCGTAAGTGTGGCGGTACGTGGGTCCGACGATGATGACTCCCTTGGGGCCAGGCATCTTGAGCTTGAGGTAAGTGTAGTTGGGGATGGCCATGAACTTGGCGTAGCACGGTCTTCCCAGCACCGCGTGATAGGTCCCTCGGAACCCAACTACCTCGAAGGTGAGGGTTTCCTTTCGGAAGATGGAAGGAGTTCTGAAGCAGACGGACAAGTCAATCTGTCCGAGGGGCAGGATACGCTTTCCGGGTGCAATCCCGTGGAAGGGTGCTACACCAGCCCGGATCTCGGACCGATCAACCCCCAAGAGCTCTAGGGTCTCGGCGTAGATGATGTTGAGGCTGCTGCCTCCGTCCATGAGGACCTTGGAGAGCCTAACGTTGCCGATGATTGGGTCGACGACGAGCGGGTACCTTCCTGGGCTCGACACATAGTCGGGGTGGTCGCCTTGGTCGAAGGTGATGGGCTTGTCGGGCCAGTCAAGGTAGACTGGCGTTGCTACCTTCACCGAGCAGACCTCCCGGCGCTCCTGCTTGCGGTGTCAAGCCGAGGCGTTCGCCACCTGTCCGCCATAGATCATGAAGCAGTTGTGGACCTCCGGGAACTCCTCTTTCTTGTCGCCCCCCTTCTTGTTGTTGCTTGGGTCCTTGTCGTCCTCCACCGAGGGTCCAACCTTATTGAAGTAACGCCGGAGCATGTCGCACTCTTCAAGTGTGTGCTTGACGGGACCCCTGTGATAGGGGCACGACTCCTTGAGCATCTTGTCAAACACGTTGGCCCCGCCGGGAGGCTTCCGAGGATTCCTGTGCTCAGCAGCAGCGACGAGGTTCGCGTCGATGGCGTTGCGCTTCGCTTGCGCCTTCTTCCTGGTCTTCTTCTTCGTGCCACCCTAGACGGACGCCTTGGGGTCGTCTTCCTTCTGCCTTCCCTGAGGCTGCTTGTCCTTCCGGAAGATGGCTTCGACCGCCTCCTGGCCAGAGGCAAACTTGGTGGCTATGTCCATCAATTCGCTTGCCTTGGTGGGTGTCTTGCGCCCCAGTTTGCTCACCAGGTCCCGGCAAGTGGTGCCGACGAGGAATGTCCTGATGACGTCCGAGTCGGTGATGTTGGGCAACTCGGTGCGCTGCTTTGAAAACCACCGGATGTACTCTCGTAGGGATTCCCTTGGCTGCTGACGGTAGCCCCGGAGATCCCATGAGTTCCCAGGGCGCACGTACGTACCTTGGAAATTCCCAGTGAAGGCCTTGACTAGGTCGTCCCAGCCGAAGATCTGCGCAGGGGGCAGATGCTCCAGCCAGGCCCGAGCAGCATCAGAGAGGAAAAGGGGGAGGTTGCGGATGATGAGGTTGTCGTCGTCCGTCCCTCCCAACTGGCATGCCAGCCAGTAATCCGCGAGCCACAACTCTGGCCTCGTCTCCCCCGAGTACTTGGTGATGGTAGTCAGGGCCCGGAACCGGGCCGGGAACGGCGCACGTCGTATGGCTCGGCTGAAGACCCACAGGCCTGGTGGTTCGGGTGAGGGGCTCCGATCCTCCTCACTGTCGTAGCGTCCCCCGCGTCTGGGGTGGTAGCCTCAGCGCACCTTCTCCTCGAGGCGGGCTTGACGATCGCGGCGGTGCTGATCGTCGCCGAGACGATCCCCGGCTGTAAGTGTCTCGTCTCTAGTAGGCTCGGTGTGGACCGAGGCCTTGCGCGTGTGTCGGGAAGACGCCACGTGATGCACTGAGGGGCACCCTCGCCTTCGGGAGGCGGAGCTCTCGGCTCGTCGGGCTGCGGCGTTTTCTAGGAGGTTCTTGAGTTCGCCCTGGATACATCGCCCTTCGATGGTGGATGGCTCTGGCATCGTTCGAAGCAATACCACCGCTGCAGCTAGGTTCTGGCCGGCCCCGCTAAAGGCCGGGGGCGGCATCACCCTGGCATCATCAATAATGCAGCGCTAGACGTCCTGGGCCCGATGACGCGCTCCTCCGGTGAGCGCTCGGCCTGCCCACTCTTGCTCGAGGTTTTGCCGGAGCTGCACAAGTCGCCCTGTTTCCTCGTCGAGCCTGGCCTGCATCTCGCGGAGTTGCTCGAGCTGTGAGCCCTGACCCCCTGTGGGGACCTGGGCCACAGCTAGCTCCCACGGGATCTCGACGCGAGACGCAGGTGCAAGGGCGCCGTCATTTCCTGGTATGCCGAGGTGGTTTTCTCCGCCGTGATCTTCCTGATCGATGTGGTAGCACTCGTGAGTTGGGTCGCATCCCTCATCGTCAAGGCTGTAGCCATCATCAGAGCATCCGGAGAGGCAGTGGTCACATGCGAACATGAAGTCACGCATGGCACCAGGATCACGGAGTCCAGAGAAATCCCAACTGACGTCAGGGTCGTCCTCTTCCTCGGAACCCACGGGTCCGGAGGTTGAGACAGCCGTCAGTCGGTCCCAAGATGACCACATATGGTACCCGGGAAGGTTAGAATATGCCCTTACGAAAGCACTCATCGAAGCGGGGTCGCTCGGTGGATCGAAGCTGAATCTAAAGGCAACAGGGTGGAAAACGAATGGTACCTCTTGGTTGATGGATGGTGGTGAAGTCGCATCGGGGACGGAATGCACAGTTATCTCAGGTATGAGGCTAACGCCCAACATGTCCTTCGCGAGGGTGCTGGCGTCATCAGTCCGCTTGGGGTTGGCACGTTGCTGGGAAGCGACACCCGTCGTTGTCTCAGGTGCGAGGACAACACCCGACATGTCCCCTGCAGGGGTGCCGGCGTCGTTGACTCTCTCTGGTCCGACAGCCGACAAGGTGCCACCTCCTGCCTAGCCACGGTTGCCCCGTCTCCGTCTCCTCTAGTGAGGAGGGTGGCGGGGTTGACTCGGGTGTTCCTCTTCCACCACGGGGGGAAGTCGTTGTCGTCGAGTTCGCCTCCGCCGGGTTAGCCGACGACTGTCGTTGTTGTCGTGCTGCGGGGGGAGGAGTATCATGTCGTAGCTGCCGTCGCAGGACATGAACTCGAGACTCCCAAAGCGGAGTACCGTCCCGGGCTGAAGAGGCTGCTGAAGGCTACCCATCTGGAACTCAACGGGAAAATATTTGTCGGCACGCAGCGAGCCCCTACCTGGCGCGTCAACTGTCGGTGTTTCGGACCCGGGGGACCCTCAATCGGACTGACTAGTGAATTTAGTGCCGCGTGCCCCTGTCCAGATGGGTTGATGCAAGATGGAACACAAGTGAAGGGATGAGGCTTATATTAGCGTCGCGAGGGAGAGCGAGAGAGAGAGAGAGAGGATCCGGTCCTGAGGTGAGGTGTTTGAGTTAGCCTCCACCGTGTCTCTCCTACTCTGCCTGCCTCTGCTCGCCTCCCGTCCTCTCCGTCCCCTCTCCTTCCTGGAAGGCCCTGGACATCCCCTTTTATAGATGCAAGGAGATAGTCCAGCTGTACAATGGGGGTGTAGCTATGTGCTAACGTGTTCGGCGGGGAAGTGCCTGAGCCCTGTATATATGTTAACGTGGCCGTCGGGGAAGTGCTTGAGCCCTGTAGAAGCGCAGCTGGCGATGCGACCCGGGGTCCTGCTGACATTTCTTTGCCTTCGTAGGGTGTTTGAGAACAACCGACTCATGGACGCATGCAGGGAACCATCATTATCTGTTACCCGAGTAACTTAGATGGGACACCGGTCTTGTTCCTTTGTAGCCTGAGGCAGCTAGCTAGGGGTAGGGTAATGATGGATCTCCAGTTGCGTAGTTGGTCCGAGGCCGAGGCTGAGGTTGGGCGCGGATGTGACTCCTCCCGAGGCCAAGGTCGGGCGAGGAGGAGATTTCCCCCGAGGCTGAGGCTGAGGCCTGGGGTCGGGCGAGGCGGAGACCTTCTCCTGAGGCCGACGCTGAGGCCAGGGCCTGAGGTCGGGCGAGGCGGAGACCTTCTCCCAAGGCCGACGCTGAGGCCGAGGCCTGAGGTCGGGCGAGGCGGAGCTCCCTATTGCGCCCGAGGCCGAACTTGGGGGAGGTCGTGACTTGCTGTGGTTAGTCTTACCCTAGTTGTTGGCATAGTTGCCAGAGCGGGGCGAATAGTGTTGTTTTCCTGTCAGAACGGTCAGTGAAAGGGCGAAGTGACTGCGGTCACTTCGACCTTGCCGACTGAGGCGGGCGTGTCAGGATAAGGTGTCAGGCGATCCCCGCATTAAATGCGCATGCGATACGGTCGGTTGGTAAGGCGATTTGGCCGAGGTCGTTGCACGACAAAGCTTGCCTGAGCTGGACTTTGAGCGAGCCGAGGGTACGCCTACTGCCTATGGAGGCCCTCGGGCGAGGCGTGAATCCACCCGGGACTACTGTTCCCACCCGAGGCTGGGCTCGGGCGAGGCGAGATCGCGTCCCTTGGCAGGCGAGGCCTTGACTTGATCCGCGCTTATCAGTCTTTGCGGTTTGTTCTGAAGATGTTTTCCAGCCGGTTTAGGAGTATTGGGGGTAACCCTTATTACGGTACCCGACACAAGTGGGATTTAATGATAAATATATGGTATAAAGGTTTCACAATGAAGCATATATGAGTGATGCTGCATCTGGAGGAAACTTGTTGTTGGCGACAGTGAATGTGAACCATGGAGGACCCTCATTATCATAAGCCAACATGCACAATGTTGATGCAAATCACCATGATGAAGGTTTCATAATGGATGATTTTTTAAGATGTTGATGGTGGGGTGACAATGATGGTGATAATCATGGTGAGCCAGCCTTGGTGGACCCTAAGGTCATGTAGCTTTTTGGAGAATGAATCGTTTGCCTTGACAACGACGATATTATGTTTAGGAGCCTATGGTGGCTAAAGAGTTCCAAAAAGATAAAGCAGGCAACAAAGGATTCTCTCTGTGATGACTGTCTGAAACAACAGACGATGTTGTGTTTTAATCTCTAGATGTTGATGTTGAAGGCTCATTTTGGTTTTTCCAAGACAAGCATCAACAAGTTGTATCCTTGCCCCATACTAATGTTGGCGCTGAAGCCTGAAAAGCTCTACACTACAAATTTAAGTATAAGGTGGCAATGTACATGTACATATATAAGAAGTGGGTCGAGGAATATTGGTGTCTCCTTAACTCTACTGCTTCAACTAAGTCAAAAGACTGCTTCGAACTTTTATGTAGCAACTAGGATCACCTTTTTTATATTTCAACATTTGAAAGTTGTATTGTTTGAATAATGTATCCTAGCCACAATGGATCACTAGATTACATTTCCAATCTATTCTCGGTATGGATATGCCATTGTATTCGAATATTTGGTACTCCAAAAGAAGGGTATAAGGACCTTGAGAGTGATTGAACTTAAAAGTGTGGCATTAGTTATTTTTTACATTTAATGCTAAACTTATCATTGATTCCCATGATTTTCATATAACATATACAATATATACAATGAGGATCCCTCATACCTCAATATGAGAACCGAGAAAAAGAAAAGGCATGGAAACTGTTGGAACTTGCTCTCCTGGGCAAGTAGATCCAAGGGGGAAGTGGAAAGAGTGCAAGTAGGGTTTGACATGGGATGGCAACAACTCTATTAATCTGGCGCATCAAGGGCACTGTACGGGGGTATTTATAGGCACTCGAGTGGCCGCCCGTCCCTTGTTAAAGACGTTTATGCCCTCGAGTACCCGTTCTATCCCCAGAATATTCCCACGAGAGGGGGTTATAGTTTGTCATTACAGAAAAGACTATTACAGACGCAGCCCGTAACATGTTTATCCGCGCGGGGCCTGTCGTAGTGGGCCGAATCCTACTTGGGCCTCCTGACCCGATGAGGACGTGGGTCCCATAGACATCGACGGAGCCTTCGTCTTGCAACGGATGGAACGAAGGGGGACCGCGCTGGTCTTCATCCATGCGGCGCTCTCGGCTTGTTCGGGCGTGTTTTATGGATGTGGACATCGTCGATGAAGGGAGGCGACGAAGATTTCGAGCAAAGGGTAGCGTGTTCGCCTTCACCCCAACATTTGCCCTCCGAGGGACCAGTTCGAATAAGTCATCTGGTGTCGAAGACGTCGCTAGATGGTGGAGACGCTGCCCTCGCTCGAAGTGGTCCCATGGGGTTTTTAAAATGTGACCGTTGATTGACATGTTACTGTTGGACTACGTGTTTCCCGAAGCGCCGCGTCCTGTCTATAAAAGGGGCGGGCGCGGCCGGGACTGTTTCTACCCTTGCTTGCACCGTAGAAACCCTAACTTTTCAAACCGCTCGCCTATTCTCCGTGCTCTTGCACTCCGGAAATCTGGCCCACGTCAAGCAGACCGCATGCCGCCGCCGACCCGTAGCAATGTCTTCTACCTCATCTGCTGCGAGTGCGTCGTCGGGTGGTCCATCATCCGAGGATACCTTGAGCGATTTGGTGGCGACGGAGTTGCGGTCGGGCCACACCATGGAATTTGGCACTTTGAGGATCTCCTCGGTTCACGTGCAGGAGATGCAGCAGCTTGGATACTTCGGTGACAGTGTTGGGCGAGTTCCGGGTGCCGAGGAGATCCCGGAGCCTGAGAGCGAACTAGTTGTGTTCGAGGCTTTTTCATTGCCGGACTTTGTCTCCTGGCACATCGTTTTGTGGTGGAGGTTTTGTGGAGATTCAACGTGTAGGTCCACCAGTTGACACCTAACGTCGTGGTCGCCCTGGCGAAGTATGTTTGGGCGGTTGCTTCGTACGGTGATCAGCCGTCTATGGAAGTCTTCGCCAAGAACTATTGTCTGCACTGGCAAAAGAGGAAAATAGGAAATAAGATTGCACAATTTGGATCGTGCACCTTCACACCGAGGACTGGAAAGACTTCGGCAGAGGTTGTGGAAATAGTCCCGTGCGCTCGGAATAAGTGGGGAAACTGGTGGGACTTTTGGTTTTATGTCTCTGGTGGGGAAGTTGAAGATCTCCCTGGGCTCCCTACAGCCATTATGTGCTCCCACTGCTATGTGGCGTTCCCGTCATTCAAGGTGGATGAGGACGATGAGGACGAAGGGGTCCTTCGGTACGCTGCCCACATGAGTAGCGGGCGCGACCTTGTCGAGGAATTTATTGGATATGGAGTGTGGCCCTTGGCACACGGCTGGGTGTTGGGCGAAGTGTGCCCCCACCGGATGTCGTCCTTGGATGATCAGTTGGTACGAAGTCCTGCCTTCGCCTTGGATTTGTCGGGCAGGAACCCGGTTGCGTTTGTGCGGGAGGTGGAGGCCGAGGCCGTGAGGATTGTAGGGCGCTACGTGTTGAGGACAGAAACCTTGCGTAGTTGGGATATTCACGGTTCTGACGTTCGTTTGAACCGTGTTTTTGAGTTGAATCGTCTGCCATATGGCGGTTACCCGCGAGACGACGATGCTAGTGTTGTCGACCGTCGGGGAAAGAGGGCAGCCGCTGCGGTCGACGAGGGCCCTTCGCGGGGAGCTGTGCCGGCCGTGACTACTAAAAAGAGGAAACTAGGTACTGTAGCTGAGGGATTGGGAGTCTCCGACCATTTTGCTATCGATTTGTTGGGAACTTGCATGGCCCCGGGGGGAGGATGTCTTCGTCCGAGCTCCGGGAATCTTTGGCGCGAATGCTGGAGGTTACCGGGGGTCGCTGGCCTAGGAATGTTCCGATCCCTCAGGCGGCCGGCGAAGACATGTTTACGTCCTGATTAGCTCGTGAGTTGAAGATTTTTCCTTATGGATGGAATATTGCTGCTGTTGTATCGGCAGTGATGGATAAGGATCGCCAAGACGCGACGGGGAAGCGCCGGGCATTCGCGAGGGTCGGGGACCCTAGTCGCAAGGTCAAGAAGGCACAGGGAGTCACGAAGTATGCCACCCCTAGCAGTAGCAAGCCACCGCCGGTTGCGAAGCTCGCCGCTCCTAGCCCCAGCAAGCCTTCGCAAGGCACGTAGTTCGTCGCTCCCGGCTCTGGCAAGCCACCTTCTACCGAGGCTGCACAGGAGCGAGGGTCGTCGTCCCCACCGCGGACTGCCGAGGCTATGGCGGCTGGGACTGAAGTCTCCATGGATGTTTGCGTGGATGACTACCTTGTGGGCGGTGTCATGATGTTCGATGCCCGTACAGGGCGAGGACTTGTTGGTGAGTTTTTTTATTTTTTTATGATCTGGGTCTTTGACAAGATTATGATGCAGGGTCGGATGCTGGACAACTAGCTGTTGTCCCTGCGCTGGTGGCGGCCGCGTCGGTCGCGATGACAACCGAGGCGAGGGGGTCTTCGCAGGATCCCTGGTCCAAGTTTTGTGCCAGCGGCGGGATTACTTCGGCCGCAACTGCTAAGGACGTGGCGGGCTCAGTTGTGCAGCAGCTGAAGCATGTAAGTTGCCTTTGGCAGTGTGTTTTTTTGTTAACTGACTTCGGATTTGACTGTGGTTGATGCCAGGCGGCCGCCTTCACCGAGCAGATTGCGTCTGGGGCCCTGACCTTGGAGTTTGCTACCGAAAGGCGGCGACTCGAAGGGAGGAACGAGCGCCTCCGGATGCAGCTCATTGAGGCTATGAGGGACAAGTCGACCGCGGAAAGCAAGAGCCGCAATCTGATGGACAAGCTGTCGGCGGCGGAGGCCGAAAAGGAGGAACTTAGCCGCCGGCTGGCCACGAAGAAAGAAGACGCTAACAAGGCCTGCGCGGAGGCTCAGGTGGCGCACGCCGAAGCGAAACTTGTGCGCGCCGAGGCTAGCCTGGCCCTCCAACATGCTGCGGAGGCGGAGGCGAACCACAGGAGCCTTCGCGGCCGTCTGGACAAGGTGGAGGCCTCTACCCGCACAGGGGTGGACCGAGCACGTGCATTGCTCGTGGATGCGTACCGGCAACTTGGTGCGTGGACGGCCCCCTTTGATGCGTCTAGCAAGGAGGTGGGCCTTCGCTTTCTCGGGAGGTTGCAGGAGGAGCTGGAGGTGCTTCCGTCGATTGTGACGGGTCTCATGTCCTTTGCTTCGCTGATCACCTGTGAGGGGGCCGTGAACGCCTTGTCCCGCGAGGGATGCAGGCACTTTGAAGTCTTCGATCGGTCTGATGAAGCCTTCGACTACAAGATCTTCTAGGTTGAAGATGCGGTGCTAAAGCGCTCCACTAGGGCGCTTTATGATAGGATGTGGGGCCCTCACGGCCGCGACACTGTTCGGAAAGGTCGGACCGGGCGATGGAACATGTACGGATTGTTGTTATTCTGTTTGTTTTCTAGGAAAATGTATTGATGTTTGGTGCTATCTTTGCAGATGGCCAATGATGAGGAAGTCGAAGACTTGGGTGACCTGAAGAGCGCTACCCCTTTGGCGGAGGGCACGAGGGCGGGGGTTGAGGACCAGCCGGCGCTGCCAACTGGCGTTGGCGAGGACGACCCTGTGGCCATCGCCGTGGTGCCTGAGGTTACTACGGGGGCGGCTGCGCCAGCTTTTGGAGACCCTGCAACGTCGGCCGACCCTGCGTAGGTGGCAGAATAGACTTAGAGGCGTGGGGTGTAGGGTTTTATTTTTGTAATACTGAAACTCGGTTGTTGCGCAGGTTCCGACGTCCAGGCCTGTGCAAGCATCCCCTACTGATGGTATTAATTTTGAGGCGGCCGCGAATGCAGTGCCTGCTAATGATAGTTTTTCTGGTTCTGAATCTAGGTCTTTTTTGTCTGATGGTGTCGGGTTTGAGAGCCTGTTTTCCTAGACTGAGGAGTCTTCGGATGAAGATTTGGATTATTTTGCTATGTTAGATGTGGCCGCGGCGGAGTCTTCGCCGCGGCTGAAGATGGGCGAAGTGTTGGATACCCCGTCTAGGGCGAGAGGATCAAACGCCGTCAGCGAAAAGCGGTGGCGAAGCATAGTTTAGGTGAGAGCTCGCGAAGTGGGAGGCGCCGTCGGATGGGGTTGGAGTGAACTCATCTTCGTGTGGATCGGGGTAGTCAACACGACTTGCTGTCTTCGTCGATTGGGATGAGTGTTGGTGAGGGGGACTTACGGAATTTGTTTGCGGGTGAGGAATTGAAAATAATGTTGTTTAATTATCAGGAGGCGGGTATTATCCCGAAGGTGAGTCGATGTAGAATGTGTGATGCCCTCGCTTGTCGTGCGGTAGTAGAGGGCGCAATTGTATTTATTTGTGCGGTGGGTCTAGTGATCCTTCGTTGTGTGTATGTAATTTACGACTTGTATTGTAATGTGGCTTATTGCCCTTTGCTTGGCGGTGTGATGTAAATGTCCGGCGGTACCCTTGGGCGACTTTTGCACGGGGTTGTCTTTGTGGGAAAGCCTTCGTTTCGCATATTACTGTGCATGTCCGACTGCACCCTTAGACGACTTTTTGCGCGAAGTGTCTTTTAGTAAGACTTCGTATCACGCACTTGTTGTGCTGATCCGGCTGCACCCTTAGGCGACTTTTGCACGGAGTTGTCTTTGTGGGAAAGACTTCGTTTTGCGCACTTGTTGTGCTTGTCCGGCTACACCCTTAGGCGACTTTTGCACGGAGTTGTCTTTTAGTAAGACTTCGTATTGCGCACTTGTTGTGCTTGTCCGGCTGCACCCTTAGGCAACTTTTACAAGGAGTTTTCTTTTAGTAAGACTTCGTATTGTGCACTTGTGCTAGTCCGGCTGCACCCTTAGGCGACTTTTGCACGGAGTTTGTCGCACGCGAGGGTAGTCTACGCTACCTCGCGGTGACCTCGAATGGGTCGAATATCGAAGACCGTCGAAGCGGTCTTTTTCGACATGGAGATACTTGGATATTTTTGCAGGGGCTTTTCACTGTTATATTATAGGACTCCGCCTCGTTAAAAACCTCACCCCCGGGAGGAAAAGAGCGCGGGCCTGAGCAACATTGTTTGCGGAATTATGTGGGCGCGTAGGCCTTGAGTTTTAAACAAAAAATTTCCGGAGATTGTCGATGTTCTAGGAATGCTCTAGGTCTTCGCCGGATGATGTTGTCAGTCTGTACGCGCTGCGGGATGCCTTCGACTTGACAATGAACGGACCTTCCTATTTTGGCTCTAGCTTGCCCCGTGATTCTGTCTAGGTGGTCCGGATGAGCACGAGGTCTCCTTTGTTGAATTCTCTTGGGACGACTGCGTTGTCGCGCTAGGCCTTGGTTTGAGCCTAATATCTGTCGAGGGCCTGCAAGGCGAGGACACGGTCTCCGTTGATGAGATCTTTGGAGGTTGGCTTGTCGACATCGGGGATTGCTGATGTGTTTGTTCGGGGCGACCCGTGCTTTATCTCTTGCAGTGTCATGGCCTCGGATCCATACAATAGGCGGAAAGGTGTGAACCCGGTTGCCCGACATTCTATCGTGTTTAGGGCCCATACCACTTCAGGTAGCTGGTCGACCCATTTGCCCTTTTTATCGTCGAGGAGTCTTTTCTTGATGGCGGTGAAAATCTTGCCATTAGCACGCTCAACGACGCCGTTGGACTGTGGATGGTATACCGAGGCGAAGACAGGTTTGGTGCCGATGGAGAAGCAGAAATCCCTGAAGTCTTGGCTGTCGAACTGTTTGTCGTTGTCGACTGTGAGTTCAGACGAAACTCCGAAGCGGCAGACAATGTTTTGTCAGAAGAATTTTTGAGCGGTCTTCGACGTTATTGTGGATACTACTCTGGCCTCGATCCACTTTGTGAAATATTCGACGACGACGAAGGTGAATTTGAGGTTCCCTTGAGTCGTAGGAAGTGGTCCGACGATGTCCAGCCCCCAGCGCTGAAGCGGCCATGTATGGGCGATGAGCTTGGTGAATTACGAAGGGCTGCCTGAGCGAGGGGAGAACTTTTGGCATGCTTCGCACGACCTCATGACTCGATTGGCGGTGCAAATTATTGTGGGCCAGTAAAACCCTTGACGAATCACCTTGGCGGCGAGGGCCTAGGTCCTGAGTGGGAGCCGCAAGTTCCGCTGTGGACTTCGTGGAGGATTTTTATGCCTTCGGTTTCAGTTATGCACTTGAGCATGGGCTGGCTAATCCCCTTTTTATATAGTTGTCCCTCGACCAGTGCGAAGTCCTGGCTTTTGTGCATAAGTCGTTTGGCCTCGTTGTGGTCATTGGGAAGAGAGTGAACTTGCAGGTACAGGGTTATTGGGGCCCGCCAGTCTTCGGCCATGATGAGATTGACAATGCAGTGGCCTTCTGTGTCCTGCGTTATTTGTAAGCCTTCGGGGTTGCGGACAGCTAGTGTGCCAATGACGTGGTAGAACACGTCAGAGGGCAGGGCCTCACCCTTGGCTGCTGCTTTGGCCAACACGTTGGCCTCTTCGTTCTTGGCGCGGTCGACGTGCTGCAGGGTGAAACCCTTGAATTGCTTCTCGAGGCTGCGGACGGCTGTGAGGTATTGCATGAGCGCTGGGTCTTTGGTTGAATATTCTTTCTTGACCTGGTCGGCGACTACTTTGGAGCCTATTCTAATTATGCAGGTGGTGACACCGAGTGCTCGTAATTTGCGGAGTCCTAAGATGGCAGCTTCATACTCTGCTATGTTGTTGGTGCATCTGTCGGACTCCAAGGCGAAGCTTAGGCGGGCGGCGTATCTGTATTTGATGCCTGTGGGTGATGTGATGATTGCCGCAGCGCCTGCCTCCGCATGGCACCACGCGCCGTTGCAGTGAATGGTCCATACTTTCTCTGTCTTGTTGTTGTGTTGGTCCCGTCCAGTCGACGATGAAGTCTGCTAGGACTTATGACTTAATCGTTGTTCTGGGTTCAAAGGTGATGTGGTACCCAGAAAGTTCCGCTACCCACTTGGCGATTTGGACGGATGCCTCCGGGTTCCGGAACAGTTCACCCAGACCTCTGTCCGAGGTGATCTATACTTTGAATGCTTTGAAGTAGTGGCGCAGCTTGCGAGATGCCATGACAACTGCATATGAAATTTTTTCTAGCTCGGTCATGTTGCACTTGGAAGCCGTGAGGACTTCGGAGACATACTACACTGGGCATTGTCAGGTCATGCCCTCTCTGTCCTGCTCTTGGACCAACGCTGCGCTGACTGCACATGGTGAGGCTGCTATGTATAGCAGCAAGGGTAGCGAAGGGTCGGGACTAGTGAGGATTGCTAGATCAGACAAGTGTTGCTTGAGCTACTCGAAGGCTGCCGCCTGCTCTGGTCCCTAGGCGAAGTCTTTTGCACCGCGCAATGTCTTAAGGAAAGGTAGATTGCGTTCTGCGCATTTTGAAATGAACCTGTTCAAGGTGGCCAATCTGCCTGTCAGTCGCTGGACAACCCTGGCGGACTGCGGGGGTGTCATGTCGATGATTGCTTGGATTTTTGTCAGGATGGCCTCGATTCCTCTGTGCGACACTAGGTAGCCGAGTATCTTCCCCTGGTGGACTCCAAAGACACACTTTTCGAGGTTGAGCCGAAGTCGTGCATCCCGCATATTAGCGAATGTTTCGGCAAGGTCGGCCAGGTGATGCTCTTTGTTTTTGCTCGCGACGACAATGTCGTCCACATAGGTGAAAATGTTGCGGCCTACTTGACTTTCGAGGACCCTTTTTGTGAGGCGGGAGAAGGTTGACCCGGCATTTTTGAGTCCTTCCGGCATTCTGATGAAGCAGTATATGCCGAAGGGTGTGATAAAGCTTGTGCTGGCCTTGTCTTCCTCTTTCATATAGATCTGGTGGTAACCGGAGAAGCAATCGAGGAGTGACATGACTTCGCATCCTACTATGCTATCGACTATTTTGTCGATCCGTGGCAGGGGAAATTGTCCTTGGGGCAGGCCTTATTGAGACTGGTGAAGTCGATGCACATGCGCCACTTGCCGCTTTTCTTTTGCACCATGACCACGTTGGCGAGCCATGTAGGGTAAGCAATTGGCTCGATGAAGTTGGCTTCCAACAGGCAGCGCACCTCGGCTTTGGCGGCTTCGGTCTTCTCGTCGGACATTTTGCATAGTCGTTGCTTTCTTGGGCGCACCGAGGGGTCGATGTCCAGGCCGTGCTCTATGATGGTGCGGCTGACTCCAACCAGGTCGTGGGCGGACCAAGCGAAGACGTCCTTGTTTCGGGAGAGGCAGGAGATGAGTTTTTCCTCGTCTTGCAAGGTCAGGTCTTCGCTTATTACGACTGTTTGCTTAGGGGTGGCCGGGTCGAGGGGTACCGCCTTCGTTCCATCGTTGCTTTGCAGTTGTGCCTTTACTTTTTCGCCGACGACTGGGCGGGTCCCTTCAAAGCCTTCGTGTTGTGCTGTGAGGCAGTGCACGTTCTGTTGCCCTAGGACAAAGTCTCTTTCAATGTTGCGCGCGGTCTGCTGGTTGCCATAGACTGTGATTACGCCTTGTGGACCCGGGATTTTCATGCATAGGTAAATTCCGTGAATGGCCGCTTCAAACTTGTTGATGGAGCCCCAACCCATTATGGCATTGTACGAGTATACCATGTCGACGATGTCGAAAGTGACCTGCTCACTTCGTGCATTGGGTGCTACACCGAAGGATAGGGGTAACTCAATCTTGCCAATGGGAAAGGTGCCCTTCCCGCCGAAGCCATAAAGGGGGTTGTCTGAAGGCTTGAGCAAACTGTGGCTGATGCCCATGCGGTTGAAGGCGTGCAGGAAGATGATGTAAGCTTGGCTGTCGTTGTCGACCAGGACTTTGTGTAGGTCCCAGCCTGCTATGCTGCAGTTGATCACCATGGCGTCGACGTGAGGGGCACTGCGCAGATCGACGTCCCTGGTGTCGAAGGTGAGTGGCACATGAGACCACCTTGTTTGTACGACCGGACCGGTGAGGGCGACGTGGTTAACACTTCAGAAGTGATCCCTCTTCCGTTGCTTCGTTTCAAAGTCCACGCTGGACCCTCCAGTGATCATATGGATGACTCCACGATATGGTTGTTCGGCGAAGTTTTCCTGCTTTGGTGCTTGGGGTGATTATGGTGGTGTGGATTTGGGTGATGTGGAGGTGGAGGCGGGGGTGGAAGGACTTGCACTTCTTGGCGGTGTTGGTACGCGTGGTTGGGTGGGTGCTGGGCGTGGTCATTATAAGGTTGTTGTTGGTGGTGGTGGTGGTATGTGTGCGTGACAACTCTCTGGTTGTCGGCTGGCTGTGCTCTGGACATCCTGTCCTTGGTGGCCTTCGTTTCCGAACAATCTCTTATCGGGTGCGCGTAGTCCTCGCCATGAAACATGCAGTAGAATCTGCGTGGCTGTTGCGCCCATCCCCAGCCTCTCCCTCTAGTGCCATTGCCGCAACCTTGGGGGGGTATTCCTGACGGCAGACGGTGTCTCCGGTCGGGTCCTGATTGGCTATGTTGTGCACCTATTGTTGGCTTCGGCTGTCCCGACCGGAGTCTGGCTGTGAAGGCCTGGTCTAGGTTCTGCTGGACTGCGGAGGGTCCTTAGGCTTCCTCTGAGATTCGACCTTTCGTTGATGTAGCTCTTCGGACCTGGCGTACTTCTCGAATAGCTGGTATAGCTCTTGGAGATTTTTAGGTGGGTCCCCGATGCAGTGACTATATAGGACGCCAGCCCGAAGGCCACTGGTGGCGTAATGGATTGCGATGTGGTCGTCGACCGATGGCAGTTGGGACTTGAGGGTCAGGAACTTTTTGTAATACTCCCGAAGGGTTTCCTTCTCTTACTGCTTGCAGAGTGATAGCTCGGCTAGGGCGTCAGTATCAGGTCCGTACCCTTGAAGTTGAGCAGGAACTTGTCCCGGAGTCCTTTCTAGGAGTCGATGAACAGTGGCGGTAGCCTGGTGTACCAGGTCAGGGTCGGGCCTTTGAGCGCGATGATGAAAGATTTGGCCATCGTGGCGTCGTCCCCTCCGGACGATGCGACGACAACTTGGTAGCTCATGATGTATTGTGTTGGGTCAGTGCTACCATTGTACTTGGGGTAGGTGCCTGCCCTGAAGTTGGCGGGCCAAGGTGATGCTTGGAGCTGCGGTGCCATGGGGCTTCGCTCGTCGAGGTAGTTGATCCCTTGGAAAGCTGTGACATGCGGTATGAAGGGCCCGCGCTCTGGTATGAGTAGGTCTCTGGCTGGGACGCGTAGCTGTAGGGGTAGTCCATGTTGTAGACTGTGCTGGCCTTCGCTCTGCATGAGCGTGATTTCCTGCTCGAGCTCCCGAGCTCTCTGCTTCTCATCCCGTATCATCTGGCGCACTTTGGCCTGGGTGGTGACACGTTGGCGCTTGGCCCCGAGGATGTCTTTCTGCTTTTGTAGGTTGTGGTTCTTGATGCGCAGGGCCCGCAGCTGTAGCTGGTCTTTGGCTGAGATGCCGATGACCTCGCTGTCCTCTATTGCGTCTTCGCCCACTGTTGGAGCGAAGCCTGGGGGTGGTGCTTGCGGTACGCCTCCGGAGCTGCAGGTGCGCAGGGTGCCTTTGGGGGTGGGGTGGTCTTGGCGCTGTCTTTTGCTGACAGCTTCATCTTCGAAGGCTTCTTGGGGGTGTTGTCCGCGAGGACCTTGCCTTTTTTCTCAGCCAGCAGCGCTGCCTTCGCTGCTTCGTCGACGGATGGGGCTGCCTTCAAACTAGCTCGCTTGGGGGCCATCGCGAGTTGTTTTTAGTAGCACGAACGGTGGGCGCCAAATGTTGGAACTTGCTCTTCTGGGCAAGTAGATCCAACGGGGAAGTGGAAAGAGTGCAAGTAGGGTTTGACGTGGGATGGCAACAGCTCTGTTAATCTGGCGCCTCAAGGGCACTCTACGGGGGTATTTATAGGCACTTGAGTGGTCGTCCATCCCTTGTTAAAGACGTTTATGCCCTCGAGTACCTGGTCTATCCCCAGAATATTCCTACAAGAGGGGGTTACAGTCTGTCATTACAGAAAAGGCTATTACAGACATGGCCTGTAACATGTTTATCCGCGCGAGGCCCGTCGTAGTGAGCCTAATCCTACTTGGGCCTCCCGACCCAGTGAGGACGTGGGTCCCGTAGACTTCGACGGAGCCTTCGTCTTGCAACGGAGGGAACGAAGGGGGGCCGCGCCGGTCTTCATCCACGCGACGCTCTCGGCTTGTTCGGGCGTGTTTTGTGGATGTGGACATCGTTGATGAAGGGAGGCGACGAAGACTTCGAGCGAAGGGTAGCGTGTTCGCTTTCGCCCCAACAGAAACACTATAACTGTTAGATGCAACTTCCCGTTACTTACCAAAAGTTGTATGTGGCATTATATCATGTATGATCCCTATATATTTAAATCGATCGTATATTATATATCTTGCAGTGCACCAAACAAACACCAAGAACACTAGCATGTGGATACTACATTTTCGAGTAACTCGAAGAGATCAATATATTCATCATCACTTACCAACAACTAGTAGAAAATGGAACAAGTCACTCAAGCACAAATAACAAGAACTATAGTGCACATATGTGAATTCATCTTGCATGAATGCATGCATCCAAATAGAAAGTTCTTTAACCACAAGAGAGAACTCATATTTCATGAGAATAATAACAAGATTAAAAATAGGATAAGCTATAGCTAGGTGATTACAAGATCATGAAGATTTATAATTAGAAAGTAACGTGATATAAAACATTACAACTTGTATGTATATGATATGTAACTTGTATTGTTCGTGATACGATAATAATGAGACACGAATGAGATAGATGGATATACATATTGTTGACACCTTTTTGGAGGCGCCAATCACTTCAAAAGAACCAGTGGCGGTGCTCTCTGGTCAGGCGCGGACAGTCCGCGGCATAGGGCCGGACGGTCCGCGACCTGGCATGAGGCGGCGATGCTCTCTGGTCAGGCGCGGACGGTCCGCGACCTGGCGCAGGAACTCGGGTTCCCTGCCTGACGGCCGGACGGTCCGCGCCCTAGGGCCGGACGGTCCGCGCGTGCGCAGGGGCGACGGAAGATCGCCGGCGGTGCCTGGATCTCACTCCTGGGAGGGACCCCGTCGGGGAGGAGAGATCCTAGGTGGTGTCTAGGCTCGGGTAGACCGACCTAGACTCCTCTAATCGACGTAGAGTCGAGGAGAGGCGGAGAATTTGGGGATTGGAAGACTAAACCTAAACTAGACTAGAACTACTCCTAGGATAAAATGTAAATTGTATTGATTGAAGGTTCGATTTGTTGTTTCAAATCGGTCGTAGACCTCTCTATTTATAGAGGAGGAGGGCTGGACCCGTTACAAACAAATTTCTGAGTGAATCCCGCGAATCTAGCTAACAACCGTAGCACAAAACTCGGAACCCTAAACTGCTCTGCGCACGCGCGGACCGTCCGGCCCCCAGGCATGGACCGTCCGCCCTGCTCAAAATGGGCTCCAACATATGCCCCCCTGCCTTTTGGTGGAGCTGAGCGAACCAAAAGCATCTTAACATGATGTGATTACATCGGTTTTCTTAAGCATTTTGCCACATACTGGGATGATACTGCTTGAGGAAACGCCCATTCAAAGCCTTAGGCAAATCTTTGCCTTGTAATGTTTGTAGCAAATAGGCGTTACCAGACATCACCTGTTTCACTTTATAAGGACCCTCCCAGCTTGGTGACCATTTCCCGAACTTTCGGTCTTTATTCCTTAGAGGCAGAATGGTCTTCCACACCAAGTCTCCTACTTGAAATGATTTTGCTTTGACCTTCTTGTTGTAGGCCCTGGCTACCATGATCTTGTCCTTTTCTATTGCTCCCAAAGCTATCATCCTCTTGTCGGTCACCTCATCAATATTATCCATCATTGAATTATAATAATCAGTAGCAGTTAGATCATTTTGTCTGGCAAACCTGACAGCATTCAAACTTATTTCCACAGGTAACACTGCTTCCTGCCCATAGACAAGCTCAAAAGGAGATACTTTAGTAGCACTATGTTTAGATATTCTATGAGCCCATAAAGCTTCAGACAAAATCTTATGCCAATGTTTAGGATTATCAGATACCTTCTTTTTTATCAAATTAATCAATGTCCTATTACTAGACTCGGCCTGTCCATGGGCCTGAGCATAATATGGAGACGAATTAAGCAGCTTAATTCTGTATAATTCAGCAAATTCACGTACCTCTTTTGCCATAAAAGAAGTCCCTTGATCTGTAGTCAAGGTCTGGGGAATGTCGAATCTATGAATAATATGCTCAGTTATGAACTCAATTACCTTCTTGTGTGTCATGTTCTTCAGAGCAACGGCTTCAGTCCATTTGGTAAAGTAGTCAGTGGCAACTAACACGAACCGATGCCCCTTTGATGATGAAGGATGAATTTCTCCAATAAAGTCTAATCCCCATCCTCTGAACGGCCAAGGCTTGATGATAGGATGTAATTCGGCTGCAGGGACCAACTGTAGGTCGCCGAATTTTTGACACACCTGGCAACCCTTGTAGTACTTGAAACAATCAGCTATCATATTAGACCAATAAAAACTAGACCTTCGCAACAACCACTTCATCTTTGGAGCTGATTGATGAGTACCACAAATTCCTTCATGTACTTCGGCCATGGCTAATATAGCATCATCTGGGCCCAAGCACTTAAGCAGGACGTCATTGACTGTTCGGCGGTAAAGTTCATCACTCATCAAAACATACTTGAAAGCTGTTCGTCGAATGTTCTTATCTGTCCTGATATTGGGATTTTGTAAATAATTAAGTACAGGTGTCCTCCAATCACTTGCATCGGCTTCATTGTCAGCCGAATCGATTAAGAGAACATTTCTGGTAACCCCGGACGGTCCGACGTCATCACGCGGACGGTCCGCGACCTGGGAATTTGGCTCTGCACTGGTTATCAGATTTTCAGTTTTGTGAAATTTCCCTCTCTTTATCCGATAACCTGATGCATCTTGTACCAAATCGTTAGCTCTATGATTCTCAACTCTAGAGATATGCCGAATACTGAATTCGTCAAAAGAATGGATTATGCTCCAACATTTCTCAAGGTAACTATTTAGAGTACCATCAAAACATTGATATTCTTCTAACACTTGTTGGACAACCAGCTGAGAATCACCAAATACCTTCACATGTTTTACTCCCATACCATTTAAAAGTTCTAAACCGAACAAAAGTGCTTCATATTCGGCTTGGTTGTTAGTGCAATAAGTTTTCAATCGACTAGAGAAGTCAAAGGAGACATTACTTGGTGAAACAAGCACAATGCCAATTCCTTGCCCTTCATTGCAAACCGATCCATCAAAATATAAAGTCCAAGGAGTAATAGTGAGGTATGACATGTCTAGTTCATGAATATCATTAACCCGATGTTCTACAATGAAATCTGCTACGACTTGGCCTTTCATAGATTTCAATGGTTCATAAGCCAAGTCATATTCTATGAGTGCATAAGCCCACTTACCAATTCTACCACTCATAATTGGGTTATGCAACATGTATTTGATCACATCGGCTTGACCAGAAACAGTGCAATGACTAGACAGTAAATAACATCTACATTTGGTGCACGCATAAAACAAGCATAAGCATAATTTATCAATAAAAGTGTACCTTGTTTCAGCATCCACCAACCTTCGGCTCAGATATGTCACCACATGCTCCTTCCCCTCAGTTTCTTGTGTCAGAATAGCCCCAATGACCTTATCTTCAGCTGCAATATATAATCGGAATGGTACTCCTGCTCGTGGTGCTTTTAACACGAGAGCCGAAGATAAGTATTTTTTGATAAGATCAAATGCTTCTTGCTGTTCTGCCCCCCAAGCGAATTTGGCATCATTCTTAAGCCGAAGAATAGGGGTGAACGCATCAATCTTCCCGGCTAGGTTAGAAATAAACCTTCGTAAATAATTCACCTTGCCGAGAAACTTCTGTACCTCGACCTTACAGGTCGGAGGTCCCACATTCCGAATAGACTTGATTCGGTCAGGATCTATCTCTATACCATGTTCATGTATGACAAATCCTAAAAACTTACCAGCCGACACTCCAAAAGCACATTTACATGGGTTCATTTTCAAACCATACCGACGCATTTTATCAAAGGCTTTGCGCAAATCAGCTATATGAGAACTAAACTCAGCCGATTTGACTACAATATCATCAATGTAGACCTCCACAGTGTTTCCTAACAACTCATGGAAGATCAGATTCATAGCCCTCTGGTAAGTAGCACCAGCATTTTTAAGACCGAATGTCATGACAACCCATTCAAATAAACCAATGAAGCCTGGACATATAAAGGCTGTTTTAGACGCATCCTCTTCGGCCATGAAAATCTGGTTATATCCGGCATTACCATCAAGAAAGCTAATAATTCTATTTCCTGATGCATTATTGATTAATGTGTCGGCTATGGGCATGAGATATTCATCTTTAGGAGTTGCTCTATTTAAATTGCGAAAATCAATGCATACCCTAAGCTTACCTGACTCCTTCTCTACCGGCACAATATTGGAGACCCACTCTGCGTATCTGCAGGGTCTAATAAAATTAGCTTCTAATAGCCGGTGGATTTCGTCCTTGATTCGTGGGAGAAGATCTGGACGAAATGTTCTAGCTTTCTGCTTGAAAGGTCTGAAACCAGACTTAATAGGCAACCGATGTTCGACGATCTCTCGGCTTAGTCCAGGCATCTCAGTGTAATTCCAAGCAAAACAATCTGAATATTCCTTCAATAGACCGATCATTTCATCTCTAGGATCGGTCTCCAGGGTCTTGTTTACAAAAGTCGGCCTTGGAGTTTTATCATCTCCTATGTCAATCTCCTCCAAAGGATCGGCCGATGTAAACTCCTGTCCTAGTTTATCAAGATCTCTGAATTCCTCTATCATGTTCCCCACAGAGGAATTAGATGATCTTTGTGTGACGGCAGACTTTTCGGTCTCGGGGACCGGATCATCCGTAATACTATCCTTTTGTTGTGATATATGTTCGGTCTTAAAGTCCGAACCCTTTTGTGAAAGACCAGACCATCCGGCCTTGAAAGCCGAACCGTCCGTGACCAGAGACTCATGAACTTTGCGTGTATTCATCATTTAAACTTTATTTAGGATTTAGCCGATTCTCCATCGGCTCTAACATTACGGGAATGAAACCTTTCTTATCTATACTTATGAATTGATAATCAGAAAAATCTACTCCTGTGAGACATGTAGCAGTCTCATAAGTCCAAAGTACAGGGGCATCGGCCACAGCGATGCAGGCCGATACATCAGCATGTACTTGTTCTATGTCATCGCCTACCCATTGTATTAGCATTTGATGTAATGTAGAAGGTATACATTGATTGGCGTGAATCCAATCTCTGCCTAGGATTAGACTGTAATTTCCTTCTACATCAGCGACGAAGAATGCAGCAGCAAGGGTCTTAGTCCCGATGGTTAATTCAACGGACGTGACTCCCGTGGCTTTGATCGAACTATCCCCAACACCGCTGAGGGTCATGTTGGTTTTGACAAGTTCGTCATCTTGCTTTCCTAATTTTCTGTATAATGAATAAGGCATTAGATTTACAGCCGCCCCTCCATCTACCAACATCTTAGCAATCGGTATTCCATCAATGTGACCGCGCAAGAAGAGTGGCTTTAAATGATTTACCGATTCCTTTGGTTTAGTAAAGGCGGCTTCTTTAGGACCAAAATCAAATTGGGCAACAACAGGTTCATCGTCGCCGATAATAGTACAATCGGCGGAAAATGTAATAACATTCACATCCATACCTGGGCGTTCTGGAGAAGCTTCATAGTCGACCAGGTCTTCTCCTAGTAGGTCGTCCTCTTCCATTGATGTTGGCGTGTCGTTGGAGGCTTCCTGGTGAATAGCGGACGGTCCGCGCGCGGGGGCCGGACGGTCCGCGCGCGGGGGCCGGACGGTCCGCGCCTGGTGCAGGTTGTCCAGAGGCCTCCTGGTGAAGGCTGGACGGTCCGCGCGCAGAGGCCGGACGGTCCGCGCCTGGTGCAGATTGTCTAGCCTTGCTGGCCGGGCTATCTGCCATACCTGCAGGGTGCTGCACAAGTATTGTTTGATTCTCTATTTTTGTGGCCGTTTGTTTTTCCTCAACGGCCTTTGGTCTCCATTTCTTCTGTGGTGGCGGGTATAGTGGATGTGTGTCATTAAATATCTTTTCCGCCTTCTTCTCCTGGCTCTCCTTTGCTCTTAGGCGCTGTAATTTTCTCTTTTGGGACCGTGTCAATCCCGCTGGGCACCATTGAGGCATGGAGTATTTTGGATCGGCTGTTTTGTTGGTAGCCGTATCCTTTTTGGTTATGTTGGCCGATTCGCCAAAAATTATCGGCCCTTTATTATCTTCCTGTATGACAACATCTGCAGTGCCTATTTTGATGATGTCCGTTTTTGTTGTTTTTTGAGTTACTGCAGGCATATGCCCCCCTGCTGGATTGGTCGGCCTTGAAGGCCGAGTAGTCCGGTAATCCTGTTGGGTTTGTGCCTGGTGACCGGATTGAGCAGTGCTCAATCGGTCTTGTACTGGTGGCGTCAACCTGTCAAAAATAGATATTTGGGGTGCCCCCCAGGCGGGGTACTGTGGCATCCCAAATAGATATGGTGGCATGCCCCACATTTGATTTGGGACATATGGCGGAGGTAAATATGTGTATGGATATGGCATAGGTGGATATGGAGGTGGAGGTGTCCATGCAGGTACGTTAGGTCTCACTTGTACAGTATGACCTTTCATTTCTTCCGATTGGTGGGGTGGTCCAATCGGCCTGACCTGACGTTGCTCATGAATGGGTGAGCGGGGTCGCTTTGCTGGCCGGTCACTGGGGCCGGCCTTCTTTTTTACGTATTTAGACAATAATTGATCAAAAGTTGGGCCGGCTTTAACCAACCGACCAGCTGTCTTGAATGTATTTGTTTTCCACGTACCTATCTCTGGTCGTCGTGGTTTGAAAGTACGTGGCCGTTGTGAGTCCTGAGTACGGCCGGACCGTCCGTCGGAGCTCTCCGGACCGTCCGGTGGGGTCCCGGACCGTCCGTGCCTACGTGCCGGACCGTCCGAGATATGCAGCACGGGTTCCTGCATCTGTCTCCCTGTCTGCGCTTGCCCCCCAGTACTGGAGGCTGTGATGGTCACCTTTAGGGTCTCCCCTCCATCAGGAGTCTTCTCGGCTACCACTTTCCTCCAAGAAACTTTACGATCCCCATCGGCCTCTTTAGCATTGCCGATGATTGTCTCTTTGCCTTTGTCTTTATCGGCTATGTTTGGCCGAACTAGGACTTTCTTGCCCTCGAAGTCAATCATGTTCATTGGAAAAGGCTCTGTATCCACCTGCATTTCCTGAAATTTCAATCGTCCCTCGTTAATGGCCGATTGAATCTGTCGCCGAAATACATTACAATCATTAGTGGCATGACAAAATGAGTTGTGCCACTTGCAGTATGCACGACGTTTTAGCTCGTCGGCAGATGGAACAGTGTGATTTATTTTAATGTTGCCATTTTTGAGTAATTCATCAAATATTTTATCACACTTGCCAACATTAAACGTAAACTTTACATCCTCCTGCCGTTTCTTTTGAATTGGCTATAGGGAAGCACAAGCCGAAGATTTGGCCTGCTTTGGCCAAACCATTTCAGCAGCATATATTTCTGTTGACTCGTCCTCTGAGCTACTTTGATCGCATTCTACTATATGTTCGTTATGACGAATTGCTTTAGCAGTTTCTTTGCTTCGGCTTTCACAAGCCGAAGCCCTCTGGTGTAACTGTGCTAGTGTAAAAAATTGGATGCCTTCTAATCTTTCTTTTAAATAATATCGTAGACCATTAAAGGCTAATCTTGCTAGCTGTTTCTCTGCTAAATGAATTTGGAAGCATCGGTTTCTTGTATCTCGGAATCTCCGGATGTAATCATTAACCGATTCATCTTTTGCTTGTCGTAATGACACTAAATCTACCAAATCCAACTCATAGTCACCGGAGAAAAAATGATCATGAAATTTTTGTTCTAGATCCCCCCATGATGAAATGGAATTAGGAGGTAAAGTGGCGTACCACGCAAACGCAGTTCCTGTTAAAGATAATGAAAATAAACATATGCGAAATGCCTCTGTGTCGGCCAACTCTCCTAATTGTGCTAAAAATTGGACTATGTGTTCACGTGTGTTCTTTCCTTGATCACCCGAAAATTTCGCGAATTCGGGTATCCTGGTTCCCTGTGGGTATGGGTGGTGATCAAATCGGCTGTCATAAGGTTTCTGATATGATTGCCCCCCAGGGACCACGCTTACTCCGAGCTTATCTCAGAATGCCTCGGCTATTTCTTCCCTTACTATATCAATGGCAGCCGGTGCGAGACCACCGGCTCTCTGATCAAACATAGGTGGGGTTGGCTGGATATTAGCATATTGTCTTTCCCCCCATTGGTTTGAACTACGTGGTGCATTGCCACTTGCCCTATATGGTTCATATGTTTGATCGTTCCTTTCCGGCCTTCTCGGTGGGGCCGGAAAGTTTTCCTGTGCTCTAGATCTCGAATTAATGGGTTGATGCATTGTATAGTCCGATGGGAAGTGCTGCTGGGATGGGTGAGGATTCAGGTAACAATCCTCCTCAAAAAGGTCATGTGCGGACTGTCCGGACATTGGCCCGGACCGTCCGTGATTATGTGCGGACCGTCCGTCGTTGTATGCGGACCGTCCGACTGGGTAGTTTAGATTCTGTGTCGTGTGTGGTGGTTCGGGCGCATATCTAGGTAACTCATTAAAAATAGGCCCGACTGTTGTTGGTCCGGACGGTCCGCGCTCACGTGTGGACGGTCCGGGCATGTGCAGATCGGCTGATTTGTTGCCGATTTGTGGTTGCTCAGGGTATGTGTCCATCGGCATCCCATAAAGGGGTTGTGACTGGTCGTGACAACCTGTAGCCGATGTGTTACGCGTGTTACCTCCTAACTCAACCTCGTGCGAAGGAAAATTTGCGATACTAGATTTATCAAATGTACGTACTAGTCTCTTAAGATCGCTTTGCATACCCCCTATGATGTTCTGCATTTGTTCACGTTGCTCTTCTACATAATTTCTAAGAGATTGTAGCTCATTGGTATTACTTACATTGGGGATATCTGGCGTGGGTTGGAGCGAAGTCGGATCCGTCGCCCGGTGTCGGACGACCTTGTTGTTCCTGTCCACTTTGAAGTTGGCCAAGAATTTTGCTTTCGCCTCCTGGATCATCCGCTCCTTGTGCTCCTCAAACTGGAGCTGCTCGTCAGCCGGCAAGGTTTCCCAAGTCGGCTCTATGATGTTGCTTGGAGAAATATCAGAGCTATCCCTTGAACCGGCCATTGAGGGCCGATTTGATGAGCCTAGATGCGTTGTCCCCAGCGGAGTCGCCAAAAAGTATGTTGACACCTTTTTGGAGGCGCAAATCACTTCAAAAGAACCAGTGGCGGTGCTCTCTGGTCAGGCGCGGACAGTCCGCGGCACACGGTCGGACGGTCCGCAACCTGGCGTGAGGCGACGGTGCTCTCTGGTCAGGCGCGGACGGTCCGCGGCACAGGGCTGGACGATCCGCGACCTGGCGCAGGAACTCGGGTTCCCTGCCTGACGGCCGGACGGTCCGCGCCCTAGGGCCGGACGGTCCGCGCGTGCGCAGGGGCGGCGGAAGATCGCCGGCGGCGCCTGGATCTCGCTCCCGGGAGGGACCCCATCGGGGAGGAGAGATCCTAGGTGGTGTCTAGGCTCGGGTAGACCGACCTAGACTCCTCTAATCGACGTAGAGTCGAGGAGAGGCGGAGAATTTGAGGATTGGAAGACTAAACCTAAACTAGACTAGAACTACTCCTAGGATAAAATGTAAATTGTATTGATTGAAGGTTCGATTCGTTGTTTTAAATCGGCCGTAGACCTCTCTATTTATAGAGGAGGAGGGTTGGACCCGTTACAAACAAATTTCCGAGTGAATCCCGCGAATATAGTTAACAACCATAGCACAAAACTCGGAACCCTAAACTGTTCTGCGCACGCGCGGACCGTCCGGCCCCCAGGCGCGGACCGTCCGGACCGCGGATCGTCTGGCCTCAGGGCCGGACCGTCCGCCCTGCTCAAAATGGGCTCCAACACATATGTTCTCTGCGTGTGTATTCTGTGTTCTAAATATATATTGTCTGTGTGTAAATCTCTGAAATTCAAATTGAATACAAATTTAAATTAAATGATAGGATACTATTTTAAACCACAAAATGGTTAACTGATACAAACATATTAAGATAGGCTACCATCATCAATATATTATTGGAGTCGGGCACTGTAGCAATGCGACCTTCGTTAACCATTTAACACAAGCGATTTCTTTAAGACGTTTGCCCGCGTTAATGGTTATTAATGCAAACAATTGTTATAATGATACTGAGTTACTGACTACATTAACGATATTAACAGATGCAGATAAAGTTTAAAGTCACTGTTTTGGTCACAGACAAATGCTTTATCTGCCTCGATAAACCAAAAATAACCATATGCTTCTTGTAGTGGTGATTGTTCACTATCGACGACATGTAATTTCTGGTGAGCTAGTAGGTGTCGGTGCTGTAGAGGTTGGCCTCAGAATGAAGTCGTCCAGTGCCCACCTTGGTGTCGAAGATGACTCGATGGTGCGGGTAGGAGTCGATGAGCTCCTCATAAGAAGGGTGGCCAGATGCCAATGAATGTCGGAGGCGATGGCTTGAGTGAGGAGCCGACGACGAAGATTGGAAGTGGTGGTTTGGGGCAGCCATAGTGAGGGCTCATTTGGATCACATGTTTCTCAAATCGCAGGAACAGAAAAAACACAGTATTAGAATGTGATAGAGGGCAAGGCCCGATCTTCCATGAGGTACAATAACTTAACTGGTGGAGATCTCGATGTTGATGATCCAAGGCTCCAGCATATGGATCCTCGCAATCACGACACCACTGTTCTTTTGGTTATCATCCATGACACACGAGTCACCTCGCCACGAAGCCTGCAAGTGCAATTAAGAACACAAGCAAGAACATGAAGACTGCAACCAAAACTGTGTTGATTACGAGTTGGGGTCTCACAGACTGATGAATGTCAACACTGTTCAATAACAGATATGATGTAAGCAAAATTCAACCCATCAGAATGCCCATGCCATTGAAATTCTACAGGAATTTATAACATAGGAAACTCATAAAACATATGTTTGGAGCATACGCCGAAAAAACATAGAAACATGAGACATAAATGAAAGAAAATATGAGGCTAGACCTCATTTCCTCTAAAATTGTTACGTAGGATGCCATTTCATAGGAATTTTAAAGGAATTGATTGGATACAATCATTTGTTCTATAGGTTCTTATAGAAAAACATCACATAAAAATTGAATCATCTAATTTTTCTTTGTTTTTCATCCATTTCAAAGAAAGCCTAAAGATGAAATGGATTGGAGCCGTTGTGAGTCATTGTGAGTCATTGTGAGTCACCAGGAGGTGAGGCGAGATGAGACACACCAGGAGGTGAGGCGAGACGAGACACGACCTCGGGTTATATAGCACGTGTTTTTACCCGCAGCCAGACTCACCATATATATTGACCACCATCCTGTGTGTGTTTGATTTGCTGTATATAGAAAGCTGGACGCACACGCACTAGTGCAACCTACGTTTTGTGGGAGCTGTTTTTCTGCATCCGCATATACACGAAAAAACGGACACCCTGACGAGCCAAGCTCGAGCGATTGAGCGCAGACATCAATCACATGGATTGCCCGCGGGACGGTCCACAAGTCAGTTTGGTAGCACGAGTTCTTCATAAAATATAATTTCTCTTACATTTTTTATTATACTTGTTAGATCTATATTTAGAAGATATTATCTATATTTAGATCTCTACTTTAATAATTAAATACATTATATGAGTAATCATAGAATACTTATTGCGTACCATAAACGTCAATATATTTTTATGTGAGATTTGCTATCCATAATGAAGTTTTTCACTTTATTAAAAATAAAAAAAAGATAGTAAGCAGGCTAGCCAGGTGGGCCGCATCAAGGCCCAGCTGGCCAAGCAGCCCACCAGACAGCATGTTTTCTAGGGTAGTGGAGGTCACGGCTGAAAAAAAGGCATGCTGAGGAAATTAGTGTTGGGGACTTGTTTTCAAATGCTTCGGATTAAGAACAAGGCAACATAAAAAGTGTTAAATGATAAAGCCCTTCGTCCTTTAAAACATTATTTCCCTTCGGGATATAATGTGTTCCGGACGAAGGTCACAAACAGCATATCTTCGTAAGCACAATAAACTATGACGAGGAATTTGCATAATATAAACATTTAAATATTATCACAACATCATTTCTATTTTATTATCATATAAGAATAGAAATGACTTCAAATTACAAGTGTACCTTCGGATTGCAGGAAGGCAGAAGTACAAGGATGACGGAAAGCAAATGCCCAGTCAGCGTGAACAGTACGGGAGTACTGTTCATCTATTTATAGACACAGGACACAGCCTGTGAAGAATTACAATTATGCCCCTCATAAAAATTTACAACATTGACTCGGACCTTTATGGACTAAAAGGTCATTCTATCTTTAAGTCGGTTTGTAATTCCAAAGCTTCATGAAGAGGGACCTTCGGTCATCTTCTGCGAACAGCTTCAGCCGAAGCTGCTTCTTCCTACAAGACCTTCGGCGCGACGAAGCATAGCCCCAACAGTAGCCCCTTTCGCGGCGCTAGATCGTTTTTCGTAACGAGCTTGATCCGTGAAAAAAGTCTCTTAAGCTTCGGTAAGCCGAAGGTCCCAAAAAACACCTTCCCTGAGCTCGTTGTCGAGAAACGATTCAGTTTCCGAGCGCGTGGCAGTCCCACCTTGCAGAGTTACTGTTTGGTTTCTGCGGTCCACCGCGCAGCGAGTGTAAGTGACTGTCCGCCTGGTGTAAAAATCCTGGCGTTTCGCCTTCTTACCTGCAACACTATATAAACAGACGGGTAGGTGTGAAGTTACCATAGCATTCATTGCTATTTGCACTGTTTTGCTGCCAAAATTTTTAACCACAGCCGAAGCTTGACTCTCGGAATCGAACGAAGGTCCAACTCGAAGTCTGCTTCGGGAGAAGGAAAGGCTTCGGGGAAAAAGTATTCAATTTCCAAAAACTTAGAATTAAATGGCCAGAGTGCGATCTACTGCCAGGGTTGAGCGTGAAGGAGACGAAGCTGAAGGTTCGGAGACTGTTCCCATCTCCGAAGCAATGCAACGATCCGGACTGGTAACTTCGGAAGAAATCCCCACTGTTGAAGCAGACCCGGCAACTGCCGAAGCAGAAGAAGAGAACATTGAAGAAACTGATCCCGAAGATGATTATCGCATTGCCATGCCCAGTAAGCCCAGCCACTTGGACTTCGGAAAGTCGACCGTTTCGAAGGCTGATCTCTCCAAGATGGTAAAGTCAGGTTATTTCAGTGAAAGTCAGAAGAAGCTACTTCGCTTCGGGGGAGAAGAAACTACCCCGAAGCCAGAGAAGGATGAGATAGTCATTTTCAAGAGCTTTCTAAAGGCTGGGTTAAGATTCCCCCTTCATGGGATTATTGCAGATGTATTGAAGAAGTTTGGTATCTACTTTCACCAGTTGACTCCTAACGCTGTCGTTAGGCTTAGTGTTTACATCTGGGGCCCTCCGAAGCCAGGCGGTGGAACCATTTGCCGACAGTTTTTGTCGAGTTCATGAGCTACATTACCAGACGAAGGCTAGAAAAGATGGATTACATGATAACTTTGGTTGCTACAATTTTGCCTATCGGAAAACCACAAAGTTTCCTGTTATTAGCTACCGAAGCAAATGGCCGGCAGGCTGGAAGTCAGAGTGGTTTTATGTGAAGGTTGACGAAGACAAAGAGAAGTTGGTACAAAGCCCACTTGAATTGATCTTCGGAGAAACAAGACCACGATGCCATATGACATTAGAAGGTCCCACCTGGGCTGCACTGGGTGAGTTTAAAATTATCTCAGAGCATATCAGTACTAGGGACCTGGTTCAAGAGTTCTTGGCCTTCAGGGTTTTCCCTACTTTAAAAGAATGGGAAATGCCGAAGCTGGAAAGGGAGAAGAAAGAAGGGGAACTTGTCCGGCTTCCTTACCATTTCAAGTTCAAGAAATACTTTAAAAAACCTTGCCAAGAGTGGCTGGACACAGTTGAAGTAATGTGCAATGAAATTCTTGGGAATTATTCCAAAAAAGAAGATCAGCTAATGACTGCGGCCTTCGGCACCCGTCCGAAGCGAAGACTAAACCGAGTGTTTGATGCCCTGGGCTTCGAGTACCCTGACTATGAACGGTTGAATAAGGGTGCTGAGGGCCAAAAAAGGAAAAGAGTGGCCGAAACTTTGAACAAAGATGAGGAAGAACCACCAAAAGAGAAGAAAATTCCAAAGAAGAGAAAAATATCATCTGCGAAGCGAAAATTATCCGATGAAGAGGGGACTCCTGCATCACCCTCTACCACCGACGTGGAGGAAATCTTAAAGGTAATGACTGAAACCCTGCCCGCGAAGCTAAGTCCATTAGGGCCTCAACTGACGAAGCTTTTTCGAAAGGTGGAGGATCCCGAAAAAACGAAGAAGATAACCAAGACAAAGAGACAAAGAATTATTGCAGTGACCGAAGTTATTGACAAGACGCCACCGAGGGCTTCAACTCGGAAGGCGCCAGCGGTTGAGGGCACAACAAATGTCGAAGTCGCACCTTCGGAGGTTGCGGCTACTGAAGCCGCTTCGGTCGAAGATTTGAACTTGGAAACTACAATTGAAGACATCGACAAAATACTGCTAGATATGGCCGCAGAAGAAGCCACCACCGCTGCCGAAGAAACCATGGCCACAGTGCCTGGGAAGGGGAAGGAAATAGCCGAAGATACTTCAGAGGACGAAGCCTTCATATATCAAAATTTAGTTGGGCAAGAGCTGTCAAAGGCCGAAATAGAAGAGCTTAAAGAATATGCCAAATCTTGCGGATACAAGCCAGGAGCTCTTCTTTTCGGAGGTATTGACGATGAAAAATTAGGCTGCATCCGGGATCAAACTGGAGCCAAGGTCATCGGTACTCTATCAAAGAGTATCGGTTTTCCGAAGCTGGAAACGGATATCAGCCGCTACCGACGACAACATATCGTTGGTAGCTTATTTTATTCCAATTTCAAGGTAAACAATTTTTCTCCGATTTTTATTGTTTTTAATAATGAAAATGCTCCTAACGAAGGTTGTTTATGTGCAGAGCATGCTATTGAGCAAAGCTTTGAAGATGCAGCAAGATCTAGAGGATAAAAAACACGAAGCTATAATTGAAAATTTAGAGAGCAAAATAAAAGAGCAATCAGCTATTATTGAAAAGAAAGACTTCGAACCCCAAACAGCTGAAGGCTTATTGGCAGAAACTGAAGCTAAAGTAGCATAATTGAATTCGAAGCTTCTCTGCCAATCAAAACAATTTGAACAAGAGAAGCTAGAGCTTAACTCAAAATTTGAGGCCGAAGTCCAAACAAACTCAGATTTGAAGAAATCATTGACAAGCCTTCAAGACAAATGTTTGAAATTTAGTAACAACTGTATTCAACAATTAAAAAAGATCTTTCATTCAGTTGGAGCCAGCAGTGGAAAGTTCACCCCTTCAGCTGAAAATTTGCCAAGAACCTTCGACCATATTGAAGCTGAAATTGATGAGCTTGACGAAGTTATAGCCGGGCACGGTGACTTCTGTGCCTGGGTAGCTTCTCGGGGCACCGCTGCAGCATTTCTGAAGGCCGGCTGTGATCATGGAAAAATCGTCAACAGGCCCAATTTCACTCTATCTTCGTCAATGCTAGACGATATTCCTGACCTCGCCCAAAGCATTTCAAACAGATTTATAAAAATGATATGGACCAAAGGCGGGCGGGAAAAAGCTGGAGACGAAGCTCGAAGTCATCTTGAACCAGTAAGAAATCATACCTTGTGCTTACCTTCTCCCTCAAACTTGATTTTTACTCACAATACCTTGATTCATGTAGGATGACGAAGCTGAAACTGATGCTTAAAGAATATGCCGCTGAAGCTGAAGCCCGATGAAGATTAATAGGAGTAGACTAGAAAAACTCAAGAGACTTTTGTAACAACTTTTGTAAATACAGCTAAACTGTTCTTAATGAACTTTGTTCATACCTTGTAATATATCCTTACCCTTCCATTGAGGTGCTTTGATGTGGACGAAATTAGTATTTTGAGCCGAAGGCGAAAAAACACCTTCCCTTCTTTTCGTACACAACGAAGCATAAAAGACTGCTTCTTCTTTTTTGCCAAAACCTCTCTTTTTTATACACAACGAAGCATAAAAGACCGCTTCTTCTTTTTTGCCAAAACCTCTCTTTTTTATACACAACGAAGCATAAAAGACCGCTTCTTCTTTTTTGCCAAAACCTCTCTTTTTTATACACAACGAAGCATAAAAGACCGCTTCTTCTTTTTTGCCGAAACAACCACTTATGCCATGAATGAATGTTTATGAATGCAAATGCTATGATGTAATGTGATGTGCGAATGAATGTCCAAACACATATCCGAAGCCATACCCTCAGCCATTATTTCCTTAGAAACAATCACACATTAGCTCTGCATTCCCTTAGGAACGACTTTGGAGCTTCTTCGCCTTTTACTTTCGGCGGAATCAGCGTTGACTTTTCGCTGTAAGCTCTGCATCCCCTTAGGAACGACTTTGGAGCTTCTTCGCCTTTTACTTTCGGCGGAATCAGCGTTGACTTTTCGCTGTAAGCTCTGCATCCCCTTAGGAACGACTTTGGAGCTTCTTTGCTTTTTCAGTTTTCGGCACTCGAAGGTGCGTTCTCAGCTTTTACATTTACATTCCTTGGGGGATCTTGCTCTTATAGAACTAAAAAGAAAATTACATATGATGGCCCCATTAAAAACCTTTCTCCCCCTTTAGAAAGGAAAAGGGTGCCATGAAAAAAGAAAAAACATAAAAAAGGTTACATCAAATTACACATAATATCGCCGAAGCTCATCCGCATTCCAAGATCTTGGAATGTCATTGCCATCCATGTCCTTCAATCTGTACGAACCAGGTCTTGACGAAGATACTACTAAGAAAGGTCCCTCCCATTTCAACTGTAACTTGCCCACTGTGTCTGGGTTGGCCACTCTCCGAAGCACCAAGTGTCCCGGCTCAATATTTTTTAGCCGAACTTTTCTATCTCGCCATTTGACTGTTTCAGCTTGGTATTTATTGATATTCTCCACAGCCTGAAGCCTGATCCCTTCTAAGGCATCTTTTTCCACAAAACAAGCATCTTCAGGGCCTGATTCTGTCGAAGCTACTACTCTTATTGATCCAGTTTTAGCTTCTTCCGGAGTTATTGCTTCGTCACCGAATAATAACTTGAATGGAGTAAAGCCTGTAGACCTTGATGTTGTTGTATTGTGGCTCCACACCACTTTAGTTAACTGATCTGGCCACTTTCCCCTGGGTTGATTGAAGATTAACTTCATTATTCCTGTCATTATAATGCCGTTGGCTCTTTCAACGAGCCCATTTGACTCCGGATGCCTAACTGATGCAAAATGGATCTTCGTACCAATTTGGTCACAGAAATTTCTGAAAGCTTCGGAGTCGAATTGTGTTCCATTATCCACAGTGATGGCCTTCGGTACCCCGAAACGACAAACAATATTCTGCCAGAAAAACTTTTGGACAGTGGCCAAAGTTATTGTGGCTAATGGCTTTGCCTCAATCCATTTAGAAAAATACTCCACAGCCACTATAACATACTTTAGATTCCCTTGAGCCGGTGGTAATGGACCTAACAAGTCAAGGCCCCACCTTTGCAATGGCCAGATGGGTTGTATCAGCTGTGTTAAAGACGAAGGTTGCTTTTGATCTCTTGCACATTTCTGACAACCTTCGCACTTTTGAACTAACTCCGCTGCATCCGAAGCTGCCTTCGACCAATAAAACCCTTGGCGGAAAACTTTTCCAAGTAATGGCCTAGATCCAATGTGAGATCCACACAGGCCTGCATGTATTTCTTTCATCAACTCTATACCTTCGGTTCTAGATAAACACTTGAGCAACGGAGCGCAAACTCCATGCTTGTATAACTCCCCTTCTATCATGACATATGGACGAGCTCTTGCCTCTATCCTTTTGTTATAAGCTTCGTCATCTGAAAGGAACTTACCCTGAAGGTAAGAGATGATCTCAGTTCTCCAATCTTCGCTATAAACAGGAGATATGTTGAGGACTGCTCTTTCAAGGAGCTCCACTGAAGGTGCCTTTATTGTTTCGAAGAACACATCCGAAGGTAACGGCAGCCCCTGTGCTGTTGACTTAGCTAGTAAATCAGCATGCTCATTTTGTCCTCGAGGGATATTTTTGACAGAAAATCCTTCGAAGGAAGCTTCGATTCTTCGGACCGTGTCTAGATATTTCTCAAGCTTCGGATCTTTAGCCTTGCAACTTTTGTCGATATGACCCGAAACAACCTGGGAATCAATTTTAAGAATCGCCCTTCTGACTCCCATTGCCTTTAATTTCCGAAGGCCCAGGAGCAGGGCTTCGTACTCAGTAATATTGTTTGTACAGTTGAAATCAAGTTTTGCCGCATAACAAGTTTTAACCTTGGATGGTGAGACCAATACAGCGGCTGCTCCTGCTCCGAAGGTTCCCCAAGAGCCATCACAGAACACTGTCCACACTTCGGCATCCTTATTTGTTTCTTCATCCTGAGCCCCTGGCGTCCAATCGGCAATGAAATCTGCCAACACTTGGGACTGGATCGAGGATCTATGCACATAATCAATGCAAAATTCATTGAGCTCTGCAGCCCACTTTCCAATCCGTCCAGTAGCTTCTCTATTTCTCATAATATCCTTCAACGGCTGCGAAGAAGGAACAACAATATTGTATGCCTGAAAATAATGCCGAAGCTTCCTGGATGCCATTAAAACGGCATATAATACCTTCTCCAGTTCTGTATAATTTTTCTTTGATACACTAAGGACTTCAGATACAAAATACACTGGAACCTGCTTCTTGACTTGGCCATCAAGCTTCTCCTGAACAAGTGCCGCACTTACTGCTGAGTGCGAAGCTGCCACATATAACAACAGAGGAGCCCCTGGCGTTGGTGGAGTTAATTTTGTTAGATCTATCAAATACTGCTTCAGCTCTTCGAAGGCTTTTTGTTGGCTTGGTCCCCATTGAAAAACTTCAGCTGACTTCAGCACCTCGAAGAATGGTAAATTTCTTTCTGCTGATCTGGATATGAATCTATTGAGAGATGTCAGCCTCCCTGTCAATCTTTGGGCCCCCTTTCTTGTAGTTGGTGGCTCCATTCGAAGTATAGCTTCAATTTTATTTGGATTAGCTTCAATTCCCTTTGTTGAAACCAAGCATCCAAGAAATTTCCCCTTCTTTACTCCGAAGACACATTTTTCTGGATTCAGCTTCAAACCAGCTTGCCTGAAACTGGCGAAGGTCTCCTGCAAATCAGCAATATGATTTCCCTGCTTCGTGCTTTTTACAATAATGTCATCAACATAAGTTAGCACATTTCTGCCTATCTGAGACTGGAGGACCTTCGCAGTCATTCTGCTGAAACTCCCTCCAGCGTTTTTGAGCCCTTCAGGCATCCGAAGATAGCAATATGTGCCACTTGGGGTTATGAAGCTAGTCTTCGGCTCATCTTCCTTCTTCATCCAGATTTGGTGATAGCCTGAGTAACAATCTAGCAGACTCATGAGCTCCGAAGAAGCTGCTGCATCAACTAAAGAGTCTATCCTTGGCAATGGAAATTCGTCCTTCGGACAAGCCTTGTTGAGATCTGTGAAATCGATACACATTCTCCACTTGCCATTGGCCTTCTTTACCATAACAGTGTTAGCTAGCCATTCTGGATACTTTACTTCTCTGATAACTCCTGCACTGAGGAGTCTTTTTACTTCATTGCGAGCACCTTCGGCCTTATCATCAGACATTTTCCGAAGCCTCTGCTTTCGGGGTCTGAAGGATGGGTCAACATTGAGCGAGTGTTCAATAACATCCCGATTTACTCCGGAGAGGTCTTTAGCTGACCATGCAAAAACATCTTTGTTGTTGAACAAAAACCTTATCAAGATTTTCTCCTGCTCTTCGGATAATTGAGAGCCCAACAGCACCTTCTGCTCTGCTATGTCCTCACATAAGAGCATGGGCTTCGGTTGGTCTGCTGAAGCTGCTTTCTCCCTTCTGAATTTGTACTGTTCACAAGCTTCAGCTCCATCTATGTTATGGATTGCTTTGGAGTCAGTCCAGCTTCCTTCAGCCCTTCTAGCAGCTTCCTGACTTCCATGAATAGCAATAGGACCTTGGTCCGAAGGTATCTTCATGCAGAGGTAAGCTGGGTGGAGAATTGCTTCGAAGGCATTAAGAGTACCGCGACCAATGATAGCATTGTAAGGATACTCCATGTCAACAATATCAAACACAATTTGCTCAGTCCTTGTGTTGTTAACAAATCCAAAGGTTACTGGCATGGTAATCTTCCCAAGTGCTATAATCTGCCGCCCTCCGAAGCCACAAAGAGGGTGCGTAGCATCATGGACCTTGTCTTCGGGCTCTTGCATTTGTCTGAAGGCCTTAGCAAATATGATATCAGCTGCACTGCCTGTATCAACTAAGACATTGTGGACCAGAAATCCTTTGATCACACAAGAGATAACCATGGCATCATTGTGAGGATAATCCTTAAGCTGAAGGTCTTCCTGAGAGAAAGTGATTGGAATGTGGGACCATTTTGACTTGATGAAGGGTCCCTGTACTCCAACATGCTGCACCCTTCTCTGAGCCTCCTTCTTCTGCTTCTTGTTAGCCGGCTCTGAGCAAGAACCGCCTGTTATCGGGAAGCACCAGCTTCGAAGCCGAAGCAGCTTCAGCTTGATTGTTGAACGAAGCCATCAGCTCAGAAAAGTGGAAGTGAGTTCACCGGAGGTGGGCGCCAATGTTGGGGACTTGTTCTCAAATGCTTCGGATTAAGAACAAGGCAACATAAAAAGTGTTAAATGATAAAGCCCTTCGTCCTTTAAAACATTATTTCCCTTCGGGATATAATGTGTTCCGGACGAAGGTCACAAACAGCATATCTTCGTAAGCACAATAAACTATGACGAGGAATTTGCATAATATAAACATTTAAATATTATCACAACGTCATTTCTATTTTATTATCATATAAGAATAGAAATGACTTCAAATTACAAGTGTACCTTCGGATTGCAGGAAGGCAGAAGTACAAGGATGACGGAAAGCAAATGCCCAGTCAGCGTGAACAGTACGGGAGTACTGTTCATCTATTTATAGACACAGGACACAGCCTGTGAAGAATTACAATTATGCCCCTCATAAAAATTTACAACATTGACTCGGACCTTTATGGACTAAAAGGTCATTCTATCTTTAAGTCGGTTTGTAATTCCGAAGCTTCATGAAGAGGGACCTTCGGTCATCTTCTGCGAACAGCTTCAGCCGAAGCTGCTTCTTCCTACAAGACCTTCGGCGCGACGAAGCATAGCCCCAACAATTAGCTTCCTGGCGGCGGCGCTTAGAAGCTAGTTGGTTCGGTGCTTGCCGATTGCTTCGCCGATCTCTGCGCAAACCTCTCGAGGATGACTCCTTAATTAGTGAGACAAGCTCCCTGCTCAAGAACTGGCCTAAATCCCAGCTCTCTGTTCCTATTCCTCCTCTCGATTCCAGTCACGATTTGGATCGATTCCTTCGATTCTTGGTGTTCTGGTGTTAATCCTGCTGGTGGAAGAAGGTGGAGGTGTCACTGCTTGTGCGCAGCGAGGTTCTCCTGCGCTCCGTTGTCTCACCAGTGCACATGTGTGGTGCTCTGTCTGTTCTGATTATTGTCCACCGTGGCCTGGTGTTTGGGCTCCCTGCTGCGCGGTGTTCATCTTCTCGGGCTGGTGCCGTGGACGTCTCCCTCGGTTCCGGCAGCGGCTCTAGTATCTCCGTCAACCTCCCGCCGTGCAGGCCCGGACGTGGGCGGCGGAATTGGTTTTCTGGGACAGAACCTTGTGTTCGCTGAGCTGGTCTTCCCACGTAGATTTTCTACGTGCTGTGAGTTACCCATTATCTCACTTTATTTACTGTTTAATTTTGTGCAATCTGCTAGTGTTAAATACTTGGGTGTGATTGCACTGTTGTGGGCGGATTTGTGTGCTCGACGATGATAGCGGTGTAGTGAGACAACGTGACAGTCTGGGTTTTAGTGTATTGTTATTTTCAGCAGTAATATTATTTATGCCTAGTAATTTCTTTCACAATTATGCAAACTGATTATTCAAGTTCATTATTATTTCTCTAATTTTAAACAATCCAGAAAACCAATTCGTATAATGGCCTCCAGTTCTGATGTCATTAAGCCTGAAGCGTTCGACGGCGCAAGCTTTAAGCGCTGGCAGATTAAGACTCGCATGTGGCTCACTGACCTAAAATTATTTTGGGTAGTGACGTCGGCTGTTCCACAGGCTGCATCAGATGATTCTGATGATGCAGCGAAGGCCGCCGCACTTGCGGAGAAGGCCAAGTGGGACGAAGCCAATGAGGCATGCTTGTCTCGTCTGCTGAACGTCTTGTCGAACCGCTTATTTGACGTGTACTCTGGTTTTACCTTCGCTAAGGGTCTATGGACTGAACTTGAGAACGAGTTCTCTGAAGTTGACAATGGCCATGAGTCATTCACAACGGAAAACTACCTCAACTATAAAATGGTTGAGGGAAGGTCTGTTATGGAGTAGCTACAGGAGATTCAACTCCTTGTTAGGGACTTGGTCCAATATGGTTGTGTCCTACCAGACAGTTTTCAGGTGAATGCAATACTGGCAAAGCTCTCGCCTTCTTGGCGAGACTTTGTGACTTCACGCCGCCACATGAAGAAGCAAATGACTCTCACTGAGTTGTCAGCTGCGATTAATGTGGAAGAGCGTGCAAGGTCCAGTAACAAGCCATCCCAGCAACTCCAGGCTCACGTTGTTGAGAAGGGTGGAGATAGAAAATTCCAGAAGAAGAAGAAGAACTCTCCACAGAAGAATATGAACCAACCTAAGTCCAAAAAGATGAAGAAGAAAAAGGAGGACTTTATCTGCTACGTTTGTGGTGTCTCCGGGCATACAGCTCGGAGGTGCAAACTTAGGAAGGGAAAAGGTCCTCCACCTCAGCGCAAAGAAGGGAACGTGGTGGTTAACTCCACCCCAGGGTATGCACCTCAGGCCTTTATGGCAAGTCCATCAGATGACTGGTGGATGGATTCCGGTGCTACTGTTCATATTTGTGCTGATCGATCCATGTTCTCTTCATTCCAGGGATACAACAGCGCACCAGTCTTGATGGGAAATGGTGTTCCGGCAGCAGTTCGAGGTACTGGACAGGTCTACCTGAAGTTAACTTCAGGAAAGACGCTCGTTCTGAAGGACGTACTCTATGTGCCATCGATGAGCCGGAACCTTATATTAGTGTCGCTGCTATGTCGACAGGGTCTCAAATTAGTGTTTGAGTCTAATAAAGTGGTCCTGTCTAAGTTTGGTACTTTTGTTGGAAAGTCATATGAGTCAGGCGGTTTGTTCCGTCTTTCTGTTTTGAACAATCATTCTTCTTACCATGTTAATGTGGTCTGTAATAACGATTCCATTAATAATATATGGCATTCCCGTTTGTGTCATGTGAATTTTGAGGCCATTAAGAGATTAAGTGACATGTCTTTAATTCCTGAATATAAACATGTTAAAGGTGTAAAATGTGGTATTTGTGTGCAAGCTAAGCAGCCTAGAAAACCGTTTCATACGGTTGAAGGCAGAAGTACCACTCCTTTAGAATTAATTCACTCAGATATCTGTGAGATGAATGGTATAATCACAAAAGGCGGTAAAAGATACTTTCTTACCTTGATAGATGATGCTACCAGGTTCTGTTATATTTACTTACTCAGAACTAAAGATGAGGCACTAGAACACTTTAAGATCTATAAGACTGAAGTTGAAAACCAGTTAGACAAGAAAATTAAAAGGCTGCGGTCTGATAGAGGAGGTGAATACCTTTCCAACCTTTTTGATGAGTACTGCAAAGAGTGTGGAATCATTCATGAAACCACTGCTCCATATTCACCTCAGTCAAATGGGGTAGCTGAAAGGAAGAACCGAACGGTGTGTGACCTAGCTAATGCTTTGTTGCAAAGTTCGGGGATGCCTGACATCTGGTGGGGCGAGGCAGTACTCACAGTGTGCTATGTCCTGAACAGGGTGCCGCCTCGCAACCGTGAGGCCACGCCCTATGAAGGATTTAAAGGAAGGAAGCCAGATCTTTCACATCTTCGGACTTGGGGCTGCCTTGCAAAGGTGAATGTCCCGTTGCCGAAGAAGAGAAAGTTAGGCCCTAAGACCGTAGACTGTGTCTTCCTGGGTTATGCACATAACAGTGCAGCTTATAGATTTCTAGTGGTCCATTCCGAGACAAGCGAAATCATTGTAAATGTAATAATGGAGTCTCGGGATGTGACATTCTTTGAGAGCATCTTCCCTATGCGGGATAAGGAAGTAGTAGCCCCAGATGGTCCATCTCGGACATATTCTCTGCCCTCGAGTGTCCATGACCAAACTCCAGATTTGGAGTTAAGGAGGAGTAAGAGACAAAGGACTGAAAAGTCTCTGGGTGATGATTATATTATTTATCTAGTGGATGAAGAACCACGCTCCCTCACAGAGGCATATACATCTCCGGATGCAGAGTACTGGAGGGAGGCTGTCCGTAGCGAGATGGATTCAATCATCTCGAACGGAACTTGGGAGATAACTGATCTCCCAGCTGGTTGCAAGCCTGTGGGCTGCAAATGGATCTTTAGGAGGAAGAGGAGACCCGATGGTACTATTGAAAAGTACAAGGCCCGTCTTGTGGCTAAGGGTTTTACTCAAAAGAAAGAGGAGGATTATTTTGATACTTATTCTCCGGTGGCTCGATTGCCCACAATTCGTGTGCTTTTAGCTCTGGCAGCTGCTTATAAACTTCTTGTTCATCAAATGGACGTAAAGACAGCATTCCTAAATGGAGAGCTGGAATAGGAAATTTATATGCAGCAACCAGAAGGATTTGTGGTTAAAGGACAAGAGAGCAAAGTGTGTCGCTTGATTAAATCCTTATACGGTCTTAAACAAGCTCCCAGACAATGGCATGAGAAGTTTAATAATACTCTGACCACTCCCGGGTTTTGTGTAAACGAAGCCGACAAGTGTGTGTATTATCGCTTCTCTGGGGGCAAAGGTGTCATCATGTGTTTATACGTTGATGACATATTGATATTTGGGACCGATTTGGAGGCTATCATGGAGACAAAATTATTCCTCTCCAAGAACTTTGATATGAAGGACTTGGGTGAAGCTGATGTTATACTGAACATCAAGCTGATAAAGGGTGAGGATGGGATTACTTTGTCACAATCCCATTATGTGGAAAAGGTCCTGACTCGCTTTGGACATATGGACTGTAAACCAGTCACCACGCCCTATGATCCATCCTACACGCTCAGTAAATATGAAGGCGAGCCTGTGAACCAGCTACTATATTCGCAGATCATCGGATCTCTCATGTACCTGAGCAGTGCAACTAGACCAGATATCTCATATGCAGTATGCAGACTGGCTCGTTATTCGGCCAGTCCAGGAGATAGACACTGGGTAGCCTTGTACAGAGTGCTTCGGTATTTGAAGGGAGCGATGAATCTTGGTATTAAATATACCGGATTTCCGTCAGTACTTGAAGGATTCAGTGATGCAAACTGGATCTCTGACTCAGATCAAATGAAGTCTACAAGTGGCTATGTGTTCACTTTAGCTGGTGGGGCCGTGTCATGGAGATCGTCTAAACAATCAGTGTCGACACGTTCCACCAAGGAGGCTGAATTAGTTGCACTTAATTCAGCAGCATTGGAGGCTGAATGGTTGAGAGACCTGCTGTCAGACCTTCCAATGCTAGCAAAGCCGATACCGGCTGTCCTAGTATACTGTGATAATACTTCTGTGTTGCTGAAAGTGAACAGTAGAAAGGACAACCAAAAATCCTCAAGGCATATCAGAAGACGACTTGATTCATGTCGGCATGCTAGAGAGACGGGTGTAATAACCGTAGATTACATCAAGTCTGAAAGGAACCTTGCTGATCCTTTCACTAAAGGACTGACTCAAAAGCCAATCCAAGCAGTGTGCATGGGAATGGGACTCGTACCCTGTTAGCGGTTTCAACTGTGGATAACTGTCCTGTGTGACCGGAGATCCCGAGATCCAGGCTCCAGGAAACGAAGCACTGTGGAACCAAGAGCACAAAAGACAAAGAGTCTCAGGAGCTGTTGTGCTCTGTCTGTATGGCAGGTTGAGCAATATGCTCTTAATGAAGTCAATGTTATAAGCAGGGAAATTGTCCTACAGAATTTCCTTAACGATTTCACCTATATGAGCTGACTGTGGGGTCGCAGTCTGGGAGAGAATGAGGTTTTCTCTCTAGTGAGTTCATGAATAGATATTAAAGGGCATGACCGTAACGCCCTGCCCCGTAAGAGAAGCAGATAATCTGCCTAGTACTATGTGCCTTTTGTGCGAAGATTCTCACACTAGAGTTTGTGGATCAAGGCGTAGTCCTCCGCTTACTCGTGCAGGGTTGGAGTACACTGGGATAGGCTTTGGTTCAAACCTAACAAGTACCTTTGCCGAAAAGTAGTATATAAACAGTACGGGAGCTCAATGACATTCATCAGAAAATAAGAGTGAAAATGGTGGGGATTGCTATCCATAATGAAGTTTTTCACTTTATTAAAAATAAAAAAAGGGAGTAAGCAGGCTAGCCAGGTGGGCCGCATCAAGGCCCAGCTGGCCAAGCAGCCCACCAGACAGCATGTTTTCTAGGGCAGTGGAGGTCACGGCTGAAAAAAGGCATGCAGAGGAGATTAGCTTCCTGGCGGCGGCGCTTAGAAGCTAGTTGGTTCGGTGCTTGCCGATTGCTTCGCCGATCTCTGCGCAAACCTCTCGAGGACGACTCCTTAATTAGTGAGACAAGCTCCCTGCTCAAGAACTGGCCTAAATCCCAGCTCTCTGTTCCTATTCCTCCTCTCGATTCCAGTCACGATTTGGATCGATTCCTTCAATTCTTGATGTTCTGGTGTTAATCCTGCTGGTGGAAGAAGGTGGAGGTGTCACTGCTTGTGCGCAGCGAGGTTCTCCTGCGCTCCGTTGTCTCACCAGTGCACCTGTGTGGTGCTCTGTCTGTTCTAATTATTGTCCACCGTGGCCTGGTGTTTGGGCTCCCTGCTGCGCGGTGTTCATCTTCTCGGGCTGGTGCCGTGGACGTCTCCCTCGGTTCCGGCAGCGGCTCTAGTATCTCCGTCAACCTCCCGCCGTGCAGGCCCGGACGTGGGCGACGGAATTGGTTTTCTGGGACAGAACCTTGTGTTCGCTGAGCTGGTCTTCCCACGTAGATTTTCTACGTGCTGTGAGTTACCCATTATCTCACTTTATTTACTGTTTAATTTTGTGCAATCTGCTAGTGTTAAATACTTAGGTGTGATTGCACTGTTGTCCGCGGATTTGTGTGCTCGATGATGATAGCGGTGTAGTGAGACAACGTGACAGTCTGGGTTTTAGTGTATTGTTATTTTCAGCAGTAATATTATTTATGCCTAGTAATTTCTTTCACAATTGTGCAAACTGATTATTCAAGTTCATTATTATTTCTCTAATTTTAAACAAGATTTGTGTTCTTTGTGAGAGATAATAAGAGCAGACATATGTGAACTTTAGTTTCTGTTTGCGTTTAATGGAGTGGAATTGAAGAAAATTAGATGGGAGATTTGTGAACATTAATTTCTGCTGCATTTGTGTATTAATTAGGCCAAAGATTTTCTGAACCTTTTGGGTGAGTTTTATCGTGGTGCTGCATCTCTTTCTCTGGGAAGCAACTACGCGCATCCGTCTGTAGCTACGTTTAGGAACAAGAAAAGCTTTTGGTACAATGTTCTCGCAATTCGCAAACAAAAGAATTTTAAGGGTTGTATCATACTTCACAAATATGAAACTGTTTTGAAGCAAGCATCTCAAATTTTCAAGTTTGTCAGTGCCGTTTCCTATTCATGGGTTTCTGAGCATATATGGTGCACAGTGCACTACGTTGGCAGTCTCATTAGAGGCTGTTGCATCATTTTCGCCCTCTTGAAGGTCCGGTAGCAGTATCACATTCTGTTTCGTACATTTCCTCTCAAAGATAGAACGAAAAACACTAGTAAACTAAACCGGCAACCTAAAAATGCAACCAAACTACCCTAATGATTAACCCCCCAAACCCTGTAATGCCTTCTTCCGAGGAATGGGTTATGTTTCCAGGTTCTTTTTTTTTTGGGGGGGGGGGGGGGGGGGGGAGGGGGGGTGGTCTCAAAGGAACTCATACATCCGAATTTCGCCCTGCTGACGAGCGCCGGGGGCCGACTCGTCCTTCGCGATCTCCGTCTGCGATTTGGGCTCCGCCCTGTTCATTGTAACGAGGACATGGTAACCGCACCCAGGGCACTGCATTTCCGTCGTAGGAGATGTAGCGACAGAGGAGCTGCTGCCGTCGGACTTTTTCTTGGGCGCGGACGCCGCCGCGGCCCCTCCGGCGATCACGTCGCTCGCCTTGCCATGGCGACTGGGCGCCGCCACCATCGCCATCGCTTCGCTGGGTTCGACGTCGTCGGATTTCCTCTTGCGTCCAGATGCCGCCGGTGGCGCCGCATTGGAGCCATCGTCGTTTTCGTCCAACGTTGCGTCGTTAGATTCGTCGTCGTCGTAGTCGTCGTTTTCGTCCAACGTTGCGTCGTTAGATTCGTCGTCGTCGGCCTCGACCTTGTGCCCGGGCGAGGCCGCCGCCGCGGCCTTGTTGCCGCTTGGCTCGGGCTTGCGCGGGCTGCGGTACACCTTGCACAGGACGCGATATACGAGGAAGCCCTTCTCCTCCTGCTGTTTCTCCTCACCGTCGTCGTTGAGGAGGCGGTGCTCCATCATGAGCCAACCCGTGCGGAACGGCGCGCCGGTTTCATTCCTGACGACGAAGGAGAAGGTCTGGCGTAGTCCAATCTGGTGGCAGTTCGACTTGGACGCCATGAACACGGGCTTCGGTTTGGCTTCGCTATGCCAGGTCCCGGACCCGGTGGATCGCTTCTTCCGCTTCCCGCTGCTGTGCTTGTAGCGCAGCAGGCTGTAGAAGTACCACGCCCGCTCACCGTTGTGGGCCACCACCGGCGCGAACTGCTGGAGGAGGTCGGCGGGGTCGGAACCGTACACGTCGGCATCGTGGATGAACGCGCCGGTCTTGACGCCGTCCTCGACCCAGGTACGGAGGTAGGAGTCGACGAGCTCCGTATGGCTAGGGTGAGATTGGATGAACGGACGCGGCGGCTTGATGGCCGCCAACGGAGAGCGTGTCATGGCGAGGGTGCGGCGGGGTTGGAGAGGGAGAGGGGAGGGGACGGCTCTGAATTTGAGATGGAATATGAACCGGGTTATATGGGCCTTCGATTCACGCGTTTCCTTTATCCCCTGTTCCAGTCGGACTTCGACTTCGACACGGAAGGAAAGGTCGGTTCCGGCGGAATCGGACTCGGAATTAGAGCGAGGGGGAAAAGCCCGGTTTGCCCTTGGCTCGAATGTTCTAGAATAGCGTGCGTTTGGTTTCTGTTCTGGACTCACTTGTAGCCTGGTTTGACTGATGCTCACACACTTGACTGAAGCCCACTGGACTTGTTAGCCTGGTTTGATTGAAGCCCATATTGTATTCTGTACAGGCCGATTGATATTAAACGATCAAATCGTAAAGCGGGCGGGTTCTGTTGGTATTTTGAGTTTTTGACGAGTAGCATGTCAGTGTCACTGTAAGGTACGGGTTCATGGAGAAGAGATGTAGCTTGACTTTTTAACCATTGCAGTCTTGTTTAGTTCATGCATAAATCTCCATTTCAAAATAACTAGTACAGCACCACCAATTGATTCTAATTTGATTCCACACCACAAGCAATGAAAAGAGCTGCAGAACCCATTTATTCTGTAAGGTTTATGAATAATGACATTTGCGAAACAAGTAAAGTGAACTACAGTTTTTCACGAAATTTTATTTGCAACATTTTGTACCATTTTTTTAAAAAAAAATCTGTTCAAAAGAATAGTTTTGGATCTAATCCGAATCTCTGGTTCTGAGGGTCATCGATTAAGTCATGTTGGCGTGCCTGATGCAAATGTTGTGAGCTGTGGCTTGCTGCGGCTTTAACCTAGCTACGGCTGCGGCTTATATAATATTTTATCTTTATGGATCGTAGTTGCTGCAACATCAAACAAGATAGTCGAGGTTAGAACGTTGAATTCTCACAATCATGACAAGTCCAATTTTGGAGTGGCCTAACTTGATGTATCACTATCAATTTTGGGGATTAAATAACAATCTAGAGATATTTAGTGATTCGTGTGAAAGATAGAAGGTTATATATACATTAAAGGTAAAAGGTTATATATATAGTAGAAAAGTGTCATATGATCCTAACTTGATTTTGTTGTAGTGTTGTGCTTGGGACCCTGCCCCTTATAAATCTTGACAGAATGACAATGTTGTTATCTGTTATGTAAAAGATTAAATTAGGACTGTCTTAATCCCGGAAGGAGTTTACAAGATGGCTCCAAGAAAAAAGAAAAAATGGCGATCGTCTTCTTCCTGTAGCAGCGTGGACCGGGGCCTTCCTGGGCCGCTTTCTCCGCGCGTCTTCAACTCTCCGCGGGATACGCTCGCGTTCGGAAAGCAGACGTCGCTTGCTGCGGCCCAGTCCCCTCCGCGGTCTCCTCTTCGCGGCGAGGTGAAGTCTTCTTATGCTGTCTTAGGGTTTCCTTCGGACTTTATTGGTTCGCACTCCTTCCCGCATCTCGCTTCCTCTCTTTCGCGTCTTTGGTCGCTTCCGTCGTCGTTCCGTGCAAGCTTCCGCGGCGGGTGGTTTGAATCTCCGTTTCGTCCTTCGCTTGTGGACGAGGAGTGGCTGGCGCTGTCGCGTGCGGTATCGTTGCAAAAGATGGATCCGAAGGGACAAAACCCTAACTGGGATCGGTGGAATCAGAAAGAGAATCCTCAAGGTTCCCAGTCGTGGAACAAGATCCGTAATCCCAGTTGGAGATTGAAGCCGAATCTTGGAAAAGCTGAGGTCAAAGAAGACATTGGCGCTTCGTCTGCTGGTGAGGGAGGTAACACTGGCATCCTCAAATCTCCTCCCGTGATTATGAAAAAAGAGATTGAGGTTGCGCGTCGTCCTTTCTGTCAAAAGTGTGGTGTTGATGGCCACCATGCTCGTGATTGATTCCGGTCTCTGTGGTGTGACATTTGTCACAAAGAAACCCACATGACTGCCCGATGTGTGTTGCCTAAGCAGAACAAGCCTTGTATGCCTATTGTGGGTATGGCGGCTGACGGATTAGGGTTTTACTCTTCGCATTTTGCGAAACCCTTGTCCAGAAAACCGAAAAGGAGTTTCATAGGTTTAGTCACAGTTATGGAAGGTTTGATTTCTGCAGAAGATCTTGAGAAAGACTTTGGGTTTCATTTTCCCTGGGGCAAGACTTGGAAAGCTACCAAGTGTCACGCTGGATTTCTTATGCAGTTTCCTTCTCAAGAGAAACTTGATGAAATGATTAACTTCCCCGAACTCAAAATGAAAATATCGGGAGCAAAAATTTATGTTTCGCATTGGAGCTCTCAGGCCAAACCTAAATCTAAACTGCATGCAGTTTGGGTTGTGGCCGAAAATGTTCCAGAGGAGTTGCAAAATTATCAGGCTATCTGTGAATTGGGCTCTACTATTGGGGCTGTTGAAGAAGTTGATATCCTATCTTTGGATTCTAAAGATATGGTTAGGTTCAAAGTTCATGTCAAGAGTGTGGCTATGATTCCTCCTATCATTGAGGTAGGTGTGAAACCTTACCTTTATGATATTTTCTTTAAGATTGATGATATAACTGAAGAGGGTTGGAATGATGATTCCATTAACCTTGGTAAGAGAGCTTCAGTGGATAGGCAAGGTATGGATGACTCTGCTTGTGAAAAAACTGGCAAAAAAGCCAGAAATGTGGGAGACAAAATGAAAGAACTGGGATTGGAAAAGGTTGGTGAGATAACTGCTCATGGCAAAAATATTATTCAGAAGTCTGACTTTGGGAATGTGAATGAGGATCTAAACCCAATTTCTGAAGATCCTGCGAATGAGGATGAAGAATTCCATGAAAGTGAAGATGACCTTCTGAGTTCTCAAGACTTGGAAGAATTTGCTAAAGATGATGAGGGAGTCATTCCTCCTTCGCAAGGGAAAAAATCAAGTCTCCTGTTGATAACCAAAAAGAAGGTTCTGATAAAAATGGATTCTGAAAAACATTCAGTTGGCATGGATGTTGAATATGGTGATGGCATAAGAAGGAGCAGCAGAATGGGAACTAATGATGACATGAAGATTGTAGATAAAGCGACAGCAAGAGCTATGGCTAAAGATGCCTTCCTGACAAAAGGTATGTTTGCTAATCCTTTCTCTGTACTTAACTCAGATAATCATGTGTTGTTGTCTATTGCTTCAGATTTAGACATAGAGCTTGGTAATTCTGTTGATGATTCTATATCAAATCTGGAATTAATTAAATCCTTGGAATTGTCTAGAAATACTTTGGTTTGCAGAGCTGTTGTTAATCATGCTGAATCTAATCCTCAAATAAATTCTGATTCTGAGTTGGATAGATATATTCAGGATAATAAGGAAAATTGTCATTTGAATGATCTGGATGATGTTATGGTTTTAAGAAAGGGAAGAAAAATCCAATATAGGAAAAATTCAGGGAAAAAAAAGAAGAAAAAATCTTCTACTAAAACCAGATTTGTTGTTGGAAAAGGGAAAAATATCCCTTCTGTCTCAAACCCTAACTATTCAGAATGATAGGTCTCATTTGGAATTGTCAGGGGTTGGGCAAAGGTATAAAAATTGAATTCTTGAAAGAATTAATTAGAAAAGAGAGAATTGATTTTATTGGGATCCAAGAGACCAATAAAAAATCCTTTGAAGACTCTTGGTTGCAGTCTATTAGTAGTAATAGAAATTTTGCCTAGTTCTGGTCTCCAGCCAAGGGGAGATCTGGTGGGCTGCTTGTTGGTTTAGATGCTGATGTTTTTGATATCAGACAAGTTGATAAAGGGGATTTTATGATCAAGGTTCTCGTGGTTCATAAAGAAAGTGGATTTATTTGGAATTTTATTAATGTCTACGGTGCTGCCCAAAATGATTACAAACAAATGTTCTTAACCGAGCTGGCTTCCTTCTGTTCAAATTGTAAATATCCTATGTTGATAGAAGGTGACTTCAACATTTTAAGAAAAGAATCTGATAAAAACAAACCTGGAGGTACAAATTGCTGGAGTTCTCTGTTTAATTCCATCATTGATGTTAATAGTTTGATTGAGCTTGATTTGAGTGGTAGAAAGTATACTTGGTCTAATAATAGGGAGCCCCCCACTTTTGAAAAATTAGATAGATTTCTGGCGAGTCCAGAATGGGTCCTTTAATTCAAAAACGTGGTGGTAACTGGTCTTGATAGAACTTTATCTGATCATGTTCCTCTTTATCTTAAAACTGATTCTAGTGTGTCTCCTAAGAGAGACTTCAGATATGAGTTGTGCTGGAAATTTCGACCAGATTTCAAAGAGATTGTTTGGAAAAGTTGGTCCCTTCCGGTTAGAAGTCGTTCTAATATTGATATTTGGAAAGAAAAAAATTAAAAGATTGAAAAAAACTTTGAAAGGTTGGAATATTAATGTTGAAGGCAAATATTCTAAACTTAAAAAAGAATTAAGACAAAAAATTGATCTCATTGACAAAAAAAAGTGAAAGTATTGGTATCTCTCATGAGGAAAGACTTGAAAAATTAGATTTGGAGTGGAACTTAAAGAATCTGATGATTGAAGATTGCTGCAAAAAAAAGCAGATGGCTAGAGAAAAATTTATTAATGATGGGGATGAAAACTCCAGGTATTTTCATCTTATTGCCAAAGGAAAAAGAAGAAGAGTTAGAATTCTGTCCTTAGATCATGAGGAAAATAATGTTAATACTGATGTTAATATCAACAAAGTAGCGACTGATTTCTACAAAGATCTTTTTGGTCCTTCTCCTGTGTCGAGCATTAATATGTCTAATTTTCATATGAATATGCTTAGTGAGGAGGATCGTATTCGGCTCACTGCTCCTTTTACTATTGATGAAATTAAATTGGTTGTGTTTAGTCTAAAACACAATAGTGCCCCGGGCCCTGATGGTATTCCTGCTGAATTTTTTCAAGATTTTTGGGAGATCATCCATAATGATTTGTGGAATTTATTCAAAGATTTTTATAATGGGGTTCTCGACATTAAAAGACTTAACTTTGGTCTTGTTACTTTGATTCCTAAAATTGATAATCCTACGGATATGAGGAATTTTAGACCGATCTGTCTTTTAAATGTTTGTTATAAAATCATTACTAAAGTTCTGACGAATAGACTTGCATCTTGTATTACTTCTGTGATTAGCTCTAATCAATATGGTTTCATTAAAGGGAGATATATCATGGATGGTGTGGTTTCTTTGAATGAAATTCTTCATGAAGTGAAAAAAAGAAAGCAAAGTGGAGTAATTCTTAAAATTGATTTTGAAAAAGCTTATGATAAAGTTAACTGGCAATTCTTGTATTGTATGATGCAAAAAAAGGGTTTTGGGGACATTTGGAGTGATTGGGTTATGAAGACTGTCAGAGGTGGTAAAGTGGCTATTAGGACAAATGATTTAATTGGTCCTTATTTTGCAACTCATAAAGGAGTTCGTCAGGGTGATCCTTTTTCACCCCTGTTGTTTAATCTGGTGGCTGATGGTTTGGCTAGCATCATACATCAAGCTCAGGAAAAAGGTCTGATTTGTGGTTTGATTCCTCACATCATTCCAAATGGTTGTTGTTGTCTTCAATATGCTGATGATACTATTTTTATGATTCAAGATTGTTTAGAAGGTGCGAGAAATCTTAAATTCATTCTTTGTCTTTTTGAACATATGTCTGGATTGAAAATTAATTTTCACAAAAGTGAAATTTTTTGCTTGGGTGATGCTAAAGAATTCACTGATTTATATGCTGACATTTTTACTTGTCCTGTTGGTAGCCTTCCAATGAAATACCTTGGTGTGCCAATTGACAATAAGAAGATTAGTAAATCTCTTTGGTGTTCTATGTTGGAAAAAATGGACAAAAGGCTGGCTGGTTGGAAAGGGAGATTCTTGAGTCTGGGAGGCAGATTGACCCTTTTGAATAGTTCGCTTTCTAATGTACCTCTGTACATGTTATCGATTTATCCGGCTCCTAAATCGGTTATTAGAAAATTGGATTTATTCAGAAAAAATCTTCTTTGGCAAGGTGGTTCACAGGCAAAAAAGATGCACTTGGTTAATTGGCAGACAGTTTGCTCCTCCAAAAGCTTAGGTGGTTTAGGTGTGTTGAATTTGGGTTTTATGAAAGATGCGCTGCTATCCAAATGGCTTTGGAATTTGGAAAATACTAATGGTTTATGGCAGAAAATAATTGTTGAAAAATATATTAAGGGAAAACCCCTTATTTCTGTTAATCAAAGACAGACTGACTCTCATTTTTGGAAAAAAAACTCTTAAAGCTTAAGGAGAGTTTCTTTAAACACTGTAAGGTGTCAGTTGGTAATGGCCATCGTACTAGTTTTTGGAAAAATTTCTGGATTGGTGATGGCCCTCTAGCTTTGAGATTTCCCATTCTGTTTGATTTAGCTGCAGACAAAGACATTTCGGTGTTTAAAGTTTTGTCTTCAGATTTTGAGGCTCTTTCCTTCAGAAGAAGAATGACTGGCAACCTTCAGGGGCTTTTTGATGAGTTAGTGACTTTATGTTCTGGTTTTAGTTTGTCAAGTCATGAAGATAAACCTGTTTGGAGATTGGGCAATAAAGGATTCACTGTCAATTCTTTGTATAAGAAAAATTCTTTGGATCAGATCAAAGTTCCCTACAGATTTCTATGGAAATCCAAATTACCACAAAAAATTAAAGTTTTTCTGTGGCTGGTGATTAGAAACAAAATCCTTACAAAAGACAATCTGAAAAAAAGAAATTGGAAAGGTTCTGATGATTGTTGTTTCTGTGGTGGCATGGAATCAATTGATCACTTATTTTTTAAATGCTCAGTTGCTAGATTTGTCTGGAGAGTGATTCAAATTGCCCTTAATTTGGATTACATTCCAAAAAATATTGATGAAGTTTGTGATAGCTGGATTAAAAATCCTAAAAACAAAATGTCAAATCTTCTGATTTTTGGCTGTGGGGCTTTGTTTTGGGCTATTTGGAGAACCAGAAATGATTGGTTTTTTGGTGAAAAAAGTTTAATTGATCCTGCTAACATAATATTTCTTTGTTGCTTTTGGTTGGATTCTTGGGCCATTCGACAGAAAGAGACGGAAAAAAAGATGGTGGTCCAAGGAAGCCAACTCATTCGAAAGATAATAAGTGAAGCGATGAGCAGGATGTTCGGGTGGTGTCCGAGGGATCGACGCATTTCTGGCTGAAGTCTTCGTTTTGGCTCAGGTGTCTGCGGTAGTCGATCAGTGCAGCCCAAAAGTGCTTTTGGATTTAAAAAATGTGTTGGTTGTTCTGCCAGAAACTGAATTTTATTTTGCTGGTCTGATCCTTTTGGGTTTGCTCTCTGTAAATAAGCTTAGCTTAAAAACTTTGGGGCTGTTAGGTCGGAGATTAGTGGCGTTTAACTTCTGCTCTGTTCGTTCTGATGGTTGAAGTTAGTTTCACTAGTTTCCACTAGTTGGTGATGGGAAGTTTCTCACCGTTCTGGCTTGTAATGAACTGTTACCTATTTCTTAATGAAATAGGGGGCTATGCCCCTTCGTAAAAAAAAAAGACTGTCTTAATCCCGGCCTGTTACATGTATTTCTATAATATGTTATCTTAAACATTAAGACTTTTTAAATATATAAATTTTTACCAAAGTTAGAAATATCGGACAAGCTAGAAATATCGTCTACATCTAGCAGCACGCAGAGAAAAGGGAAATGCTTTTTAAATGTATATATAAGGAACGTCTCTTTCCGCGCGGCGACAGATCAGAGAGTCCATTTCTAAGCTTATCTGCAATCGCACAGCCATCCGCTTCTGTCGTCCAAGCAGACCACTCATCCCGTCATCCGTCATGGCGGCATCCTTCCTCAGGCCCTTCCTCCCTGCCCAACCCCTCCTCTCCGCCCGCAGACCCCACCTCCCCGCCGCTCCCACCACGAGCACCACCACCGTGCGCTGCACCGCCACGCCCAAACCGGCAACCTCGACGCCGAAACCCACCAGCCAGGAAGAGGCCACTAGCCGAGAGCAGCAACGCCCGCAAGAACCCAACGCCGCCCCCGCTCCGGACGAGGCGAACGGCAACCCGAACAGCATCCCAGACGAGGAGACCCCGGCCTCCGCGGCGGTGACCACGTCGTTCGCGGTGGCCCGGCGGCTGCCGTCCGCCATCTCCCCGGACCGGCGGCCGCGGACGGCGCTGACGCAGGAGGAGCCGCCCAACTACGAGATCGGGTGGAAGCGCAGCAAGAAGCTGCCGCTGGAGAAGCCCCGGGGCTGGGCCATCGCCGACTTCCTGGAGAAGCTGGAGGGCCTGCTGGCGCGCGGGCGGTACGGGTCCGCGCAGCTGCTGGGCACCGTGGCCGGCGTGGTGACGGAGCGCGCCCGCCAGGAGGCGGAGGTCCTGGCAGCCGAGGGCGGCGTGGAGGAGCGCGTCGTCACGGAGCTCTTCCGCGTGCTGCGACTGGTGGAGATGGACGTGGAGATGGTGAAGGCCGCCGTGAAGGAGGAGACCGTCAGGGAGCGCGTGGAGACGGCGCGCGCCCGCTGCCGCCAGGCCATCCTCGTCGCCCTCTCGCTCTGAAGCTGATGGCAGATTGGCAGTTATACTATACACGCCTTCTTTTTAATAACAAAATAATCAGCCGAGGTTAGCGTGATGGTATTGGTTTATTCGGTTACTGGAAATCAATCTTGCCCTTAGTTCAGTTTCTGCATTAAGGCCTAGTTTGAGAAATTTATTTTTCCATTAGATTTTTATTTTCTAAAAAAAATTCTCTTGAAAAAATTAAAATTCTTTGAAAAATATGGTTCTCAAACTAGTCATTATAGTTCAGGCTGGGCATTCGGGTTTACCCGAAATTTCGGGTCGGTCTTTTCGGGTTTTCAGCAGCTCAACCCGAACTCGAGTCTGAAATTTCGGATACCTGTAATTTCGGATACCAGCAATTACGGTTTCGAGTTTGGGTACCCGCAGACTACCCGATATTACCAAATACTCATCCAACAGCACACACATCGGGGGTAGTTGGCTGGGACTAAAGGATCTACAAAGACCCGACCCTGAGGCAGATGGAGTGCGTGCTGGTTGTGGGGATTTGGTGCACCCAGCAAGACCCGACCCTGAGGTCGTCCATCAGGCAGGCCGTTAGCGCGCTGCGGGATGAGGCCCCGCTGCCGACGATAATTGTAAGCAAGGCGCCGCTGCTGGTTGGACGATTGGGCTCCCTTCCGTCGTCTTTCGTTCCTGATGAAGGCAGAGTGACCAGTAGAAAGTGCTACAGCTAGTACCGGTTCTTTGAATTTCGGGTTTAATAGGTACTTCGGGTACCGCGGGGTAAAACCCGATTAGGCTCGAACTAAATTCGGGTATTTAATTTCGTTACCCGTTAGAATACTTCGGGTAACGGGCTTCGAGCTAAACGGGTATGGGTTCAGGTATTTCAGGTTTAGGGCTTCAGGCTCGGGTTTTCTGCCGAGTTCTAATCATAGTCGCCTAGTTTCTAGCAGCAGATCAGATTCTCCGCCTTCTGTTGGTCTATTTCTGCAGCAATCTGGACGAGAAATGCATCAAAATCCCCCTATTCGGCCGCCTTCTCCCCGGAGATATGTCAACCCAGCTATGGGCTCTGCCTTAGCTGTCTTACTAGACACGCGCTACCTATCTGGGTTTGGTGGGGTTTGCCGCTCGGCCCATCTAGTTTTCACCGGGCAGGATCTAGCCTGGCTCTGACCCAGCCCCTCTCAGGAACGGAACAGGCTTTGGCCCAGCACTACGGACGGGCTTGTCCTGCTGTCAGTAACATCTCGGAACAGGTTCTTCAGTACTCGTCCAGAGCATCTTTGAATGAATACGTGTAAAAGCATAAGGCCTCGTTCGTTTCAGAGGATCAGCCCATTTCAGGCCTTGTTCCGGGTGGAACGAATGGACCTGGTTTGGAATTTGATAGAACTTATTTATATTGTTCGTTTCGGTCTGAATTGGAATGGAAACTGGCCCGGATTAAAATTTTCCTTCACCTCACGGCCCGGAACCAACCCTTGTGTGGTACCCTCCGGATCGAAGTCTGGACACACGCGACCGACGCGGCGGCGGCTCGACGCAACCGGCGCGACGGCGGCTTCGACGCGACCGGCACGGCGGCGGCGCACAGCCCCGACGACGACCCTCCCCGCTTCCTTCTCCCCGGTGAGGATCTGCTCTCTTCCTTCCCTATCTCCTATCCTCTGCTCTCGCTGCCCCAATCTGTCACCCTCGATCTCGGTCCTCTCCGCTCTCACCAAGTGCGCCGCCACCTGCAAGAACTGCGTCCCTGTGTTTTGGTGCATCAGCGACTCCCGAGCCCGCGCGCGCAACGGCTCAACGGCTGCGGACAGGATGAGTGGGCGGAGGACAGGATGAGTGGGTGGAGGACAGGATGAGTGGGCGGCGCAACGGCTCGGGCGAGCCGGATCCTGCGGAGAAGAGGTCGTCCTCGTATAACGAAGGAAGTACAGTTTGGAATGAAATCCCTGTTACTAGCTGATGCTGTGCAGTTTTTATTTATTTATTAATATACTGGTTTTCTAGTTGCTGCTAATTATTTGACAACGATATACTCGTATATACTAGTTCAAAACTACGATTTATTGATAATGATATACTCATATATATATATATATATATATATATATATATATATATATATATATATATATATATATATATATACTCGTTCAAAACTCCGATCTATTTCTGCTGCTTCCTGGAAACTCTGAACGAGCTGTTATCCAAATAGTGGAACGACGTGTACTACTCTGTCGACAGCAATGCACTGTCTCTACTGCTTTTTAAATTATTAGCCATTCGTTATATATTCAGATGTAAACTGTATCTAGATATATATATATTAAAAACAAAATAATTTATAATTTATGTATTGACAATAATTTAGGACGGCGAATGTTTTTGAACTGGTTGCCTGCCTGAAACGAATGATTTCGGATGTGCATGACACTTCTGTTTGATCCCACATCAAACAGAATTATTTATCCCGATTCATAATTATAGTATAACGCTATTGTTTGCTGCTAGCTACTACTCTGCATGCATAATTATAGTTGTCCTGTGTAGATTTATTTATCCCGATTCATTTGTGTGCCTAGATTCATGTGTTTTCTTCAAGAATTTAGTGTATACTTTATAATCATGTATGCCAGCTACTTATTTGAGTTGTTACATGTAGATCCCTACAACACCAATTATAGTTGGGGAAGGTGAACCTCCTCCCTCTTGGGATCCGGTACCAACTCCAAAAGGTATTAAATTCTTTGTACATATATATGATTTACTTTAGTCCTTATTACTTGTACTTTTGAAATGATACATGATTTGCTTTAAGTCTATTTTATTATTTAACTTCTACCTGACAAAAAAAATATTCTTTAGTTCTACAATGAGTATCTCATTGCGGGATCGTATTAGAAAGAGGAGGGAAGAAGAAGATGATGACATGATGATATTTATTTTCCTCGCCTTATATCTGATGGGTTCTACTAGAGGTGGGGGACAAAAGAAGAAACGTCATACCTCAGATGAGACAGGCGAGATTAAGGTTCGTCGACTCCTCGAGGGACATGTCAAGAACTGTCAAGTTATATTTCGGATGGAACCACACATCTTCAGAGAGCTTGCAACTTATCTTAGAAGGAGAAGGATCATTGTTGATACAAGGATCACGGTCGAGGAGAAGTTGGGGTTCTTCTTATACATGCTAAGTCGCAACGCCTCATATCAGGATCTCCAAGTGTATTTTGGGCACAGTAATGACACATTCCATCATCACATCAACCACTTCTTCAATAAGGTCATTCCTGTCCTATCTCGTCATTTCATTCAGCCTCCTGATCCTAATCAAGTGCATCAAAAAATACAAGATAATCCTAGATTCTATCCATTCTTTAAGAATTGTCTCGGTGCCATTGATGGAACTCATATTCCTATTTCTATATCTCCTGATAAACATTCTCCTTTTCGAAATCGGAAGGGAACACTTAGCATAAATGTGATGGTGGCATGTGATTTCGATCTCAATATCACTTTTGTTTCTAGTGGTTGGGAGGGATCGGCTACAGATTCTAGAGTGCTAAGATCAGCTATGAGCAAGGGTTTTCAGGTACCTCCAGGAAAATTCTATCTAGTTGATGGTGGGTATGCAAATACTCCATCTTTTCTTGCTCCATACCGAGGAGTTCGGTACCACTTGAAGGAATTTGGGGCTGGACATCGAAGACCACAGAACCCGAAGGAGCTCTTCAACCATCGTCACGCACTTCTGAGGAACCATGTGGAAAGGGCTTTGGGGGTGCTTAAAAAGCGCTTCCCCATTCTCAAAGTTGCCACGTTCCACACACTGGAAAACCAAGTAAAGATACCTATAGCTGCTGCCATCTTCCACAATCTAATCCGATCACTTCATGGTGGTGAGGATTGGTTAGATCATCAGCCGGATAATATTGATCCATCAAACTTTGTTGCTCTACCAAGTGGTGATCAAATGAGTGACCCAGGCACTACACAAGGCAATGCTTTAAGAGATACCATCGCCCAAGAAATGTGGGCTCAATACCAACAACATCTAAATTAGTATTTTCGTGGTTGAATAAGTTGTAATAATTTAATTAGTAGTATTGTAACATGTAAAACAACACTTTAAGTTAGTAGTATTGTAAAATATAATAAGTTTTTTCTTTAAAAAGCTATGGTTGGAAAAGGCTCCCCAAGGTTCAACATAGGTGGTTCCCCAAAGTTGCGTAGGTTCATTCCTACAACAAGTGCTACTAAAAAGAAGGCTTCTCCTAAATGCAGTGGGGCAAAAAAGAGTGGAAGTTCTCCAAGAGGTATTGTGTTCAATGTTTCTTCATGCTTTCTTGTAAGTTTTATATTACTGATGTATGACCATTGTTTATGTAGTAGTGAAACAAAGAGCGGATTGGAATCCAGGCCTTGAGAGGTCTCTTGTTGACATTGTCCATGAATTTAAAGAAAGTGGATATAGAGGTGACAATGGTTGGAACTCCGAAGGGTGGAATAGAATGGTCAAGGAGTTTCATGTGAGGAACAAGTATGTCTCCTTTACAAAGTCTCAAATTCAGGATAAAGAAGGTCAGCTGAAGAGAGACTACAAGATGCTCAAAGCAGCAAAGCAATAGAGTGGGTCCACCTGGAATGAGAAAAGGAATATGGTTGAAGGACCACCAGCTTTGTGGGAGAATCTCTTGGTGGTAAGTTGATTTCTTGAAATTCAATTATCAAATTAGTTATGTAGGATAACCTTATAATGATAATCTCGTATTTGATCAATGTTTTTTCATTGTGCAGACATTTCCTAAAATCAAGAAGTTTAACAACAACAAGGCAACCTTCCCGCTCTTTGATGCTTTGGGAGAGCTTTATGATGGTAAGTTTCCAAACATCATACTGAAACATATAATATAGTTTAACTTCTGAATTTCAGTATGATCCTTCTAAATGTCCCATTCAAAATGTCCCATTCTTTCCACTCGTGCTCTAGGTAGAGACATATTTTTGCTAAGTTTATATTTCTTTGTCATTGTGTAGGACACTTGGCTGAAGGGACTTGGAATTGCACTTCTCTTGAGGCACTGCAAGAGGAAGAACTGAATGAGCAACTTTAGGATGCAGAAGATGGACCACAAGGCTTTGATCTGAATGTTGTTCATGATGTAGATGATGAAGTTGATGATGCACTCGCTGAAAGGAATGAAGATATGCTTCAAGGAAGGGCTAATACTCTGTCACGAGATGAAGAAAGTGGACAGCGAAGACCTGCTGCGTCAAGAAACAAGCAAGAAAAGGAACCAAAGAAGCCTAAAAAGACTGACAACATAGAAAATATGATGAACAAATACCTAGAAATGAGGAGCAAGCAAGTAGAAGATGAAGCTGCAAGAGAAAAGGAAGCAAGAGAAAAGGAGACAAGAGAAAAGGAGGCAGCTCAAAGTGAAGATTTCTCCATCAAAAGGTGCATATCAGTTCTGAACACAATGGAAGAAGTGACCAAAATGGAGAAGGCAAAAGCATATTCAGTCTTCACCAAGAGCAAAGAGAATAGAGAGACTTTCATATGTGCATGTGAAGCGGATCAAGAATCAGCTTTAATTTGGCTAAGAAATGAGATGGCTTAGTAGGTATGATATTTGTGTCTTTACCTTCCACTCAACCATATTCACTTGGGCCTTTATATTCCAATCTAATTGTTCCATTTATTTGGACAGGTTTGGGTGATCAATCGGTGATGCTTCCCCTTTGAGAACTTTCGGTATGAGTCGTTTCTCCCTTCTTACCGCGAAGAGATCATCTTCTCCCCCCAACCTCCCCCCTCAGTGAACTTTGAATTGTCTATTCTTTCCCATTTCAGCTGCAGTGTACGTATTCGATGTAGGTTATTTCTAGTCCAATTTATTTGCCGGCCTAGCTCTGCAAATTAATTCCATTTGGCCGCTCCATGTATTTTTCATGACTTCATGTACCTACGCATTACGTCAAGGCACCAGTAAGAGCATGGACGATCGTTTGATTTTTACCAATACTACGTGCAGGAATCTACAGTGCACTGTTGTGATTGGATATTATTGCTTTAGGAACTTATGCTTTTGCTACCTTCTATTTTCTATACTTGTATGTTGCCCAATTCATTTGAAGTTCATGCTTTGTGCTTTTGGGGTTAACCTTTCAATACCCTTTGCCCATGTCCTTGGAAGGCATTAGTGCATGACACCCATATGAGGGTCAACAAGCTGACAAGACATGATTTTTTCTTGACTCGGTTGCCTGTGATTTAACTTTTCCATTTGGTTAATAGAATACTTTAACGTGCTATTGCTAGTAGGTATCTAAAGCTCTCTCCCTCCTCTCTTGTCATATACTCACATGCTGTTATTTTCTTTTCAGATTGAGGAGATGCATCGTGAACTTTGCAGCTTGGTAATATGCTTTATTCCACCAATGTCTACGCCTCAGCCTCCAGGCTCTGTATTTAGGTCCTTTGTACAAAGTTTGGTGCTCAAAGCTAGAGGTGGAGATCATAGGATGGTTGTCAATGGGACTTTCAACAACACTGTGCTTATTTCATTGTACACAGTAATCCTGCATTTGTTGTCTGCTGGTGCCCTTCCATCATGGTGGAGCCTAAGATTCAAAAGGAATGATGCCTATCATAGTACATGAATGATACCAGAGTTGGATAAAAAAAATTTATCACAATTTTTTTGTTGTGGTCCGACATCGCCTACTACCGCTGTCAGTGTGTGGCTGAAAATTTGATTTCTTTCAACTGAAGTGACATGATTCAATCCTTTTCTACCAAACAGATAAAAATTGCTTCCCTTGATTTATTCCAGCCAGATTAATTACATGTCCGGAACAAGTGAAAAGGCCGGATCCACTGAATCCTGGCTTGTAACTGTTCCTAGCCTGGATTCATTCTTGAGCTGCCGAACAGGCCCTAAAGAAGTTAACACTAATGCCCATTATCCAATCATGAAGTCTGTGACGACCGTCGGCGGTTTCAGTTTTAGCGCTAGTCAAATGTGTGCCCCTCTGGGTCAGCCAAAGGTCGGTAACGATAACAACCTGCTGACCGCAACTACAAATTTCCATCTTTTTTTTGTTAATTGTCGGCGTTCCGAGACTGGGGGGTCCCTGAGCCGATGAGTGAAGTGTTTTCGCGTGCCCCAGCCCAGATGGGTCGACGTGAGGCCGAACGCGAAGGGGGGAAGCGAGGTGGCCGGAGATGGGCGTGAGAGAGGTGGAAATCCCGCGGCCTTCGTGTTCGTCCCGCGCCCAGGTCGGGTGCGCTTGCAGTAGGGGGTTACAAGCGTCCACACGGGGGAAGGAGCGAGCGGCCTCACGCGAGCGCCCGTCTCGTCCTCGTCCCCGCGCGGCCAACCTTCTCTAAGAGGGCCCTGGTCCTTCCTTTTATAGGCGTAAGGAGAGGATCCAGGTGTACAATGGGGGGTGTAGCAGAGTGCTACGTGTCTAGCGGAGGAGAGCTAGCGCCCTAAGTACACGCCATCGTGGTGGTCGGAGAGATTTTGGCGCCCGGTGTGTGTGATGTCGTGGCCGTCGGAGGAGCGCTGGAGCCTGGAGGAGGGACAGCTGTCGGGGCCGTCGAGTCCTTGCTGATGTCCTCTTGCTTCCGTAAGGGGGCCGAGAGCCGCCATCGTCAGGGAGCGTGCGGGGCGCCATCATCGCTTATCTGGCAGAGCGAGCCAGATGGGACGCCGGTCTTGTTCCCCGTAGCCTGAGTCAGCTTGGAGTAGGGTAATGATGGCGCCTCCTGTTGACGTGGCCGGTCCGTGCCCTAGGTTGGGCGATGTGGAGGCTCCTCCGAGGTCCAGGTCGAGTCCGTCTTCCGTGGCCGAGGCCGAGTCCGAGCCTCTAGGTCGGGCGAGGCGGAGGCCGTTGGCTGAGGCCAGGGCGGAATTTGAGTCCTGGGGTCGGGCGAAGCGGAGTTCGTCGTCTTCTGGGGCTGAGCCCAAGTCCGAGCCCTAGGTCGGGCGGAGCGGAGTTCGCCGTCTTCTGGGGCTTAGCCCAAGTCCGAGCCCTGGGTCGGGCGGAGCGGAGTTCGTCGTCTTCCGGGGCTTTGCCCGAGTCCAAGCCCTGGGTCGGGCGGAGCGGAGTTCGCCGTCTTCCGGGGCTTTGCCCGAGTCCGAGCCCTGGGTCGGGCGGAGCGGAGTTCGCCGTCTTCCGGGGCTTAGCCCAAGTCCGAGCCCTAGGTCGAGCGAAGCGGAGTTCGCCGTCTTCCGGGGCTTAGCCCGAGTCCGAGCCCTGGGTCGGGCGGAGCGGAGCTTCCTATGGTGCGTGCGGCCGGGCCTGACTACCTGTCAGCCTCACTCTGTCAAGTGGCACCGCAGTCGGAGCGGCGCAGGCGGCGCTGTCTTTCTGTCAGACCGGTCAGTGGAGAGCCAAAGTGACGGCGGTCACTTCGGCTCTATCAGCTGAGGGGCGCGCGTCAGGATAAAGGTGTCAGGCCACCTTTGCATTAAATGCTCCTGCGATTTGGTCGGGGTTGCTTCTTGGCAAAGACAGGGCCTCGGGCGAGCCGGGAACGTGTTCGCCGCTGGAGGGGGGCCTTGGGCGAGGCGGAGATCCTCCGGGGTCGGCTGCCCTTGTCTGAGGCTAGGCTCGGGCGGGGCGTGATCGAGTCCCTCAAATGGACTGATCCCTGACTTGATCGCACCCATCAGGCCTTTGCAGCTTTATGCTGATGGGGGTTACCAGCTGAGAATTAGGAGCCTTGAGGGTACCCCTAATTATGGTCCTCGAAAGTAGCCCCCGAGCCTCGAAGGGAGTGTTAGCACTCGCTTGGAGGCTTTTGTCGCACTTTTTTGCAAGGGGACCAGCCTTTCTCGGTTGCGTTTTGTTCCGGTGGGTGCGCGTGAGCGCACCCGCCGGGTGTAGCCCCCGAGGCCTCGGAGGAGTGGTTTGACTCCTCCGAGGTCTTAACGCCTTGCGCAATGCTTCGGCTGGTCTGGTCGTTCCCTCATGCGAGTTGGCCGTAGCCCGGGTGTACGGTCGGGTCCCAAGTTCTCGGGCTGGTATGTTGACGCTGTCAACGGTTTGGCCGGAGCCGGGTTTGCGAGAGCAGCCCCCGAGCCTCTACACAGGGCGAGAGGGCGATCAGGGACAGACTCGACTTTTTTACATACGCCCCTGCGTCGCCTTTCCGCAAGGAGGAGGGGGGGAGAGCGCCATGTTGCCCTTGGTGGGCGCCGAACATGGTGTCTCCGGTGAGCTGCAGGCGGGTGATCCGAGCGGACGTCCGTGCCCCATTCGTTAGGGGTCGGCTAGAGGCCCAGAGGCGCGCCCAAAAGTACCTGCGGGTGATCTGCCGGACCCGGTCCCCTGGCGACGAGGTCCGAGGGCTCGATGCCTCCCTCTGATGGGATTTCGTTACAAGATCGTTCCCGCTGGTCTCGGAAATGTCCTAGGGTACCTCGGGAGCGCAGCCCGAGCCTTGGTTATGTATCGAACGTACCCATGGTCATCCCTCGCTCTGTGTCTGAGGCGGCTATGAACCCTTCGGGGGCTAGCCTTCGAACCCCTGATCAGTAGTGGGCGCGGAGCCCGAGTAGCCTGAGGCGGCCGTTGAACCCTTCCGAGGGGCCGGCCTTCGAACCTCTGACCAGTAGTGGGTGTGGAGCCCACGTGATCTGAGGCGGTTGTGGAACCCTTCCGAGGGGCCAGCCTTCGAACCTCTGATCAGTAGGGAGGCTCGGAGCCTGGTTCCTTCACAGGGAAGGATCCCTTTCGGGGTATCCCCCTTTCTCGGTCCCTGTTGCAAGAGAGAGAAAGAGGAAAAAAGGAAAAGGATACGAAATCGAACGACGCGGCGTACCTTTTTTGACGCGGTCATTATGGCGAAGGCGAAGCGTCGCTCGCTTCTCCTGCCAGAGGCGCCGCCTGTCCCGCCGCGGAGTTAATGCGACGGGGCGAGTGGCTCACAGGGCAGCCGTTGCGCGTGCGCGAGCCGTTCGAGGAACGGAACATGGGCGCGTTGTCTTCATGCCGTGAGAGAGGGTTCTCTCGCTGCCCTCGGATGGGACGTAAGCTTGGCTGGCGACGTGACCGCTGCTCCTGCCCGCCTGCCACCGCCATTACTGCCGGTCCGTTTTCGGCCGCATTGACCGTCGTGCCAGGCTGGAGCCGCTGGGTCGTGCGCTGGGTCGCCTCGAGTCGCGATATTGGCTCCGCAGTCGAGGAGGCGCGGTGGTGGCGCAGGTGGCGGTGCAGTTGCATGCACAAAGCATTCGGCGCGCCGGTTGCATGACGCGTGGGTCTGGGCCTCCCTGCCGGGCGTGTTGGGAGTCGGAGAAGCGCGCCCACTTGGCGTGGTTGCGTGCCGCCTGCATGGCTGCCCGCCCTTTCGCCCGCTGGTCTGGGTAAAAGTGGAGAGCCGCTTGTAACCGTTGGACGGTTGCACGCACCGCGCACGGCGGTTTGGCCTCTTCTGCTCTGGGTCGGCTTGCATGATGTGTGGGACCCAGCCCCCGCGCCGTAGGGGAGGACCTTGGAGCGTGTTGGAGAAGACTCAGCCCACGACGGCTGGGGACGCAAGTAGGGAGAGTCGCCTTTAAAAGGAGGGTGACCCTCTTGGAAGGCGACCGTGTCTTCGCGCTCCCTTATGCATCGTGTCTTTCCACCTTCCAAGCCCCCGGATGGGGGATATCCGCCGTCTTTCCGCTTCGTCGTTGGAGGAACGCAACTCTGCGGGAGTTGGTACCTTTCAGCCGTCGTTCGGCTTCAAGGATTTTCATCATGCAGCCTAGCTGCACCCCTCCACCGGCGGTCACCCAAGATGGTGACCTCCAGTTCGATGGCGGGGGAGAGCGAACCGGGCCGCGGCCTCTGCCCCTCCCTCAGCCTCAAGGATTTTCATCACCAGGGCTGGGGAGGGGAGTGTGCCGAGTTGGGGTCGGCCCCCCGTGTGTGCGGTGGCCCGCTCCTTCCCTCAGTGATCGGGGGGAAGGGCGGGAGTCGTCCGTGGCGCTGGCAGCTGCAACGTGCCCGGCTCTCTGAGCCGAGCGGCTTCGGAGCCGCTCCCGGTGCTGCCTTCCGCCACGGCAGCTGGAAGAGGTTCCGCCGCCGACGAGCTTGCCGGCGCCACCCACGGACCGACCTCCAACTCTACGGCCTTCTGCCCGTCCTTGCCTCACGAGTTTAGGCACAAGCGGGGGCCTCCTGGCAGCAGCATCCGCCCTGAGGTCATCGCTGCTGCTGTTCGGCCCCCCGGAGCAGAAGTCTTCATCACCGCCGCTGCTGGGGCGGGCGACGGCGAGCCGTTCGTCGGTCTTCTGTTGCTCCGCAGGCCCCTCCCCCATTGAGTGGGGTTGTTCGTACCTGCGGAGGTGGAACCGGAGTTCCGTTTGTAATGGCACTTCGAATGCCAGTGTTTTTGTTCATTGTGGCTGTCGAGGCCTAAACATGTATGTAAATTCGGCACGGAGCCGTGTTTTTGCCCCATTTTCGAGCACTAAGACTCGCCTGTTGGTTGTCTGAACCGCTTCACCAAGCGTGAGTCGCCCCGTGTAAAGGTGACGAGTGAGGTATCCATATCCCGGAGGCGTAGGAGTCCCTCGGCTCGGTCAGCCTTGTTGTCTGAGGCTTCCCTTGCTTAGTTAGAGGAAAACCCTCAGCCGCTCTTCGATGAGCCGAGGCCAAGGGTAGCGGTGCCAGCGCGAACAGAGGTAGAGTTGGCTCGAAAAGAAGACCAGGTCGGCCGGAGCCTGGCCGGGTCGTTCGTTAGCGGGACCGACGCCGGGATTGACCTGCCGAGGCCTCGGGGTGACCGGCCGAGCCGCCTGCTCGGGCCGGATTCTTAGAGAAGACCCTGGCGGCGATGGCCCGGGCTTGGTGATGATGTTGTCCTTCAGAGCGGAGACCCTTGGACCGCGTCACCGTCCGAGGCTAGGTCGGACCTCGCCAAAGGTGTTGTCGACGCCGAGGGTGCTGCTGCTCCCTTTAGCCGTCAAGATCCGAGCCTGCAGGATCGGATTATCTTGTAGCGTGTGTTTTCTGCGGCCGCCGAGGCCGAAACACACCCTCGCCGTATTGTAAAGCCGCGTCTCCTTTCCTCTTGTTTCGAGTATCTGGACTTTTTTGTCGGTAACAGAACTGTTTGTACGAGCGAGAGTTGCTTCTCACGGAAGGTGATGAGTGAGGTATCCGTATCCCGAAGGCGTAGGAGTCCCTCGGCTCGGTCGGCCTTGCCGCTTACGCGCACTCTTACCCGTCCATGGGGTTCTGTCACCGACGCAGTCGAGAAGGCTCGAAGAATCACTCTGGCAGAAGAGCTTCCGAACGTGAAGACTTGTTCGGTCAGCGGAATCACTTATCCGAACGTGAGTTACTTATGGCAGAAGGTGATGAGTGAGGTATCCGTATTCCGGAGGCGTAGGAGTCCCTCGGCTCGGTCAGCCTTGGCTGCTTACGTGTACTCCGTCGTTTTCAGGATCCACTTTCGAAGTAGTCGAAAAGCACGAAAGACATTCTGGCAGAAAAGATCTTTTTTCGAGGAAAATTTTGACGCAGAGGGGGTTCCCCCCTTTTAGCCCCCGAGGGAGGGTCGGGCTTTGCCGAGGCAAGGCTGACCCTTCCTTGATGACTAAACTTTGCGTGGGAGCGAGGTATATGAACAACTTGAAAACATCTTAAGGGTAGAAGCGACGTAGTTGTTGGATGTTCCAAGCGTTGCTGTAGACCTCGCCTTGACTGTTGGCCAGCTTGTATGTTCCGGGTTTTAGAACTTTGGCGATGACGAACGGCCCCTCCCAGGGGGGCGTGAGCTTGTGTCGACCTCGGGCGCCTTGTCACAGCCGAAGCACCAGGTCGCCCACCTGGAGGCCTCGGGACCGGACCCCTCGGGCGTGGTAGCGTCGCATGGATTGCTGGTACCGCGTCGAGTGTAGTAAGGCCTTGTCTCGAGCCTCTTCCAGCTGGTCCAGCGAGTCTTCTTGACTAGCTTGGTTGCTTTGGTCGTCATAGGCCCTCGTCCTCGGGGAACCGTATTCCAGGTCTGTGGGCAAGATGGCCTCGGCCCCATAGACTAGAAAGAACGGCGTGAAGCCCGTGGCTCGGCTCGGTGTCGTTCTCAGGCTCCAGACCACCGAGGGGAGTTCCTTCATCCATCGCTTGCCGAACTTGTTGAGGTCGTTGTAAATCCGAGGCTTGAGTCCTTGTAGAATCATGCCGTTGGCACGCTCTACTTGCCCATTCGTCATGGGATGAGCCACGGCGGCCCAGTCCACCCGGATGTGGTGATCCTCGCAGAAGTCCAGGAACTTTCTGCCGGTGAACTGGGTGCCGTTGTCAGTGATGATGGAGTTCAGGACCTCGAAACGATGGATGATGTTGGTGAAGAATGCCATCGCTTGCACGGACCTGATGCTGTTCAGGGGTCGGACCTCGATCCACTTGGAAAATTTGTTGATGGCGACCAACAGGTGCGTGTAGCCCTCGGATGCCTTCTGCAAGGGGCCGACGAGGTCCAGGCCCCACACAGCAAAAGGCCATGTGATGGGTATTGTCTGCAGAGCCTGAGTGGGCAGGTGGGTCTGCCTTGCGTAGAACTGACACCCTTCGCAGGCGCGGACAATTCTAGTGGCGTCGGCCACCGCCGTTGGCCAGTAGAAACCTTGTCGGAAAGCATTTCCGACAAGGGCTCGAGGTGCTGCGTGGTGGTCGCAAGCCCCCGAGTGTATTTCTCGGAGGAGTTCCTGACCTTCGGTGGTGGAGATGCATCGCTGGAGGATGCCTGAAGGGCTGCGGTGGTAGAGCTCCTTCCCTTCTCCCAGCAAGACGAACGACTTGGCGCGCCGCGCCAACCACCGAGCTTCGACTCGGTCAAGGGGTAGCTCACCTTGGTGGAGATATTGCAGGTACGGGGTCTGCCAGTTTTGATCAGGCGTGACCCCGCTTTGCTCCCCCTCGACGCGCAGCGTTTCGCCCTCGGGGGCCGAGGGTACCTCGGTGTAACGCCCTGAATTTGGGGGTAGAATTTTTTCTTCTTTTCTCTCACCAAATTCAGGCGTTACTCTTTTCTTTTCTCGTTCTCTCGCTAAACCTTGACCTTTTCCAAAGTTCTAGCGGGATTCGGTTTGGAATTCCCGTGTAAAGAAAAACCCTAAAATTGTTTTATGTTGTTTGATGCACCATGCCGAACTATGCATTCTTTGATTGTTTGAAAATGCAAATGCATTCATCTAGGAAGATCGGATTTCGAAAATAAGGAGAAAACCTTTTCTTTCTTTTTCTTTTTCTTTCTCTCTCTCCTCTTTTTTTTCTCTCTCTCCCGCGCTGTGGGCCGTCCCTGGCCGGCCCAGCCGCCCCCCTGCGCGCCCCCTTTGGGCCCAATTGGCCCAACCGCCCCCCTCCCCTTTTCCCCCCAACTCTCTCTCTCTCTCCCTCCCATTCTCCCTCTCCCCACCCTAGCCGCCGCCGCCCCCTGCCCTAGCCCCGCCCCTGCAGCTCGGCCGCCGCCCCCTGCAGCTCGGCCGCCCGTCCCCGGTGAGCCCTCCCCCTCTCCTCTCCCCTCTCCCCTCCTCTCCCTCCCCAGCCCAACCGCCCAGCGCCCTGGCCGGCTCGGCCGCCTCCATGGCCGGTTCGGCCGTGCCCCAGCCGCCCGGCTCGGCCGTGCCCCTGCGCCCGCCGTTCGGCCGCCCCTGCGCCCGCCGCTCGGCCGTGCCCCAGCCGCCCCAGCTCGGCCGGTTCAACCGCCCCCCGGGCCGGTTCAACCGCCCCCCCTTTTTTTATTTTTTTATTTTATTTTATTTTGTTTTACTTTCTGTGATCATAGTTATTTTATTTTAGGTAGGCTAATCATTGTTCATGCTATTGAAATAGGAAGCTCAATTTAAAATTCCGTTACACTAGTTGATTCACGTAATTAATTGTTTATCTCATTCAATGTTGATCAACTAAAAATGACTAGGTTTCCATTAGTGCATATAACAGAATTCTTTTGTTAAGAACCAATTGTAACTGATCATTAGTGCATAAGCTTTAACCCCCTGCGAGACCCTTTCCCGTTTCTTTCTAATCATAATGAATGCGATATGGAATGTCATACTTGATGCATATTCACTTTACTTGTTCCCTGGTATGGTGTACTGTTCTTTTGTATTAAATATGTGGATGTATGTATGCTTGCAATCGCATAGAGAACGATCCGGTCGAAGAGCCCGAGGAATTCGCAGGAGAAGCCCCTGAGCAGCAGTCGGTTGGTGGAGGCAAGTGTCCTTTGACCTATTGTTGTCCTATTCATTCTTTAATTCACCTCCCGCATTACACATTTATACCTAAGGATTGACTAGCTTTTGTTATCCATGTCCTTGTTTACCTATTTGGGTCGGATTATTACTGCTTAGTTTGATGCTATTGCTCAACTCTAATCAATGAACATGATGTGATTATCTATGATACGCTGTTTTCCCTTCTTATTTATGATTATATTTGTGACCTTCAAGGGGACTCGAGCGGTTTCTCGAGTGCCTCTCCGTAAGGACCTGTTCAATGGATGACCGCCCGGGAAAACAGTGCAACCATGAGGGTGGAATGGGACGCCCTTAGCTGAATAATTGGAGGAACCGGGGTGTAGATCGCTTAGCCGTCGTGCCGTCAATGGGGCTCGGTGTATGCGGCTCGCTCTGCCAAGGTTGATTTGTCCCTTGGGGAGGAGTGCGGTACATTTAGGAAACCTAACGGGTGGCTACAGCCCCGGGGAATCTTTGTAAAGGCTTCGTAGTGAATCCCTAGCCATTCACCTCGGGAGTGAATAAGGGTCTTGCAAGCCCGGGCTAGAGAGGGAATCACGGCTTATGGGTAAAGTGCACAACCTCTGCAGAGTGTTATGAAACTGATATATCAGCCGTGCTCACGGTTATGAGCGGCCAAGGGAGCTCCAGAGATTAGTGGTACTTGATCAGAGACATTTTGGTTTACAGATGACAATGGGGATGGTTATGATTATGCTTATGGTAATGGTAAGTGGTATTCTTTCCGTTTGGAAAGGATACATTGGGCTAATAACTTGGGTTAATGTTAAAACCTGGCTCTCTACTAGTAAGTAATAACCTGACCAACTAAAAGCAACTGCTTGACTTATCCCCACATAAAGCTAGTCCACTACAGCCAAACGGGATGCTTGCTGAGTATGTTGATGTGTACTCACCCTTGCTCCACACACCAATCCCCCCCAGGTTGTCAGCATTGCAACCACTGCTCAGGAGAAGATGAAGCTGTGGAAGGAGACTTCCAGGAGTTCCAGGACTACGACGAGTTCTAGGTGTGGGTTAGCGGCAACCCCCAGTCGGCTGCCTGTGAAGGCCGTGTTATCTACGTTTCTTTTCCGCACTTTGATTTATTGTAAGGACTATATGGACGTCTCAGACGTATGATGTAATCGACTATTATTTCCCCTTTTAATACTATTTGAGCACTGTGTGATGATGTCCATGTTATGTAACTGCTGTGTACGTGAATAACTGATCCTGGCACGTACATGGTTCGCATTCGGTTTACCTTCTAAAAACCGGGTGTGACACTCGGGCCGAACCGAGGGTGCCTCGGGCCGAGCCAAGGGTGCCTCGGACTGTGCCGAGGGTACCTCGGGCTAGGCCGAGGGTGCCTCAGGCTCGGGCGCGTCGTCGATCTTGACGGAGGGTTGATGCAGATCTCGGGAGAAGACGTCCGGGGGAACCGTCGTTCGCCCCGAGGCTATTTTAGCCAGCTTGTCCGCAGTCTCGTTGTAGCGCCGAGCGATGTGGTTGAGCTCAAGCCCGTAGAACTTGTCTTCCAGGCGCCGAACCTCATCGCAGTAGGCCTCCATCTTCGGGTCGCGGCAGTGGGAGTTCTTCATGACTTGGTCGATGACGAGCTGCGAGTCACCACGAGCATCGAGGCGTCGGACCCCTAGCTCGACGGCAATCCGCAACCCGTTGACCAGAGCCTCGTACTCAGCTACATTGTTGGACGCTGGGAAGTGGAGGCGTAGCACGTAGCGTAGGTGCTTCCCGAGGGGCGAGATGAAGAGTAGGCCTGTGCCAGCTCCTGTCTTCATCAGCGACCCATCGAAGAACATGGTCCAGAGCTCCGGTTGGATCGGGGCTGTTGGTAGCTGGGTGTCGACCCATTCAGCCACGAAGTCCGCCAAGACCTGGGATTTGATGGCCTTCCGAGGGGCGAACGAGATTGTTTCGCCCATGATTTCCACCGCCCACTTTGCAATCCTACCCGAAGCCTCTCGGCAATGGATGATCTCCCCCAGGGGGAAGGATGACACCACAGTTACTGGATGAGACTCGAAGTAGTGTCGCAACTTCCGCCGTGTTAGGATCACCGCGTACAACAGCTTCTGGACTTGTGGGTAGCGGATTTTGGTTTCGGACAGTACCTCGCTGACGAAGTAGACTAGCCTCTGAACGGGCAATGCATGTCCCTCTTCTTGCGTCTCGACCACAATCGCGGCGCTAACCACCTGAGTGGTCGCGGCGACGTAGACTAAGAGGGCTTCTCCGGCAGCTGGGGGCACCAGGATAGGTGCCTTCGTGAGGAGCGCCTTCAGGTTCTCGAGGGCTTCCTCGGCCTCAGGGGTCCAAGTTAAGCGCTCGGCCTTTCTTAAGAGGCGGTACAGGGGTAGACCTCTTTCGCCGAGGCGTGAGATGAAGCGGCTCAGATCCGCAAGACATCCCATGACCCTCTGTACGCCTTTCAAGTCCTGGATGGGCCCCATGCTGGTGATGGCTGCGATCTTCTCCAGGTTGGCTTCGATGCCCCGCTCGGAGACGATGAACCCCAAGAGCATGCCTCGGGGCACCCCGAAGACACACTTTTCGGGATTGAGCTTGACACCTTTCGCCTTGAGACATCGGAATGTCACTTCAAGGTCGGAAAGGAGGTCGGAGGCTTTCCTCGTCTTGACTATGATGTCATCGACGTAGGCCTCGACCGTGCGACCAATGTGCTCGCCGAACACATGGTTCATGCACCGCTGGTACGTCGCGCCCGCATTCCTCAAGCCGAATGGCATGGTGACATAGCAGTACATGCCGAAGGGTGTGATGAAAGAAGTCGCGAGCTGGTCGGACTCTTTCATCCTGATTTGGTGATACCCTGAGTAGGCATCGAGGAAAGACAGGGTTTCGCACCCAGCAGTGGAATCCACGATCTGATCGATGCGAGGCAGAGGGTAGGGAACCTTCGGACATGCTTTGTTCAGACCAGTGTAGTCTACACACATCCACCATTTCCCCCCTTTCTTTCTCACAAGCACAGGGTTGGCAAGCCATTCGGGATGGAATACCTCTTTGATGAACCCTGCAGCCATTAGCTTGTGGATCTCCTCGCCTATGGCTTTGCGCTTCTCCTCATCAAATTGGCGCAGAGGCTGCTTGACGGGTCGGGCTCCGGCCCGGATGTCCAGCGAGTGCTCGGCGACATCCCTCGGTATGCCGGGCATGTCCGAGGGACTCCACGCGAAGACGTCGGCGTTCGCGCGGAGAAAGTCGACGAGCACTGCTTCCTATTTGGGATCGAGCCCGGAGCCGATCCGGACTTGCTTGGAGGCGTCGCTGCTGGGGTCGAGGGGGACGGACTTAACCGTCTCTGCTGGCTCGAAGTTGCCGGCATGACGCTTCACGTCTGGCACCTCCTTAGAGAGGCTCTCCAGGTCGGCGATGAGGGCCTCGGACTCGGCGAGGGCCTCGGCGTACTCCACGCACTCCACGTCGCATTCGAACGCGTGTTTGTACGTGGGGCCGACGGTGATGACCCCGTTGGGGCCCGACATCTTGAGCTTGAGGTAGGTGTAGTTGGGGACGGCCATGAACTTCGCGTAGCAGGGCCTCCCCAATACCGCGTGGTAGGTTCCTCGGAACCCGACCACCTCGAACGTCAGGGTCTCCCTTCGGAAGTTGGAGGGTGTTCCGAAGCAGACGGGAAGATCGAGTTGTCCGAGGGGCTGGACGCGCTTCCTGGGGATGATCCCATGGAAAGGCGCAGCGCCCGCCCGGACCGAGGACAGATCGATACGCAGAAGCCTGAGGGTCTCGGCGTAGATGATGTTGAGGCTGCTACCTCCGTCCATGAGGACCTTGGTGAGCCTGACGTCGCCGATGACGGGGTCGACGACGAGCGAGTATTTCCCCGGGCTCGGCACATGGTCGGGGTGGTCGGCTTGGTCGAAGGTGATGGGCTATTCGGACCAGTCTAGGTAGACTGGCACCGCCACCTTCACCGAACAGACCTCCCGGAGCTCTTGCTTGCGGTGCCGAGCCGAGGCGTTCGCCGCTTGCCCGCCGTAGATCATGAAGCAGTCGCGGACCTCGGGGAACTCTCCTGCCTGGTGATCTTCCTTCTTGTCGTTGTTGTGGGCCCTGCCACCCTCCGCGGGTAGCCCGGCCCTGTGGAAGTGGCGCCATAGCATGACGCACTCCTCAAGGGTGTGCTTGACGGGCCCCTGGTGGTAGGGGCACGGCTCCTTGAGCATCTTGTCGAAGAGGTTGGGACCTCCGGGGGGTTTCCGAGGGTTCTTGTACTTGGCGGCGGCGACAAGGTCCGCGTCGGCGGCGTCACGTTTCGCTTGCGACTTCTTCTTGCCCTTCTTCTTGGCGCCGTGCTGAGCTGACGCCTCAGGGGCATCTTCCGATGGGCGGCCCTGGGGCTGCTTGTCCTTCCGGAAGATAGCCTCGACCGCCTCCTGGCCAGAGGCGAACTTGGTGGCGATGTCCATCAGCTCGCTCGCCCTGGTGGGGGTCTTGCGACCTAGCTTGCTCACCAGGTCGCGGCAGGTGGTGCCGGTGAGGAACGCGCCGATGACATCCGAGTCGGTGATGTTGGGCAGCTCGATGCGCTGCTTCGAGAATCGCCGGATGTAGTCCCGGAGAGACTCTCTCGGCTGCTGTCGGCAGCTTCGGAGGTCCCAGGAATTCCCGGGGCGCACGTACGTGCCCTGGAAATTGCCGGCGAAAGCTTGGACTAGGTCGTCCCAGTCAGAGATCTGCCCCGGAGGCAGGTGCTCCAACCAGGCGCGAGCGGTGTCGGAGAGGAACAGGGGGAGGTTGCGGATGATGAGGTTGTCATCATCCGTTGCACCCAGTTGGCAGGCCAGACGGTAGTCCGCGAGCCACAGTTCCGGTCTCGTCTCCCCCGAGTACTTTGCGATAGTAGTCGGGGGTCGGAACCGGGTCGGGAACGGCGCCCGTCGTATGGCCCGGCTGAAGGCCTGCGTACCGGGTGGTTCGGGCGAGGGACTCCGATCCTCCCCGCTGTCGTAGCGTCCCCCACGCCTGGGGTGGTAGCCTCGGCGCACCCTCTCGTCGAGGTGGGCCTGACGATCGCGGTGATGGTGCTTGTTGCCGAGGCGACCCGGGGCAGCAGGCGCTGTGTTGCGCGTGCGCCCGATGCAGACCGAGGCTTCCCGCATGAATCGGGAAGTCGCGGCACGATGTTCCGAGGGGTTCCCCTGCCTTTGGGAGGCGGAGCTCTCGGCCCGCCGGACCGCGGCGCCTTCCAGGAGATTCTTGAGCTCTCCCTGGATTCGCCGCCCCTCGGTGGTTGATGGCTCCGGCATCGCGCGGAGGAGCATTGCTGCTGCAGCCAGGTTCTGGCCGGCCCCACTGGACGCGGGTGGCGGCCTGACCCTGACATCGTCGGCGATGCGGTGCTGGAAGCCCTGGGGTAGATGACGCATTTCTCCGGCCGGAGGTTGGCCCGCCCATGCCTGCCCGACGTCCCGACGGATTGGCTCAAGCGCTCCTGCTCCCTCGTCGAGCCTGGCCTGCACCCCGCAGATTTGCTCGAGTTGTGGGTCGTGACCCCCCGCCGGAACGGGGACCACATCTAGCTCCCGCGGGATGTCAACGCGAGGCATCGGCCTAGGGAGATCACCGTCCTCCGGCATGCCGAGATGGTTGCCTTCGGAGGGACCCCCTAGATCGACGAGGAAACATTCGCGGCTCGGGCCGCAGTCCTCGTCGCCGAGGCTACGGCTACCGTCGGAACAGTCGGAAAGGCAGCAGTCGCATGCGGTCATGAAGCCCCGCATGGCACTGGGGTTGCCAAGTCTGGAGAAATCCCAACAGACGCTGGGCTCGTCGTCTCCCTCGGACCCAGAGGGCTCGTAGGTCGAGACCTCCGTCAGCCGGTCCCAAGGTGACCGCATACGAAACCCTAGAGGGTTCGGATTCGCCTCTACGAGGGCGTCCGCCAAAGCGGAGCCGCTAGGCGGGTCGAGGCTAAACCCGAAAGGCGTGGGATGGGAATCGGTCAGTACCTCTTGGTCGACGGGCGGTGATGAGGTCACGTCGGGGACTGGCTGCACCGTCGTCTCAGGTACGAGGGCGACACCCAGCAAGCCTTTCGCGAGCGTGCTGGCGTCGTCCGTTTGCTCGGGATTGACGCGTCGCGGGGAGACAGCGCTCGTCTTCGTCTCAAGCGCGAGGCCGATGCCCGGTGCGCCCCCCATTGGAGTGCTGGCGTTGTCGACTCGCTCGACGGTCGACGAGGCGCCGCCTCCTGCTTGGCCTTGGTTGCCCCGCCTCCTCCTCCTCCGTCGACGGGGAAGAGGACGGGGCGAGCCCGAAGGTTGTTCTTCCACCACACGGGGAAGATGTCGTCGATCCCGCCGCCGGCGGGCGGACTGTCGGCCGCCACTGTCGCTGTCGCCCGGCGGTGGAAAGAGTATCACGTCATAGCTACCGTCGAGGGACATGAACTCAAGGCTCCCAAAATGGAGCACCGTCCCGGGCCGGAGAGGTTGCTGGAGACTACCCATCTGGAGCTTGACGGGAAGCTGTTCGTCAACACGCAGTAGGCCCCTACCTGGCGCGCCAACTGTCGGCGTTCCGAGACCGGGGGGTCCCTGAGCCGACGAGTGAAGTGTTGTCGCGTGCCCTAGCCCAGATGGGTCGACGCGAGGCCGAACGCGAAGGGGGGGAAGCGAGGTGGCCGGAGATGGGCGTGAGAGAGGTGGAAATCCCGCGGCCTTCGTGTTCGTCCCGCGCCCAGGTCGGGTGCGCTTGCAGTAGGGGGTTACAAGCGTCCACACGGGGGAAGGAGCGAGCGGCCTCACGCGAGCGCCCGTCTCGTCCTCGTCCCCGCGCGGCCAACCTTCTCTAAGAGGGCCCTGGTCCTTCCTTTTATAGGCGTAAGGAGAGGATCCAGGTGTACAATGGGGGGTGTAGCAGAGTGCTACGTGTCTAGCGGAGGAGAGCTAGCGCCCTAAGTACATGCCATCGTGGCGGCCGGAGAGATTTTGGCGCCCGGTGTGTGTGATGTCGTGGCCGTCGGAGGAGCGCTGGAGCCTGGAGGAGGGACAGCTGTCGGGGCCGTCGAGTCCTTGCTGACGTCCTCTTGCTTCCGTAAGGGGGCCGAGAGCCGCCATCGTCAGGGAGCGTGCGGGGCGCCATCATCGCTTATCTGGCGGAGCGAGCCAGATGGGACGCCGGTCTTGTTCCCCGTAGCCTGAGTCAGCTTGGAGTAGGGTAATGATGGCGCCTCCTGTTGACGTGGCCGGTCCGTGCCCTAGGTTGGGTGATGTGGAGGCTCCTCCGAGGTCGAGGTCGAGTCCGTCTTCCGTGGCCGAGGCCGAGTCCGAGCCTCTAGGTCGGGCGAGGCGGAGGCCGTTGGCTGAGGCCAGGGCGAAATTTGAGTCCTGGGGTCGGGCGAAGCGGAGTTCGTCGTCTTCTGGGGCTGAGCCCAAGTCCGAGCCCTGGGTCGGGCGGAGCGGAGTTTGCCGTCTTCTAGGGCTGAGCCCAAGTCCGAGCCCTAGGTCGGGCGGAGCGGAGTTCGCCGTCTTCCGGGGCTTTGCCCGAGTCCGAGCCCTGGGTCGGGCGGAGCGGAGTTCGCCGTCTTCCGGGGCTTTGCCCGAGTCCGAGCCCTGGGTCGGGCGGAGCGGAGTTCGCCGTCTTCTAGGGCTTAGCCCAAGTCCAAGCCCTGGGTCGGGCGGAGCGGAGCTTCCTATTGTGCGTGCGGCCGGGCCTGACTGCCTGTCAGCCTCACTCTGTCAAGTGGCACCGCAGTCGGAGCGGCGCAGGCGGCGCTGTCTTTCTGTTAGACCGGTCAGTGGAGAGCCGAAGTGACGGCGGTCACTTCGGCTCTGTCAGCTGAGGGGCGCGCGTCAGGATAAAGGTGTCAGGCCACCTTTGCATTAAATGCTCCTGCGATTTGGTCGGGGTTGCTTCTTGGCGAAGACAGGGCCTCGGGCGAGCCGGGAACGTGTTCGCCGCTGGAGGGGGGCCTCGGGCGAGGCGGAGATCCTCCGGGGTCGGCTACCCTTGTCCGAGGCTAGGCTCGGGCGGGGCGTGATCGAGTCCCTCGAATGGACTGATCCTGACTTGATCGCACCCATCAGGCCTTTGCAGCTTTATGCTGATGGGGGTTACCAGCTGAGAATTAGGAGCCTTGAGGGTACCCCTAATTATGGTCCCCGACATTAATGAAAAAGAACCGTCCGGATAGGGATGGCAACGGGCCGGGTTCGGATTGGATATTACAAATATCCGCCCACAACCATATCCACGGTGATAGATAATATCCGTCCGTGACTATACCCGCGAATAGAAATTTATATCCATGCTCATGTCCATCGAGTTTAGGATATCCATCGGATATGACAAAGAACCATTTTGAACAATTCAATAACATAATCAATCAAATTTCTTTCCAATTCACCATATGCACAACTAAAAACCTAATACAAAATTAAACAAATATACATGTCCTTCAACAAGCAACATTCTCAACATGACAACAAATATATGTCTTGAATTGCAATAATAAATTCAGAACAGAAAGTTGCACATGTTTATATGATTAGCTAGTTATCAACAAATACATGTATGCATGACAAATAAACAGTTTAAGTACATATCTGCATGCTAACAAATACATTCTCAAATGACAACAAATACACATGTGTCCTATGCTTTTCACCTTTTGCCTTCTAAAGTTTTGATGATCTGATCCTAGTGTAGGTTGAGCACTTGAGCTAGCGCTAGGAGAGTTAGAGATGGGAGCACGGAGTAGATATACTGCCATAAGGTATTTGTCAACAACAAATCGGCTAGGTTGTCTACATGTCTGGAAAAATAATTGAAGTATTGATTAATTTCGGATAACCAACGGATAACCCGTGGGTTCATGCCCACTTTACCTCGGGTCAGATATGGGTCTAACCCACGGGTCAAAAAATATCTATATCTGGATTCGTCGAGTCAGATATCTGATGGATATCTAAATCCACGGATTAAATTGACATCCCTATGCCCGGGCCCAGTTTAAAGGGGTCATCGCCAAGATCTGTGACACTGACCCCTGTGCCACGTCGGCGCCACAGAAGCACCACGTCAGCCACTTAGGCGCCGACCTACGGGTCGGCGTCAATAGTGATGACGTCGACCTAAGGTCTTAGGTCCATTTTTTGAAATAAAACTAAAAAGGTCATATTTGTGAAAACAAAACTAAAAGGGTTAAAATGTAAGAAAAAAAAAGTTGGGCGCGTCAGCGATGAGATGAGAAAGGTGAGTCGTGCTGTGTGCCAGCAAGCGTGTAGTGAAGTGGTCTCGTGATGTAACGTTAGTGCAGGCCTTTTCACATGTGTGGTGGCTGATGATGCCAGGAATCAACTCACGAATTTTTTGGTCGCGGAAAAGGCAAGGAGATTACTTGGCCCATCCGTGGCCATGCGCTTCGCGGATATTATATTACCTGATGCTTTTTTTTACGCCTACAAGGCGGATGGAGCTCCTCTCCGGGAGAAGGCAAATGCTGTACTATATTGCAATTGGAATTGGAAGTCGTTTGGCCGAGAAGAAAGAAAGCTAAGAGAGAAAGGCAATTCGATTAAGCTCGTCGAGAGTGGACTCCCAAGTCCCAACTGTTACTTCTGCGGCCATTTCCTTGCGAAGATGCCTTTACTTTTTCCACCCACTCAACCTCTCCTGTCGCGTCACAAAAAGCATCACACACACGTGCGCACAAGAAGAACGATCCGGGTTTCACCTCACTGACAGCCAGCCAGAGTTTCCTGTAACAACCTTGCTAGACCCTCGGATTCAGAGCTTGATTGGAGCATGCACGGTGTCTAAAAAGGTCTTGCAGTTCTCCTCAAACTCTCTCCAAGTCTCCAGACATGCATATATGAGATTGAGATATGATGCGGGCAGTAAAGAAGTATTCACGGACGTGTGGGAACGGGAATGCGAACGACGGGGCTAGCTAGCCGCAATGGATCTTTTTAAGAGAGATAAAAACTCAGATGAAATTTAAAACTAGGGGGCCGGGGCACGCGAGGCGTGATGCATTATTTTTTTTCAATCTGATTGCTCGCTAACCCATTATTATTAATAAACTCGGATTGGAACAAAAAAAAAAGAAGGCGACCATGCGCGGGGTAGATGCTGTCTCCTATAAGGAGTTTGATGGGGACAGATTCTCGTGCTTATTTAGCGCCAAGTTCATGCATGCATGGTGGTCACATAGCAGAGCAGAGGCAGAGCCATCGATTCGGTTCCGATGATGACAAGATGTTCTCCACTCCATTGCCATCTGGCTTTATTAGTCCATCTGCTTGCGCGTTATTATTGTAATGTCGTCCGCGTTGTATTATTTGACCTGACAGTATACTCTTGGATGTCCAGGCTGGAGTCGACGCCAAGCTTGTTATTTAAAGTTTGTGTTTATTATCGGACCATTTGATCTCATGGGTCGTGATCAGACTACTACCAAAGATCGAATCTATTCGCGCTGATGCGGAGGAATATTGTCCAGTCTTGTGTTGTGTAGTACAAGCAGTATATATGTGCAGATCATGCATTGTCGGTATTGTCAGAGTTACCCTAAAACTGACTAATAAAGATTCTTTTTTTTTCATTAACTGATGCAATGCTTATTATCGGACACGGCCATCGGGCCTGTTTGGTTCAGCTTTTTTCTGACTAGCTTTTCTGAAAATCTGGCTGTGTAGAGAATCTGGCTGTGGAGAGAATTTGAGTATAATTACGATTACGTGTGGAGAAAGATAAAGTTATTCATAGGGCTCGGGATCTAGAAAGTGACGGATTCCTACTATTACAACGACCGATTATGTGTTTATGTTGATTTTGGATGGTTTTTGCTCCAACGAATTTTATAGAAGCTGGCTGAAAAGCTGAGCGTTTGGCAGTCCGCAACAGCTTTTGGTGGCCAGAAGCTGCCAGAAGCTGAAACAAACAGGGCCATCGTCAGTCCATCCCTAGTGTCCGATGCACCCTCCAGTCCTCCACCAGCAGCAGGTAGCGCGCTCTGTACATGGGGTCTGGACTCTGGCGCGTCCGCGATAGGGTCGAATTAACCAGCGAAGCTTCTGCTGGACGGGGACGGGATCGATCGGCGCTGCCCGAGCCCGACGCTGGCTGAATCCCCGCACCGGATCTCCGTGTAGATCGCCTGTGAGGTGTACGTACCGACGCGGATCCGCTCCGAGTACGCGACGCTTTCTTTAATGGCGCAGGGGCTGGGGTTCCTTCCTGTCCCGGCAGGCGTAGGAGTGCATCGTAGGCGCGGCCCGCGTAAAAAACTTTAAACTAGTCGGGCCTCCGTGGTCCCGCGCGCCGCGCGTTTTCTTTAATTAAATTACTCCCTCCGTCCGCCGGGTCGGAGCGACGACTTGCTCATCCCGGCCGCCGTGTCGGAGCCAGCACACATGTCGCGCCACGGTTGGCTGCGGCGGCCCCACCCCTGCCCCCAGCAGCTAGAGCTAGGGAGTTGGTACAGCAGGGGCGAGCACTATCGACTAGTAGTACGTACTCTAGCAGCAAGCAAGCAAGCAAGAGTTGCAGTGGTATGTAGTCGCGGGGCCACACCGTCACAGTCAATAATGGGGGCGTGTAGCTAGCTAGTACGCCGTTCAAGGTCCAAGGAGGAGAGGCGAGCGAGGTCGTCGCGACCTGGTGGTCAAGAGAACCTCCATCTGCAGGCACGTACATACCAAGTGCATCATCGTCTCATCGTGGCGAAGCTCAGTAGATTATTACGATCTGATCGATCATGTCACAGTATACGTAAGTACTGCGCGTCAAGCCCTTTCTTCATACTGCACTGCACTGGCCTGGCTAGGTCGTCGTTCCGTTTGTAGCTGGCCGTACGTGTTCCACGATTATATATTCTGATGGATCGTGCCGGACTGCCGGCTAGCGGCTTAACAAGGTGTTAGGTGCTTAATTCCAGCCGCGCCAACGTGCTCAGGAGTGACCTGAGCGCTACGTGCCAAATCAAAAGGCAAGGCCGTCCGTCTCGGATCACTGTCAAATTCCCCTAGAGAGCCTCTCTTTTTCATTTCCTATATATTTTTAATGATCGATGTTTCCATCCATCTCTGGTTTGATATATATGTCAGCACAATTAATAATGGGAAAGTTTAATTTTTCTTCTTTAGACGCCAATATTCAATGCTGTGTTTTCTTAATTTTACAGCATGCATCTTCAAGAGACTTTGTACATGCATATATATATAGCTCTTTATCAGAAAATTTACCCAAAAAAAACATGCTTTAATAGACTCTGTCCAAATCACTCGTCATATCCCCCCCCCCTCTCTCAAAACCACCCTTCTCGTAGTCCATTTTTGGACAAACTACGTGACTGTGATGATTCTCTAAATGCAGTACCTCACAGTTTTCTCATGATTTTTTAACATAAAGAAATTTAAGATAACCTATTCGAGTATATATAGAAAACAAATTTGGAGTCTATTAGAGGCATGAGAGATATACAAGTATAATTCTTAAACTTGTTACAAGTCAAACTTTTTCCATATTTGACTGGTTTTGTAGAAAAGAGCACAAATATTTAAGACTTACCAAATAAATATATATTATAAAAATATATTGCATATCTAATGGTACAGATTTGGTTTCATACAAATCTTAGTGCTCTTTTTTTTCTATAAATTCAGTCAAATTTAAAAAACTTTAACCTACGAAAACTCTATAAATAATTATTTTATTACATGGGACTCTACCGGACACACTTGCTTTCACTAGTACACAAAAGGTCTATACTTACAACCACCAATACTAAGGACCAGTAGGAATAACTTTTTCTACAGGTAGGTAACTAAGAACCGCCAGTGAAAATCGATTTCCACTGGCGATCGAGGTAATAAAACCGCTGGTGAAAATATTTTCCAAGAAACATAAAAATGAGTTTAAAATAGCAAAAAATAATTTTATTAAAGTGTCCGTCTGACGGAGACGAAGTCGCAAGTCATGGTATTTTTCGCGCAAAATAAGTGACCAGTGGGAATCAAATTCACGACCTCGTGACACCCTCTACTACTCCACCTATCACTTAATCTCTACTACTCTTAAGCGTGGAGCGAGGGCGTCCACCACGGCTCCGCCCGGCATCGCAGCGCGTCCGTGGCCCTCCGCCCTCATCCTCCCCCGCAAATCTCGCCTCCTCAGCGCGATTTTGATCTACTCGCCATCAGCGCTTTCCTACGCCCACGCCATCAGCGCTGCCCTCGCCCTCACCCCGCCATTCTCGCCTCCTCACCCAACCTCCGCCCTCGCCCTCACCACGCCATCAGCCTAGACTCCTTCCACGAATCCAACCTCTGTACGCCGCCGTCGAGAGAGCCTAACCTAACCTCCTTCCACAAATACAACTTCTGCCTGCCGCCACTGGGAGAGGCATACCTCCCCACGTCATGGTCGCCGCATAGGCGGGGGCAGGGGACGAGAATCCCGTGGCTCGCCGCGATCTCCGAAACGACCATGGAGGCGGTGGCGGCTACTGCAGGGAACCTTTGACACTAGAGGAGGAGGCGCTCCGGAGCAACACGGACTGCGAGTCAGCCCTCGGGATCCTGGTGGGCGACGGTGTGGTCTTCGTCAGCGAGAAGTTGACCTCCTCCATACCTCACGCTCCGCCAAAAAGATGTACAAGGTCGACTCCCACCTAGCTACCACCGAACCTCCCTCCCCTCGCACCTCTGTCCCCGCCGCAGATCTCGGCATGCCGCCACCGAACCTCCCTCCCTCGCACCTCTGTCTCCGCCGCAGATCTCGGTATGCCGCCACCGAACCTCACTCCCCCACACCTCCATCCCTGCGTGTAGATCTCAGCATGCCGCCGCGCCCCGGGGAGTAGCCCCCGCACCTTCCTCCCCCACCCCGCACCTCCCCCACATGCCCGACGCACCTAGCCTCCGCCCAATACCTGGATACAGCCTCCACCACATGCCCCGCACCTCCCTCGCACACCCAGCCTCTGTCCAGTCTACTCTACAGTGGCGGTCACGGCTCCCCCTTCCATAGACGGCACACACAGGCACAACTTCCTCCACCCAATCCACGCCTCCCTCATGGAAGGAATACACACTGATGCCGGGATGTATGGGATCCATGTGGAAGTCGTGGAGGGGAAGCGAAATCCAAGCCTCACCACTGGCCCCTTCCATCCTCGGTGTCCTCTTACCATCAACGGTGCCCTTCAACACATCATCTGCTCATGCTATATATTAATCCAAAGGGAGAACACAGGCAAGGCAGCAACTACAACTTCATCCTCCTCACATTTCTAAAATCCATTTTCCATCTCCTATTTTCAGTAGAGTTGATTTTGCAAACCGAGAACTGTTTTCTTTCATCAGATAATCCTCCACGTGGGCAGAATAAAACTGAGAAGAGTTTGCCGCTGATATATCAAGGTACGTACATGCTTGTTTCTAAAACTGAGAAGAGTTGATTTCAGTATAGTTTGTTGAAGGAAAAAACTCAGTATGCCATTTCAATACAATTCATTTTCAGTATGCCATTTCAATTTATGTGCTTGTTGTTCATTGTCCAAAACTACTACAGTAGCTTCTCCAAATTGTGTCAAACTGTTAGGCAAATGGAGAAGAGCAGATTCTGCAAAATGATTTTATGTATAACTGCAACAATGAAAGTGTTTAGTTACATTATGTGACAACATCATCACTATACTCCACTAGGCTACGATGTGACAACCAAAAAATTAGTAATCATATCCAGTTTCTTGTAAATTTTGTCTATTCATACTTTTGGTCGATGGTGAACATGTTAGATGTGTTCCCCGAGTATAAATCAGATTTAATTCCAATTTCTTTATTGGGTCTTTTCTCTCAGTTTGATTCATTTTCTTGATTCAATACATAAAACATTGAAGAAACTCAGATTTTGTATAGCTGTTCGCTGAAGCTTTATTTTCAGTATGCCATGTGCTTGATGTTCATGTCCAATACTGCTAGAGTAGGTCTAAGAGTTCTCTTAAATTGGTGCTATCTACGAATTATCTGATGAACATTTATGTACCAAGAAGATTTTAATTAAATGTATGTGATTTCTGCTAAAAATACCTTTTCAAAAGCACACTGAATACCTTGTCTACCTAATGTCTCTGCCTTTGTAAATAGGCTCAAGTACTTGTTTCTGTTTGGTAAAGGAGGTAACCGATCAATTGTATTTACAATGTGACACCACATCAATCATAAAGGAGGTAACCAATTTTCCTAGACTGGCATTTATTTGTTTTTGTACCAACTTGCAGTACTGAAAAAATCTTTATTTTACTTGAAAGTGGCATGCATGTTCAATTGTCACTGTATTTAGAGATTTGGTTATGTATAGTACAAAAGTTTACTTGATTTCAATACATAAAACATTGCAATACATAAACTCAGTGTGCTTGATTAATATAGTTGTTTGTTGAAGCTTCATTTCCAGTATGCCATTTCAATTTATGTGCTTGTTGTTCAGTGTCCAATACTGCTATAGTAGCTTCTCCAGGTTATGACACACTGTTAGGAAGATGGTTCAACTTCTCTCGAAATGAAGCTTTTGTCTTCCTATGTATAGACAAGTTGTTCAGTTAGGAGGTCTAGGTTCTCTTAAAATGGTGCTATCTACGAGTTAGGAGGTCTAGGAGCACACTGAATGTTTTAGAGGTTGATGAAATCGTTGTTTTCCTAAAAAAAAGCATTTACAGGGATCTTACAAAATCACAAAGTGTTTAACTGAACCTACATGTCTATGACTTATTTTTCTCTTGTTTTAGTGAGGCTCAAGCAAGTCTACAATAGTATAATCCTGATTGGTTAACTGGCTGAAGAATTTGTGATGTTTCACTGCCCCTTGAGATAATCAAGTCATCATGGATTAGATTAGCACACCACTCATTTTTTCTGCTTTGTTTGAAATTGTTTGGGTTTTTTCTCCCCAACTTTCATAATTACCTATTTCTATTGTATGTTTGATCATTTGTACTTCTACTCAATCCACAATTTTGGTTTATTCAGTGAGGAACTATGTTTTTAACCACTCTATAGTTTGTATAGACATGCAACATTCATCTCACGGTCAAGAAAGAAGCTCAACTTGGCATGCTTCCTGTTTAAAGCAAGGCAAGAAACTTCCCCGCCAGATCTCTGTCGCCAAAGCAGGGCTGGTGAAGAAGTTGTGTTTCCCTCCCGGATTGTCACTACTTTCATATTTGTTCATTTATGTTTGTTCCAATTTATGTTGGTTTTTTACAGTTACAGAATATGTTTGTTCCAGTTGAGTTCCAGTTTGAAAACTGGAACAACCACTAGCAGATGCAAAGTTCACAAAGTAGCTTGTCAAATAATGTGCATGAACTGGAACAAGCAACTTGTGCACGAACGAGCATTACTGGAACAAGTAGCTTGTGCATGAACGAGTAATACTGTAGATGATTGGACATGTATGTGTTTTAGATTTGTAATATTTAATGTTATATATTCAGCTCATACCATACATGAAATTGCATTTCTGTACTATGCTCACTTAATGTCCTACCTGTTTTGTTAGCTTCACCTATCTGCTTTAAACTGACAAAACCAGACCAAACATATGCAAATCTCATATACCTGTGAAAGCAACAACTGATTTGCCAGATTGGTTAATTAAACGTAACAATAAATAGCCCGATTAAATGGCTTATAAATATACTTGGATCTGTTCATTTTTCACATATCAGCTATTAATGAAGCCTTCACTGGGTTCATTTTGTACTACTCCATTACTTATTTACGGTTACAAGTATTCTAAGAAACTTAATATTTCATCATCAAAGTTGTATTCAGACAGTTTCATTTACATTGCTCTGATTTTTTTTGTACTAGGAGCTACTGACAATGGAAAGCAACTATTAGAGTAACTTGATGAGTGAGGACTATTCATTCAGCTGCTTCGATCGATAAGTGAACTAATGGATGCATGTTTCTTTTGATAAGTGAGCTAATTACTTTAGTCACAAAGTTCGTGTTGATTTCTAAACATGATATGATGGTTTTGTCATCCTATTCGATTGAGTTTGGGAAAAAGCCTGCACATTCTGAAAACAAACAGACTGCACATTGTGTGGCTGATAAGGTTGAGTGGGTAAATAAGATCAAAGCTATTATTTAGACATACTGAAAATATAGTGAAGGAAGCGTAAGCAATTTTTCTGAAGCTACAACCCAAATTTCCAAAGATGTGAACTGCAGCAAGTATGAGCAGAGCAACATCGTACAAGTTTAGAGGAGGAGATTATCAGACTCCTGTCGCTAGGCATCAATCATGACCCAACAAAATAAGTTATTCTATTACACAGTTCTTTGGTATTTTATTGTAAGGTTAATTTTGAATGCGCACACGTACAATGAAACTTTGGGTCGGACATATGTGAGAGAAATAGGATCGTTGACGAGAGAGAAAAAATTGCTTTCAAGGATTGTTGACGAGAGCACAGGCTGAGAAAGGCACTGCGACCGTAATCACGAGGAGGCAGTTGGCGGCATGGAAGAGTTTGTTAGGATTTAGGGTAAAAAATAAGGAACTGTTGAGATATATATACAGGCTGTTCGCTGCGGCTTGCTGCGGCTGCAATCCGGCTGCGGCTGCGGCTTCTACAGTATTTTTCTCTCTATGGATTGCAGCTGCAGTAGTCCAAACAGCTGCAACAGTGTCAGCTACAAGCCAGCCGAACACGCCCATAGTGTTTAGATCTCGACTGTTTCATGATCTCGATTTGGAGTTTCAAGAGGCTAAATATAAAGAGCTGTTGGAGATGCTCCTAGAGTTAACATATATGTTGTTTATTTTTATGTAATCATTCTACACTAATAATTCAAATAATTTGTATGCCGTCGCAACGCACGGGCACATACCTAGTAGTTCATATCTATATTGCAGTTTTGTTGCCCATATATTATAATCAACTAAGTGTAAATTGATTGTTTGAGGATGTAAAAGAATTCAAACAAAAAGGTTGTCAATTATAAAGTTTCATTATTTTTGAAGTTCTACAAATTTTGCCTTCACACTTTTCCCATCCGAGATCATTTGCAAAATTTACATTTTCAATTTGACAAATCTAGATGCAATTTTTGAGAGCCGAAGTGATTTTAAATAAAAAAGTTGACAAATTTCATAACTTTTAAATATCTACAACTTTTATGTTGATGGTTTTTCATACGAGGTCATTTGAAAAACTCAAAAAAATCAGGATAAAAATGATTTTCACAGGCAGTTTCTTAAGAAAACTGTCAGTGGGAATTATATTTCTTGTGGCGGTTCCTTAAGAAAACCGCCACTAGAAATAGCACTGGCGTTTGATGACTAAAACGTTTGTAAAAATTAAACCCTACCGCAGGCTTTGAACTCTTTTCTACTAGTGTTTGCTGAGTGCTTCAGCAAAGTCTTTGCCAAGTGTGACTCTTGACAAAGAGGTCTCGATGAACTATATATCGGCAACGACTTTTTTGCCGAGTAATTTTTGTTGGACACTCGAAAAAGTCATTGCCGAGTGTACATGGTGCTTGACAAAGAAAAGTCGTCGTCGTCGCAGCGACATGTGATGGAGACGGAGACTTTGCCGGATGTGCTCTATGGCACTTGACAAAGAGGGAGCCTTTGCCGAGTGCCTGCTGGTCTGGCACTCAGCAAAAAAGCCTTCAGTGGGCCCCTTTTGCTAGTCTCTTTGCCGAGAGCTCTGGGAGGCACTCGGCAAAGAGGGAGCCTTTTTTTCGAGTGCCTATTGGTCTAGCACTTGGCAAAGAAGGGTCCAATGGATCCCTTTGCCAGTTCCTTTATCGAGTGTCGTTGTATGCCAAGTGTTTGGCGCTCGACAAAGGGGTCTATATTGTATGTCATTGTTTGTCGAGAGTGGCACTTGATAAAGCGTGTTTTGCCGAGAGTGTCTGATAAAGTGCACTCAAAAAAGCGTTTTGACGCTCAGCAAAGTGACAGATTCTAGTAGTGGGAGTAGAATTTACTGCTTATATATGTGCTCTAGTATTGTCCAATGAGCAAGTGGGAGTACTTATCTCCATGTGCATAACCTCTGATTCTAAATGTAAAGGCCATGATTTTAGGATTTCATCCGGTCAAACTTATATATTAACTTGGACAAGTAAAGTTACAGGGATTTACAACATATATGCAATTTATTCTACCATATTCACGAAAAAATAATATATAATTTTGCTATTTTAAATGTTCTATTTAAACAAAATTGCAAGTCAAAACGTGTCATATTAGAGAACATGTCAATGTCCTAAATGACATGCATTTGGAATCAGAGGGAGTACGTAGCATGTACTTCTCTAATAACTAACCAACAATGGGGTTTGATGAAAAAGATCCTAGAAGATCACCACCTAGCAAATACAAATGAGTTGGCCCCTTCTTATTTAGTTTTATACATATTTTTCTTACAAAGGATAGAGTGTTGTGGCACATGGTATCAACTATAATCTAAAGATGGCCATACCACTAGATGCAATTAAAAATTTGAAGCAAGAAAAGGTTGGGAGGACAGGTCTCCGGGCCCTTTTAATATTAGGGGGGATATATTTGCCCTGCAAGGAAATCTCTCCCTTCCATTTTATAAGGGTGGTCTCGTGCATCATTCAATCAACTCTCTCTCTCTCCCACACACACATCCTCTCCCTCTCTCTCTCCACTCCACCTAGCTTTGTTCATCTTGTTCTCCCAAAAGTCTTCTTTCTAGCTAGGTCTTCGGTCTCGGACATGAGCGGGAGAAACTTTGGGGACAGCATGGAGTTGAGCAGCAGTGGGAGATCGTCTGGCTCGAGAAGGGGCAAGAGAGGAGGAGGAGGCGGCGGCGGCGGCACCGACAGGCCCAAGCAGCCGCAGCGAGGGCTCGGCGTGGCGCAGCTTGAGAAGATTAGGTTACAGAGCGAAATGGTGGAGTACTTCCATCCTCTCGGCCAGCACCCCAGCTTGATCCACAGAACGGGCAGCCTCAGCTTGGTAAGCGACGATGGGTGTCGTCTTTGCAAAACGTTTCCCTTCTCTGTGTGTAGTCTGCGGGCATGCGGCCATCATGTATTATTAGGATCCTGATTTCTTGTGCTTTTGGAATGGATCGATATGATCTAGCAGGAGGATGCACGGGCGTCGACGTCCTCGCTGTCGTCGTCGTCGCCATCTTCCTCCTTCCATGCTACCGCCATCTCGCCGCCGTTCTCCATCCATCCAAATCTCGCGGTACATGGACACCTTTTCTTTAGAAAGATTACTACTCGTAGTTCCGATCCTCAATTAGGAAGGAATTGGTCTGTCAGAAGCTCAGACATGCATATATATACATGTCTATCTTCTACATGAGAGAGAGGGATAATCCGAATGGAATGAAGCTTTCTTTGATCATGATTCAGTGGGTATGCATGGGTTGATATATATAGCACAGGCCCGTGGTACATGCATGTGAAGATAACAGAAATTAGTCATATTTTTTTCTGAACACAGAAGGGTGTGTGTCTTATTAAGGCTTAATTCTCTGCTACCAACAGTGAAACGATTGGTCTTTCGTTTGCTCAAAAGCAACGCCTTTGACGAGTCATGCATCTACCAGATTCAGTTGATTTGCACATATATGTACCTTTTAGCTAATAAGTTGGCTCTGGACAGCTCTCAATCTCAATCTTACATATATTGTTTTCACTGTAATACAAATTAGTGCACACCGAATTCCAAAAAATCACTGTACATCATCTTCTTTTGCGCTTTCCATCCTAATTATGCATTGTGAATTATTGTAACACCATCCATTTCGAGAGAAAAAGAATTATTGTAACACCAAGATAATTTTCTTGCTTTCATCATGTAGATGCCATACGGGGAGAGAGACGTACGGTACAGTGAATTCCAAGCTCCCATCATAAGGTACGGTTGCGTGGCCTGGTCGGGAACTCATACATTATCAGCGCATGCTCACTTACTGAATTTAAGAGATGTTGGACTTCCAATAGCTTCTCACAAGCTCCAACAACTAGCATTATTGCTGATTTTGCAACTACGTGTGCCAACTACCAGATCACCGAGCAGCAGTGCTGTCCATGGCACCCCACATTACGCGCAGCATCCTAACAACATCACACTGTCTCTCTTCGAACCACAGGTATGTATAGACCATCGTAAGAGCGAGGTAGAGTTGAATGAGTGATCTGATCACTGTTCACCTGGATGTATTATCTTAGTGTTGGAATTTATATAGAGAGATAAACATGTTTGGTTGCAAAATTTTGGTATAGGAATCCGCCCGATTGAAGGGACATCACGATCGAAGTCAGTCAGCAGATTCAACAAGCTTGAACTCCGACGATCCACAGGACGTGGACCTTGAGCTCAAGCTATGATCCTAGCTCAAATGTTTTCTCCTTTATTTCTCCTCTCCTTCGATGTGATGTGGTAGATTTGTTAGTCTTCATGGGCCTTTTCGCTTGTGGTGCAGTAAAGGTCTGTTTGGTTTCTGGGTAACTGTCACACTTTGCCTAACCTTTGATAGAAAAGTTAGACAAAGTATGAAAAGTTAGGCAGCGAACCAAATATAACCTTAAGTTTCTGAATTGGTGCCACTAGCTAGTCACAAACTCTCAGTGCAACCAATGCAAGAGGATTTGCCGCCTTTTCTGTAATGATATGATGCCTGCCAGAAGAGAGAAATAGTACCGGGCTTTTTTTTATCGAGACTCGCATGCTGTGTGCATGGGCCGGGCATGGGATCTGGCGATCATATCTAGCACACTTGTACTGACTGTACTGTATGAAGCATAGATGTGCTGACTCTTGCCTGCAACACTGCAAGCGTACACTACTGACACAGTTCGTTACGTGGGTTGTCATTAATTTATGCAACACAAGTTTCATCATCGCTGAGATCAGAGAGAATCTTCGTGTGTGTATGAGCACTTGCATAATGCATGCTAGCTGAATATTTTGATCCACAAGCACCAGATGGAAATAGAATAATAACTTTATTATCTGCATGCATGATCTCAAACACAGCTGTCTTCTGTACTATACCAGTACAGCTTGCCTCAGCGGTTATATTATTTCTTTCTTGATGTCTGTATACAATCTTCTCTCCGTATGCACCAAAATAAGGTTCTTGATCTACCTTTGCATAGATAATCTAGTATAAGAATAATGGGTCTGATCATGCATTCATAGTGTGAATACATACAACGACATACATGCTTAGGCAAGGAAACATATGCTCCATATGAGGCTTTTATTTGTATATTATATTATTGATCAGAAGTTATCTCATTGTCATACTTTCAGACTTCAAATATATGTAGTGCCCTTGTCATCTGTTTCTTTTTGAGCTTTTAGATACACATGAATGCCACATTACAGCGCGCTGGAATAGTGATCAGCTAGCTCATCATGCGTACAGATATTCTCCCTCCGCTCTTTTTATTTGTTACGGTTTAGTTTAAAAATAAACTAGCGGACGACAAATATTCAAGAACAGACGTAGTATAATATAAAAGGTATGGTTTGCCCACGCTGAAACTATATATGTATCACAATTCATGCTTAATTAGTTATACTAGCTAGCTACATTCTAGCGTAATTGTATGTGTGCAAATTCTTAGTAGTAAAAATAAATATTATTAGTAGCCCCGAAAATATGAACACCGGTATTATTATAGTTTTGCATATGCTTGTTTTAGACCCCGTAATTAACATAAGCAACAACACAATCGCGAGATAAATGTGCACTGCTAGCTTAGCTTATAACAATTCGATCAGTACGTGTCTGAATATATGTATATAAACATGTGCAATGGCTATAGCTAACCTATATTATCTGGATTACGCATCACGTGCACTGCTGTATTTATGATCTGAATTACTGTCTTGTTAATGCAAAAAATCTCTTTGCCATGCCTCCACATGCATCATATCGCATATATATACAGTACACGTGCATATAATGCACAGTATCTGGTTTCTGTGTGCTTATATATTATAGCAATGCTGATTATTACTAATAATAAACTCCTAGGTATATGTAGTTTATGAATTAGCCCCTTGGAAAAAAACATAATTAATCATTGGTTCAAGCTCACATACGTACTATATGTATATATTTGGCAACAATATCATATTCATTGGAGTCCCAGACGATTAAACATGCAACAGTTATTTCATTCCGAGTACTAACTAATAATGCAATGCAAGAATATATAATATTACTGTACACCAACAGCATAATTGCCCGGCATCTTTTGTGAAGAAGAATTAGCTAGGCGTGAGAGGCACGCTCTTTTCAATTACTGGCAGTACACGCACGACTTCTGTTTCTCAACCCAAATGATTCACGATGGCCTTTATTTGACACAAAGATTTGATCTCATAGACACATCATACATGCACACCTTTACGGAGACATGGCATGTCAGACTAATACAAAAAATATAGATTACGTGTGGACATAATCGAACCATATCCTCCTCTGAATCTCCATCTAAGCGTTGTACGAATCTTCCTGGAAAGATCCTACTCATGCTGTCATATGGCGAGTCCTCGCTGTCCCCCCAAAGGCGTATCAGCTTCAATCGGATGCGAGTTGTACCAAATCACAAATGGTACTTTTCTAATCGAGCCTTTTCAGTTCATCATCGCATGCATATGCTGCTCAGCAATTTAAAAACGCACGATGTATTTGCTGCCTGCAGCCTGCACCCACATAATCGTTCGGTCTGAGAAAATCACGATGGCATATATATATATAGTCCACCATGCAGAGCCCCCGACCCAGACGGCATGCAAGAAAAGTATATGTGTTGACGTCGATCTAGGAGCCAATTATTGTCATGTACCGACCGACGAAGTCCTCTGCGGTGACGCGAACAATCAGCCGTGCTAGACCGAACGGTCCGCGATCTGGACGCAGGAACGGCGACTTCCCTGTATACATCCAGACAATCCGCGCTATGGGTCGGACGGTCTTCTTCCTCCTCGCTGTAACCAAGATCTCGCCCCTGGGAGAGAGATGTTAGAGTGCTCTAGGTCAGCAAGCCACCACGACAATAAATTGAGTGTGTTTAGAGGACGTCTTGAGATGGCGTAGACTCGCCTAGGGACAATTGTCGAAGAAGATGTAAAGGATAGATCTTGCCTCCACTAGGAAGCAAGATCCTAGGGTCAGCAGGCCACACAAGACGGATCTAGACGACGTAAAGTCGAATAGGAATGGAAGTGGATATGCGAAAAACTAAAACTAGGACTCGTGATAGTCGTTCACCATGTCCGCTACCACAGCATCAACATCGTAATCCTCAACGCGTTGTCTCACCACCTCCTCTCTCGTACGACACACTTTACCACAAAAGATCCACCAAGTATAGTCTTTTCTTGTTGGCACATTTGTTGCACGAACATGGGACTAGACTGGCACCTTTAGCAGCTTCGTCAAATGCCCGTTCCAAGAAAGCATTGATCTTTGTAATCCATTCAGGGGTGACATCACACAACAAGAGCTACAGTCATTTTCGGCGGCCCCCACTATTTTCGGCGGCCAGGGGGGTGCCGCCGAAAATAACGTTTTTCAAAACTGTCGGGTCCCTTCTTCTCCGTTGTTTCTCTCCTCTCTCTCACCCGAACAAAAAACGCCACGCCGCCGCCGGTGCCCGCCCCTGCGCCGCCGCCCGAGCTCGCCTGCCCCTGCGCCGCCGCCCGCGCGCGTGCCGCCCGCCTGCCCGTGCGCCGCCGCGCCCGCCGCTGCACGCCCCCCACGCCGTCCGTCGCCCTGCCCGCGCGCACGTCGACGACGTTCGTCCCCTTCGCCGCCCTGCTCGCACGTCGCCGACCGTCCCCGTGGTGCTCGCCCGCAGGCCTGCCCGCCACTCCACCGCCGTCGTCGAGCCGCCGCATCGAGAGAAGGTATTTTTTTCGTATTTTATTTCTTATTTTTGACGGTTGTTATTTAATTGCCGCCGAAATTAGTATATTTTTTGTAATTGTGTTTGTTGATTTGTGCATTTGATTAATATTATTGATTAGTGCGTTTGTATATGTGTTATATGTTTAGGGAAGGCATGTGTAGTATATGTGGAATGTATTAGTGGTATATGTGTTTGTTGATTAGTGCTTGTGATTAGTATTATTGTTTAGTTTGAGGCATATTGTATATATGGTATATTTGGTTTAGTAAAGGCATATGTGGTATATGTGGTTTATTCTTATATTCTTTAGTGGCAATGAGGTTATGCTGCCGAATTTTTTTGGGTCCTGCTAGGTTCATGTGGGTTTAGACCCTATCCTTGCCTATACATGTAGGACCACCCTTGACGAAGTTGAATAATTTTTTCACGATATGGTTCCGTTTAACAGTCTCAGGAATGGCTGACGATCGTGCATGGATGTACAATGGTTGGAGTAGGAATGGATGTTATTCTGATGATTGGGTGGCCAAGACCAAAGATTTTGTGGACCAGGTATTCTCCTTGTCATTAACCGGCACTATCAGATGCCCTTGTAGGCGGCACGAAAACAATATATTTCTTAATAAGGAAAGAGTTAGTCTAGATCTTTGTCGGTTTGGATTTATGCCCGGATATGAGGTGTGGGAACATCATGGTGAGGTAGTACCCAACCGGAATGTAGAAGAGGAGGAGAACAATGATTGGGCTGGCGATGATGTGATGCATGAGATGCTAGATTCGCTACGTCCAGAATTAAACCTAAGCTCCGAGGATCCTGCCACACCAGAGGTTTCCAGATTTTTCAAACTACTAAAAGACTCTGAAGAGCGGTTGCATGAACACACAGATGTGAGTATACTCGCTTTTGTGACTCGGCTCATGGCCATTAAGTCCAAGTACTTTTTCTCGAACAATTGTTACAATGAGATTTTAAAGTTATTAGGAGATGTGCTCACAAAGCCCAATAAGTTGCCTAAAGACATGTACCATTCAAAGACAATTATCAAAGGTCTCGGTATGGATTATGAGAAGATTGATGTGTGAAAAAATAATTGTATGCTTTTCATGAAGGAGCATGCGGAAGAGAAAAAATGTCTGAAATGTGGACAATTTAGATTTGTGGAAGTTGTTAATGATGAGGGTGAGAAGGTGATGACAGATGTTGCACATAAGCAGCTCCGCTACTTGCCACTAACTCCTCGAGTGAAACGGATGTTTCTATCTAAAAAAACCGCTATGCACATGCGATGGCACAAAGAAGGTGTCCGTGATAATGATGACCAAATCGTGCACCCTTCAGATGGGGATGCATGGAAGGCTCTCGACACGTTTGATCCCGACTTTGCAGCTGATCCGAGGAATGTTCAAATCGGCCTCGCGACCGATGGCTTCACACCTTTTGGTCAAATGACATCATCATACTCATGTTGGCCCGTCTTTGTTATTCCATATAACCTTCCACCTTCTCTTTGTATGAAATATGAATTTATATTTCTTTGCTTAATCATTCCTGGCCCAGACTATCCTAGAAAGAACCTCAATGTCATGTTAAAACCCTTGATTGAAGAGTTGAAGGAGCTTTGGAAAGGTGTTGAAGCATACGATGTTTTTACAAAACAGATATTCAAACTTCAAGTTGCGTATTTGTGGTCGGTGCATGACTTCATGGCGTATGCTATTTTTATCGGTTGGAGTACACATGGTAGATTGACATGTCCATATTGCGGTTCAGATACAGATTGCTTCCGTCTTGCTCATGGTGGAAAGATCACTTACTTCGATTGTCATCAACGCTGGTTGCCCAGGAAACACCCCTTTAGGAGCGATAAGAAAAACTTTATAAAGAACATTGTGGTCACCAAAGGACTGCCTAAACGTCTTAACGCAGCAGAAATATATGCTTAGCTGAACAACCTTGTCCTAAATGAAAAGGGGGACAAGTACGAAGGATTCGGAGTGGACCACAACTGGACACATATATGTGGTCTCTGGGAGCTCCCTTATATGTCGTCATTGATTCTTGTGCACAACATTGATGTCATGCACCAAGAAAGTAATGTTGCTGAAGCCCTCATACACACCTGTATGCATTTTGAAAACACAAAGGACAATCTGAAAGCTCGAAGAGATCTAGCAATGCTTTGTGACCGACCAACCCAAGTGCTTAATGACAACGGTAAGCCGCCACGTGCCTTGTTCTGTCTTACCTCTAAAGACAAGATCGAGGTAATGAGATGGATAAAAAAATTAAATTTCTCGATGGTTATACTGTGGGCTTGAAAAGAGCTGTGAATTTGACGTCGGGAAAACTAACTAGGTTAAAGAGCACAAGGAACGACTTCGAGGCCATGATAATTTTATACTTGCACACCAGTGCGAGCAGGTCTACTATATGTCGTACCCAAATCCGAAGTTTAAAGCATGGTGGGTAGTTCATAAGGTGAACCCTAGGGAACGTTTACATACTCCTTGCACTGCTGGTTATCAATTCGAAGACGAATAGGCCGATGATGTTTATCAAGAAGAAGAATTGCCAACCACTTTTACTATCGATGAGGGTGTTGCACTGAACTCACTAGTCGGAGACCGTAACGATGTCACTGCTGATGAGTGTGTTGCACCGAAACGAAAACAGAATCCAAGGAACAAAAAAGCCACATTGCGAGCTTTGGATCGAAGAAGACTCCTTGATCGTGATTCTGATGAATTTTGATGTGTAATGCATAATTTCATTTTATGTGATGTATTATTTGATTTTTTATTAATTCACTTAATTTTATGGAGCTAATACCTTTAATGTTTTTCTATTGAATAGGATGAGTGGTAGAAAAACAAAGCGCACTGCTAGGGGGTTTCTTAATGCGGCTAGCAGGATACTCCCTGGTGCACGTTCCCTTTTCCAAGGGAGTTCTTCTAGCCAGAGCAGATAGGAGGCGTTGCTGAGACACGCCCGGCCAGAACTACGTGATGCACCTATCGCTCTACAACGGAGTACCAGTGTAAATGTTTATGTAATTGATCTTATTTGTCAATCACTTATATATAAATGTGTCTTACATGTCTCTATTTCATGTCCATAGGAAGAGGAGGACGACGAGGAGGAGGTGCAACACCATGAGGAGGAGGACGAGCAAGCCCATGAGGAGGAGGAGGTGCAGGCCCATGAGGAGGAGGAGGAGATGGGCATAGATGCTGAGGTGGATGACGATACCACCGAGGCTCCTATCGTTCGACGAAGGGGCACTCGGAAGGGCCACTTTTTCCTACCTCCGTCAGCGCCTGCACAATCTGAAGCTCGGGTACTGATCATCCCGGTTGGTGATAGGTACTCATGTTTGGCCACTTTGTTCTTACTTATTTGTTTAGTGTACACTATATATATGACATGACTTCCTTGTTTTTTGTCATGCAGTCAATGGGATGACATGTCATTCGACGATCGAGGTCACCATAGACAGGTTAATCAAATCTTAGGTAACCTCTGTCGTCTACATAATCTAGGAATTGTCACCGACCCGAAAGGTGTGGTGGTTCCTTGCACTAGCTGGTCGCACTTCGCACTAGCTCCACATGCTACATATGGAACAGCTCAAGGCGCCGTCAAGCACGACTTTTGGGTAAGAGTAATGTTTCAAACTAACATTTATTAGTTGTTTTCAAACTAATTTTATTTTCGATGTTGGACAGAGACGCTATCGTGTGGAACCTGAGGCTCAAGAGCATGCAGACCGAGTATTAGAGAAAAATGTGAAGAAGGTGTGTAGGGATGCATTTTCCAATGCTCGTCTACAGGTTGTGAACGCGTACATGAAGCGCCGAGGTCATTCTATCAACAACTTTCGACAATATTCGGATGTCTACTTGACTGTAGACCAGTACATGGAGGTAAAAATCTAATTTAGCAGTTCATTCAGATGTGAATGTAATTTTGAGCTAACGCTTTCTATGCAGGTAACTCTTCCATGGATGGAACACCGGCTGCAGGCTTACAAGGCTTTGTGTGAGATATGGGCTTCGCCCGAGTGGATTGAGAAGTCTAACAGGAATCGACATAGGCAGCGCCATCAGCAGGACGAGGACGATGATGAGGTCGTAGTCAACCATACCTATGGGGCTGATGGACACATTCGGTTGGCGAAGCGAATGGTGAGTATGTAGTATTCTGTTTTACTGGGAAATGAAACCGGATTAAACTCATATATTTGTAGGAGGCTCAAACTGGAGTTGTCCCGAGCCCAATCGATGTTTATAGGAGAGGGCATAGAGCGAAAAACAGTGAAATCTCCGATGAGCTGTGTAGTCAAGCGACTGTTGAGCGTATGGTTAGTTGTTGTTATGATTAATATTTTCTTGCCATATAGCTATAAATTACATGTGTGCTGAACCTTCATATTGTATTGCAGGAGACATACGGGCAGGAGATGGTTAGGAAGAATGGAGAAGACTACGATTGGCGAGGAGCGCCTACCATCGACGCTGAAGTTGTGCATTCTATTGGAGGCAAGGCGCATGGACGATATGAACTTGTGAATTTTTTTCAATAATATTGAAACTATGACCGAATAACTAATTTTCTTGTTTTTTCAAGATATTCTATGTTTACCGGTGTTATCGATTCGACGGAGTTGCGTTCTCGTGGCGGCTCTTCGTCGCAGGCGGGTTGTGGTAGTAGCAGCCGTAGTCGTCGCTTTGTATCTAGCATGGAGGACGCTATGAGGGAGCAGCAAGAAAAGTTTCGTGAAGAGCTATGGCAACAACAAATGGCATTCCTCAAAGAGCAATCAGAGTACATGGCTGCTTACAACGCACAGACGCAACAAGCAATGAAAGTGAGTGTCTTATTTCTTCTCAACACGCTCGATATTGGTTCTATAACTAACATATTATATTTGCAACAGTCTTGGTTTCCACAGCAGGCACAACAGCAACCATTTGTTTTCCCTCAATTTCAGCCGCCGATGCCTTAGTGGGGATTACATGCTCCACCACCTCCACCTCAGGTGCTTCAATTTAGTTTAGACTTGTCGTTTGTATCAACCTTTCAAATCTCAACTAAACTTGATTTTGTAGGGATCCGAGGTCATGGGCCACAACACGCCAGCACCGGTGATACCAGCACCAGGAGGAGCTTATGTAGGGGAGGGAGATACTCTAGGAGAGGTTAGTTTGACAAACAATTTGTTTGAATAGTGGTCATGCATGTAAACACTGTCGTTATTAATGTCTTCTTTTTTCTTTAGAATCCAAACCCGTTACACGACTTCGTCAACGAGTTTTTCGCTTCTGGAGTGAGTGGTCACAACTCAAATGACCCCGATATGTGATGGTGTCAGATTTATGCCGAATTGTGCGTTATAATAGATTATTTGTGAACTTTATGTTCTATGGACTGTTTGTGCACTCGTATGTTATAATGAACTCCAACTTTATATTGTGGACTATTTGTGAATTGTGCAATTATGGTTTTAATGTTTTTGTTATTTTTATTGTGATTATATTATAAATTTGGTGTTATTTTTGCATTTTTCTCAATTTTTTTTCTCTGAAATTAGCTATTTTCGGCGGCCTCAGGGGACCGCCGAAAATAAAAAATACTATTTTCGGCAAACATTACTTTCGGCGGCCTAGTCTAGCGATCGTCGAAAATATACTGTTTTTGGCGGTTGTTATGGCGGCTGTCGAAAATAAGCTATTTTCGGTGGCTGGTCCTTGGCCGCCGAAAATAAAGGCTTATTTTCGGCTGATTTTTTCTGGCGGCCAGAAACCGCCGAAAATAAGCCTAAGGCCGCCGAAAGTAGCTTATTTTCGGCGGCGAAGGCCTTATTTTCGGCGGTTTTTGGCCGCCGAAAATGACTGTAGCTCCCGTAGTGTCATCCCTTTTATGCGGCCTATGTACATCCACTCACCGTCCTCCATCCTCTAACATTTATAATAACATTTATAATAGTACAATGTAATATAAACCTCTAATGCATGTACACTACGTTACTACCTTCTAATAGGTGAGGATAAGTTCAAATCCCACCCACGGTTGCATAGATGGGGTTAGTATTCATGCTCTACTCCAATCCATGACATAATTTCGGTAGCACATCCTCGTTGTTCTCCAAATACATGTCTTGACAAGGAGAGTGTGTATCCGAAGAACAATAGGGAGGTGACGCCGAAATTGTCTCAGATCGGAGTAGAGCATGGAAACTAACCCTATGTACGCAACTGTGGGTTGTCCAAAAAATGTGGAAAATTCGAAACAGATACATTTATAGATATGCAATCATATCTCTTTTAAACGGGAGATGCCTAACTGGGTTATGTGATCAAAGACCATGATACAGAAATCGAGGTTATATCTAGGGTGGCGGCAGAGTCAGGCTAGCGGGGCTATGGTGGGTCGGTGCAGTGGTGACGTAACGCGGTGCAGGCAGACCTACAGTGACTAGGAGACAAGTATCTTCTCTGCAAAAAAGGAAAACATGTCTATCAAGACAAATTTTTGACAGCACCTCCACAACATGGTGAGGTTTCCAAAACCTGCAAATTAAAATCAACATCACGATGTCTGACATGCACACAGTAACCTAGCAAAACATTGCAAGGGGAAAAGATGGAGTTTCTCACTCGATTAACCACCACAGTTAAAACAATTACACAAGGCCTACTAAAGCAGTTGACACAATTTCACTCATCCTTAACTATAACCAATGTCATGCTATAAGAGGATACAATCTACTAAAATATTAACCTTGTAAATACAAAATAACCCAAAAGGGTATTAACTTGGGCTTAAAAATTAGGTGGAAAAACCTTAACTTATACAAATTATACTTCACCACTTTGCATGACAAGCCGTAGAAACTAAGAACCTTAACTTATACAAATTATACTTCACCACATTGCAAGACAATCCCTAGAAACTAAGAATTTCACACACTAAGGTTTGTCCATCATGACATCACATTATGTCCTTAATATTTCAAAAACTAAACCTAGCTAGTCGAACACACTAAGGACTAATCAAGTGTACTTGATCATCAACATTGTCACACATAAGGACTGCAATAAATATAGAGGATCACCAATAGCACCAATGTCTCACAACAATGTCACCAACCGGAGCAAGGGATGGAACACGGATCGGGGGTGGTCAGTGTGGTTGCAAAGGGGACACATGGGGGCAAAGAGGCGGTGTCGAGGACGACACCGTCGGGGACGACGGTGCGCAGTTCAGAGACGACGACGCGCAGATCGAGGACAACGAGCAGGGTGGCGGATGGCCGGCGCGGACCGGGGTTGGGGCGGCAGGGATCGCCAGGGTGTGCGTGCGGCGGTGGCTTGACTCTCGGCAGCGACGGCTGGTTTGTGAGAATGAGTGAGAAGAGAGAAGAGACAAGCATGCGATGGTGGCTAGGTTAATTCCAATCGCTTTGTCGAGTGTCCGAGATCTAGCACTCGACAAAGGAATTTTTTATTATTTAATGAACACTTTGTCGGGTGCCACCTAATAGATACTCGATAAAGAGATTTGGCACTCGGCAAATTTTTTATTAAAAAAACACTTTGTGCAGTGCTGCTTCAGAGACACTCCGCAAAGAAAAATTTCTTCAATACTCTATGTTGAATCCTTTGCCGAGTATCCAAAGTGGGCACTCGGTAAAGTCATGTCTTTGCCGAGTGTCAACTTGAGAAACTGGGCAAAGAAAGCTTTTGTCGAGTGCTTTTTTTACACTCGGCAAATATTGTTTGTCTTTCCTTCTTTTTGCCCCCAACTTTTTTGTGGTGTGTTCCTACAGCCTCTAAACCTACACGTTCAATTTGGACACATTTCTCAAAGTGTTTGCTATACCTATTGGATTTAGTTCGCTTAATTGTATTTCTTCAGATAATTCAAATTTGAACTGCAAGTCACTCAAAAAAATAGAAAACAATGAATGCAAAAATGATATTCTTGTTATTCCGCACAAGTTGCGGCCTTGTTTAGAAATATACCAGAAATTTCGAACATCATGTTCACAGAACATGACCGCGAACTTGCGATCCAATTGTTTTAAAAATATATAAAATGCAAACAAAGTTAGAAAATCATAAAACTTATCGATTTGTCATGATATCATATGTATAGTCTGTGATAAAAATTTAATAGTGTTTCATAAAAGTTGTCACATACTATATGTACAAATCTATGCGACATTCACATGAAATCCTAAAACTTCTACGTAAATTCCTATATTTGTACACATAGTACATGACAAGTTTCACGAAACGATGTTAAATTTTTATCATAGCCTCTTTATATGATATCATGACATGTCGACAAGTTTCATGATTTTCTAAGTTTGTTTGTGTTTTATACAATTTTAAAACAACTAGATCGCAAGTTCGCGACCATGTTTCGTGAACATGACGTTCTAAATTTTTGGTCTGTTAACTTGTGCTCAATAACATGACTACCATTTTTGCATTCATTGTTTATCATTTTTCGAGTGACTTATAGTTCAAATTCGAAGTTTCCAAAGATACTCGATTAAATGAACTAAATCCAATAGATATAGCAAACATTTTGAGAAATATGTCAAAATTGAACATGTTGTTTCAACATATAGGTCCAGAGACTATGAACATCGTAGAAAAAGTTTGGAGAAAAAGAAAAAAAGCAAATAAACTTTATCGAGTGTCAAAAGAAGACACTCGACAAAAGATGTGTTTGTCGAGTGTCTCGATTGAGCGCTCGACAAAGACAAACCTTCTCAGGCACTCAGCATAGGTAACGAACGTCTGCTGCCGTCAGCTACCGACGACGCTTTACCGAGTGGCCTTCTGTGTCTAGAGTTGGGACTTTGGCAATGATGTCTTTTCCGAGTACCTTTTTATGCCGAGTGTTTGCCTCTCGGTATGACGCTCATCGCTGAGTGCTTTAGTTTGTCGAGTGTGACACTTGACAAAATGTTTTTTGCCGATTGCGATAAATTACCCTCGGCAAAGAGATAAGCACTCGGTTTCTAGTAGTGATATGTTCACACATTATGTACATGGTATAATCACATGTCCACACGCACCAGTAGGAGGAAATCATCGTATATATATATATGGCTCTCTTTCATTGTAAATCTTTTCTCTCATCTAATAAAAATAACACGGCAACTTTTTTCGCTACTGCAAAATTGACCTTTATCGTTGGCCCATCAAAGGTTGGTTTTTAATTTAAAAATATAAAATTAATTAGAGTCCTTAAAAACCGGCAATGAAGGTCCATATTAATGCTGGTTCACTATGATTATTATTAGGCTATTCTCATTGGTAGCTTTATGAGGGTTTCATGCACATTTAATAGTGTGTCATATTACTATTTTAGTTGATATGGCATAACATTTAAGAGAAATGGGTTTCATATGATGAAATTAGTTTCTTGGGATGAAGCCATGTCAACTCGTTTCCAAGGTCTTGGAAAGTGTGTGAAACCCCATTGAGAGTGATTTGTTTCATCTTCACAAATTTTACTAATTCTACTGGTCATCTAGTTGCAGCATTTAATTGGTATATTAGTCTATGGAATAGTGAAGTGAAATTTTGCATTGAGATACGTTGTATCATTCTTAGTTTTATGGCACTTTTGATAATGTAGTATTGTTGGAAAAAGTGCTACGGAATTTTCATTGAGAATAGCCTTTGTCGGAGAGGAAATTCTCCGGCCGGGTGGCGGAGTGCACCCGCCCTAAATCCTAAGATGAGGAGGGGACTAAGCGTTTTGCTTGTTAGTTGGAAAAGTGGGAAGAACACAAGAGCACACAAGGATTTAGAGTGGTTCGGACCGCCGGAGCATAACACCCTACTCCACTATGTGATGTATTACTTGAGAGCTTGTATGAACTTGTGAGGCTAAGGTTGGGTCTAAGATTGGATGTTCTGACCGAGCTTATGTGTAACGTCGCATGCCTCCCCTTTTATAGCTGAAGGGGGCATGCACAAAGGTGCTGGGCCTCGACATGTGGGCCCAGGGACATAAAGAATATAACGCTTGGAGCCACCAATGTTTGCTGCTGGGGCAATCTTCTCGTGCCCTGACGCCCGAGATCTCCGTATCCTCAGCGTGCAGGGGAAGCTTCTTGTAGAAGGGATGATGGGTACTGTGCGCCGCTCGGCACGGGCGCACTATTCGCCAACAGACTGGTCAGGCGCGCCGTCTGCTGGGTGACCCTGACGCCGTCTGCTGGGTGACCCTGACAGGACGCATTAAATGCTGACAGGGCGCGTCGCTAGTCAGCGTGGTGGCAGGCGGCGCGTCCTTTCCGCAATAAATGCAAAGAATGCACAGCCATATGGGCCTTACGTCAGGCTCGGCCCATTGGCTTACGTTACGGGCCACAAGCCATACGGCCGCGGTGGGTTTCTGCCTGAGCGGGAGCGTAGGGCAAGGCCTGGACACGTGTCGGCACCAGACCCTTGCTTGTGTCGGGGTCTTCTCTGTCCCGGGACCCTGCCAAGGCCCGGACCTCACTCGGGGGACTCAGCTTGTCTCCTTGGGAGCTCTGGGCTCGTATTCACAGGGGTCCGGTGTTCCTCTACGGAGGTCCGGACCCAACGGTGCTTCCTGGGACGTATTATCCTTCCTCGCCACGTGGTGCCCTTAGGCCTGCCCATGTGGTGGGGTCGGGCGCCGCTCTCCGTGTGACATGGAGGTGTCGTACGGGTGTAGCGCCTTCATACTGTAGAAGAGGGTACCCCTGATTCAGGGTACCGACAGTGGCCCCCGGGCCCGCCCTAGAGGAGGATGTGAGTCTGCAGGTGGGGCCAGAGTCTGATTGGTGGTTGGCCTGCTGCACCTGCGTGCCAGTTGATGTAATTACTGTCGGCCCGCCAATGGTCATGTTGTCTGCCTCGCCTATTCCCACGGCTGACTGGCCCGTGACCTTCGTACTTAATGTCACTGTTGGGCCATGCGCGGGGTGCCTTGAGTCGCTGCACTGGTTCTGAAAAACTTATCTTTTCATACTTCTGCGACGGCCCCGAGAAGACGTGGCATTGGCGCAAGCGACGGTGCGATTTTTCCGCACCTGGTAACCAGCGCGTCGGTTGCATGACATGTGGGCCTGGGCCCTTGTGCTGGACCGCCGGCTGCAGCGAAGCTGAGGGGGCGCATAGCCGCGGGGCGGTTCGCCTTTTTGACCGCTGGTTACGGTGAAGATGAAGGGGCACCTAACCGCGGGGCGGTTGCATGCCCCTTGTGCGGCGGTTGACCTTCCTGACCGTCGGTTGCTCCGAATATGGAGGGGCGCATAAATGTGGGGTAGTTGCACGCTCCTTCTTCGGGTCAGTCTGTATGACATGTGGGGCCTGACCCCCATGTCATAAGGTGGGAACCTTGGTGCACGTCAGGGGAGACTTCGCCCGTGACGCTTTGGGGTGCGAGTGGGGAGATCTTCCTTTAAAAAGGGGTCGATCTCCCGGGTAGTAGCCATGCCTCGCTCCACTTGCATCCACCACGCCCTTCCACCTTCCGGGCCTCCAGATGGGGTGCGCCGGTGTTCTCTGGAGGGATCCGCATTAGGGCCGTTTCATCCGGCGATCTGATCGTGGTGGCGCCACCGATCTTGTCTTCTTCTTGTTGTTATTAGAGGAGTGCAACCCCATGGGGGTTGGCATTCTTCCACCATCGCTCAGCTTCAAGGATTTTCATCACGCAGCCCGGCTGCAATCTCCCGCCAATGGTCATCTAGAGGGATGACCACCAGCCTTGTGGTGGGGAGAAGCAAGCCGGGCTGCAGCCTCCCTCCTGCCCTCAGCTTCAAGGATGTTCATCATCCGTGTTGGGGAGGAGGGCGAGCCGAGTCGGGGCTCCGCCTTCCGCGTGGGTTGGCGGCCCGCTTCTTCCTCCAGCATTCGGGGGAGAAGGGCGTTCGCTAGCCTTGCGAAGGTGGCGAACTCCGGGTACACGGGGCCGGCCATCTGAGGCGCCGTCAGCTGCCGCGTGTCTGGCTCCTCGGCTTGGGTGGCTTTGGTGCCACCTCCGGCGCTACCTCCTACCGCTTGGACAGGGTGTGGCTGTCCGTCCACCGCCCGGGCGACGGTCGCGCCGTGCGCGGGTCGGCCACACCCACGGCTTCTCCCGCGTCACCGGCCGCACCGGGGGGTCGTACAAGACGCCGTACGCCGTGGGGGCGGCGGTGGTATTCTTGGATGGTCTTGTCCTCACTCCCACAGTGAGGACGGGAGCGAGGACCTCTTCGCGCGCGCTGGGGCGGCCGCATTCGCCGGTACGGCACTGGTGCGCAGGTGGCCGCTGTCGTCGGTGCTGAGGTGGTCGCCGCCGCTGGTGAGGCTCCCCACTGCAGAGGTGGTTGCCTCCGCTGGCGAGACCGTCAATGCCACCTGCCGCCGGACCTCTGGCTATTTGGCTTTAATGGCCTCGTTGTCGCCCCCCGTAGGAAGACGGGGGCGAGGACCCTTTCGCAGCGGCGTACATGCTAAGATGATCGCCGCTGCTTGGCGAGTCGTCGTTGTAGAGGTGGCCGCAACCATCGGTGCTGATGTGGTCGCCTCCGCTGGCGAGCCGCTCGGAGCTAGCTATCCCGCGGACCTTACTGGTGTGGAGGTAGTTCATTCCTGCAAAGTATAGATGGAACTAGGGCTCCACTTGAAAACAGATGTAATACTTTTGCTTTTTGTAAGGTACTGAAGAGTACTATTTGTTAAGCAGTATTAGCACTTATCTATTTTCAACTTGTTCCTGCTATGTGCGATATTGTTGACTCCTCCTTAGTATCTGGCCCCCCGCCTGGGATGCAGGCTTGATGTGTTGAGGTTGGATACCATCGTTTCTAAAAAAGGTTGTCAACAATCCTCGGGAGGCAGCCTCGCTGGGATCTGGATCTGTACACAGCTTTAGCTAGGAAGCATTAGTAGTACACCTCATAGGGTTCCCTGTCTGACATTAGCCGTCCTTTGATACAAGCTCGGGACTCGCAGGTTTTAGTCCGGGTGGCCAAGTTGCGTGTCCGGACTCCCTTGGGTCGCGGTTCTAGATACTAGGACACTTGTCACAAGGTGGTGGAGCATGTAGGCCCACGGTACGGGACCAGGCTGAGCGGCTGCATGGGCTCCGGACCACCCCAGGAGACTAATGCCCATTCTCTAGCTCTGGTCCCAAGGTTGTCGGACCCGCAGGACTTATAGCTCCAGATACTAAGTTCCTATCATGGAGTGGCGGAGCATGCAGGCCCACGGTGTGGGACCAGGCTGAGCGGCTACACGGGCTCCGGACCGCCCCATGGAATGGGGTCCCGTTCTCTAGAGCCGGCCCCAGGTTGTCGGACCTCCCTACTTTCGTATCAGGGGCCCTAAACTGTAAGCCTGGCTGCTCAATTCGGATGTCGTCATGTCAGACAGATGGAAACCGTACGGGTGGGTTAGCTAAAAAGTACTATCTGAAAGACTGCAAGGTAGGACCATGGAGCAGCAACATGGAACTATCATAAGAGCACAACTGAGGGGGTAGTTTTTTTTATGACTCGTCGTGCATGTGTGCAGACCAATAGGCCGGGTTTACAGGGATAGACCCCACCGGGTTGTCGTACACGTATGCGTTACCTAGTTACAAAAAACAAATTTGTCGGCGTTCCGAGACCGGGGGGTCCCTAGGCCGACGAGTGAATGTCGCTGCGTGCCCCAGCCCAGATGGGTCGAGCGCGAGGGCGAGCGCGAAGGGGGGAGAGCGAGGCGGCCGAAGACCGGCGTGAGAGAGGTGGGAGTCTCGCGGCCTTCGTGTTCGTCCCGCGCCCAGGTCGGGTGCACTCCAAGCGAGCGCCTGTTCTCGTCCTCGTCCCCGCGCGGCCAACCCTCTCTAAGAGGGCCCTGGTCCTCCCTTTTATAGGCGTAAGGAGGGGATCCAGGTGTACAATGGGGGGTGTAGCAGAGTGCTACGTGTCTAGCGGAGGTGAGCTAGCGCCCTAGGTACATGTCGTTGTGGCAGCCGGAGGGATCTTGGCACCCAGCTGGTGTGATGTCGTGGCCGTCGGAGGAGCGATGGAGCTTGGCGGAGGGACAGCTGTCGGAGCGGCTGAGTCCTTGCTGACGTCCTCTTGCTTCCGTAAGGGGGCTGAGAGCCGTCGTCGTCACAGGGCATGCGGGGCGCCATCATTGCCTATCTGGCGGAGCGAGCCAGATGGGACACCGGTCTTGTTCTCTGCGGCCCGAGTCAGCTCGGGGTACGGTGATGATGGTGCCTCCTGTTGACGTGGCTGGTCTGCGCCCTAGGTTGGGCAATGTGGAAGCTCCTCCGAAGCCGAGGTCGAGTCCGAGCCCCCGGGTCGGGCGAGGCGGAGATTGCCGGCTGGTGCCGGGGCGGAGTCCGAGCCCTGGGGTCGGGCGAAGCGGAGTTCGTCGTCTTCTGGAGCCGAGCCCAAGTCCGAGCCCTGGGTCGGGCGAGGCGGAGATCGTCGTCTTCTGGGGCCGAGCCCAAGTCCGAGCCCTGGGTCGGGCTGAGTTTGCCGTCTTCCGGGACTTAGCCCGAGTCCGAGCCCTGGGTCAGGCGGAGTTCGCCGTCTTCCGGGACTTAGCCCGAGTCCGAGCCCTGGGTCGGGCGGAGCGGAGTTCACCGTCTTCCGGGACTTAGCTTGAGTCCGAGCCCTGGGTCAGGCAGAGTTCGCCGTCTTTCGGGACTTAGCCCGAGTCCGAGCCCTGGGCCGGGTGGATCGGAGTTCGCCGTCTTCCGGGACTTAGCCCGAGTCCGAGCCCTGGGTCGGGCGAAGCGGAGTTCGCCGTCTTCCGGGACTTAGCCCGAGTCCGAGCCCTGGGTCGGGCGAAGCGGAGCTTCCTATGGTGCCTCTGGCAGAGCCTGACTGCTTGTCAGTCTTACTCTGTCAAGTGGCACTGCAGTCGGAGTGGCGCAGGCGGCGCTGTCCTTCTGTCAGGCCGGTCAGTGGAGCGGCAAAGTGACGGCGGTCACTTCGGCTCTGCCGGCAGGGGGGCGCGCGTCAGGATAAGGGTGTCAGGCCACCTTTGCATTAAATGCTCCTGCGACTTGGTCGGTCGGTGCGGCGATTTGGTCAGGGTTGCTTCTTAGCGATGGCAGGGCCTCGGGCGAGCCGGGAATATGTTCGCCGCTGAAGGGGGGCCTCGGGCGAGACGGAAATCCTCCGGGGTCGGCTGCCCTTGTCCGAGGCTAGGCTCGGGCGAGGCGTGATCGTGTCCCTCGAATGGACTGATCCCTGACTTAATCGCACCCATCAGGCCTTTGCAGCTTTGTGCTGATGGGGGTTACCAGCTGAGAATTAGGAGCCTTGAGAGTACCCCTAATTATGGTCCCCGACAGTAGCCCCCGAGCCTCGAAGGGAGTGTTTGCACTCGCTTGGAGGCTTTCGTCGCACTTCTTTGCAAGGGGACCAGCCTTTCTCGGTTGCGTTTTGTTCCGGTGGGTGCGCGCGAGCGCACCCGCCGGGTGTAGCCCCCGAGGCCTCGGAGGAGTGGTTTCACTCCTTCGAGGTCTTACTGCCTCACGTAGTGCTTTGGCTGGTCTGGTCGTTCCCTCATGCGAGCTGGCCGTAGCCCAGGTGTACGGTCGGGTCTCAAGTTCTCGGGCTAGTATGTTGACGCTGTCAACGGTTCGGCCGGAGCCGGGTTTGCGAGAGCAGCCCCCGAGCCTCTGCACAGAGCGAGAGGGCGGTCAAGGGTAGACTCGGCTTTTTTACATACGCCCCTGCGTCGCCTTTCCGCAAGGAGGAGGGGGGGGGGGGGGGAAAGCGCCATGTTGCCCTCGATGGGCGCCGAACATGGTGTCGCCGATGAGCTGCAAGCGGGTAATCCGAGTGGACGTCCGTGCCCCGTTCGTTAGGGGTCGGCTAGGGGCCCAGAGGCACGCCCAAAAGTACCTGCGGGTGTTCTGCCAGACCTGGTCCCCTAGCGACGGGGTCCGAGGGCTCGATGCCTCCCTCTGATGGGATTCTGTTACAAGATCGTTCCCGCTGGTTTCGGAAATGTCCTAGGGTACCTCGGGAGCGCAGCCCGAGCCTTGGTTATGTATCGAACGTACCCTTGGTCATCCCTCGCTCGGCGTCTGAGGCGGCTGTGAACCCTTCGGGGGCCAGCCTTCGAACCCCTGATCAGTAATGGGCACGGAGCCCGAGTAGCCTGAGGCGGTCGTTGAACCCTTTCGAGGGGCCGGCCTTCGAACCTCTGACCAGTAGTGGGTGTAGGGCCCACGCGATCTGAGGCGGCTGTTGAACCCTTCCGGGGGGCCAGCCTTCGAACCTCTGATCAGTAGGGGGGCTCGGAGCCTGGTTCCTTCTTGGGGAAGGATCCTTTTCGGGGTATCCCCCTTTCCCGGTCCCTGTTGCAAGAGAGAGAAAGAGGAAAAACGGAAAAGGATACGAAATCGAACGACGCGGCGTACCTTTTTGAACGCGGTCATTTTGGCGAAGGCGAAGCGTCGCCCGCTTCTCCTACCAGAGGCGCCGCGTGTCCCGCCGTGGAGTTAATGCGATGGGGCGAGTGGTTGGAGGGGCGACCGTTGCGCATGCGCGAGCCGTTCGAGGAACGGATCACGGGCGCGTTGTCTTCACGCCGTGGGAGAGGGTTCTCTCGCTGCCCCCGGATGGGACGTAAGCTTGGCTGACGATGTGGCCGCTGCTCCTGCCCGCCTGCCACCGCCATTACTGCCGGCCCACTTTTGGCCGTGTTGATCGTCGTGCCAGGCTGGTGTTGCTGGGTCGCGCGCCGGGTCGCCTCGAGTCGCAGTATTGGTTCTGCAGTCGAGGAGGTGCAGTAGTGGCGCAAGTGGCGGTGCAGTTGCATGCACGAAGCATTCGGCGCGCCGGTTGCATGACGCGTGGGCCTGGGCCTCCATGCCGGGCGTGTTGGGAGTCGGAGAAGCGCGCCCACTTGGCGCGGTTGCATGCCGCCTGCATGGCTGCCCACCCTTTCGCCCGCTGGTCTGGGCAAAAGTGGAGGGTCGCTTGTAACCGCGGGGCGGTTGTATGCACCGTGCGTGGCTGTTTGGCTTCTTCTGCTCTGAGTCGGCTTGCATGACGCGTGGGACCCAGCCCCCGCACCGCAGGGGAGGACCTTGGAGTGTGTTGGAGAAGACTCAGCCCATGACGGCTGGGGACGCAAGTAGGGAGATCCACCTTTAAAAGGAGGGTGACCCCCTTGGAAGGAGACCATGTCTTCGCGCTCCCTTATGCATCGTGTCTTTCCACCTTCCAAGCCCCCGGATGGGGGAGATCCGCCGTCTTTTCGCCTCGTCGTTGGAGGAACGCAACTCCGCGGGAGTTGGTACCTTTCAGCCATCGTTCGGCTTCAAGGATTTTCATCGTGCAGCCCGGCTGCACCCCTCCACCGGCGGTCACCCAAGACGGTGACCTCCAGTTTGATGGTGGGGGAAAGCGAGCCGGGCTGCAGCCTCTGCCCCTCCCTCAGCCTCAAGGATTTTCATCACTAGTGCTGGGGAGGGGAGTGTGCCGAGTTGGGGTCGGCCCCTGCGTGGGCGGTGGCCCGCTCCTTCCCTCAGTGATCGGGGGGAAGGGCGGGAGTCGTCCCTAGCGCTGACAGCTGCACCGTGCTCGGCTCGCTGAGCCGAGCGGCTTCGGAGCCGCTCCCGGTGCCGCCTCCCGCCACGGCAGCTGGAAGAGGTTCCGCCGCCGACGAGTTTGCCGGCGCCACCCGCGGACCGACCTCCAACTCTACGACCTTCTGCCCGTCCTTGCCTCTCGAGTTTGGGCAAGGGCGGGGGCCTCCTGGCAGCAGCATCCGCCCTAAGGTCATCGCTGCTGCTGTTCGGCCCCCCGGGACAGAAGTCGTCGTCGCCGCCGCGGCTGGGGCGGGCGACGACAAGCCGTTCGTCGGTCTTCTGTTGCTCCGCAGGCCTCTCCCCCATCGAGTGGGGTTGTTCGTACCTGCGGAGGCGGAACCGGAGTTCCGTTTGTAATGGCACCTTGAGTGCCGGTGTTTTTGTTCATTGTGGCTGTCGAGGCCTGAACATGTATGTAGTTTCGGCACAGAGCCGTGTTTTTTCCTCCTTTTTGAGCACTAAGACTCGCCTGTTGGTTGTCTGAACCGCTTCACCAAGCGTGAGTCGCCTCGTGTACAGGTGACGAGTGAGGTATCCGTATCCCGGAGGCGTAGGAGTCCCTCGGCTCGGTTGGCCTTGTTGTCCGAGGCTTCTCTAACTTAGTTAAAGGAACCCCTCGGCCGCCCTTCGATGAGCTGAGGCCAGGGGTAGCGGCGTCAACATGAACAGAGGCAGAGTTGGCTCGAAAGGAAAACCTGGTTGGCCGGAGCCTGGCCGGGTCGTCCGTTAGCGGGACCGACGCCGGAATTGACCAGCCGAGGCCTCGGGTCGGGCTGACGTCCTTGGAGGGCAGCTGGCCGAGGCCCCGGGGTGACCGGCCGAGCCGCCTGCTCGGGCCGGATTGACGTCCTTGGAAGGTAACTGGCCGAGGCCCCGGGGTGACCGGCCGAGCCGCCTGCTCGGGCCGGATTCCCGGAGAAGACCCTGGCGGCGATGGCCCGGGCGTGGTGATGACGTCGTCCTCCAGAGTGGAGATCCTCGGACCGCGTCGCCGTCCGAGGCTAGGTCGGCCCTTGCCGAAGGTGTCGTCGATGCCAAGGGTGCTGCTGCTCCCTTCAGCCGTCAAGATCCGAGCCTGCAGGATCGGATTGTCTTGTAGCGTGTGTTTCCTGCGGCCGCCGAGGCCTAAACACACCCTCGCCGTGTTGTAAAGCTGCGTCTCTTTTCCTTTTGTTTCGAGTATCTGGACTTTTTTGTCGGTAACAGAAATGTTTGTGCGAGCAAGAGTTGCTTCTCGCGGAAGGTGATGAGTGAGGTATCCGTATCCCGGAGGCGTAGGAGTCCCTCGGCTCGGTCGGCCTTGCCGCTTACGCGCACTCTTACCCATCCATGGGGCTCTATCGCCGACGCAGTCAAGAAGGCTCGAAAGATCGCTTCCGCAGAAGAGCTTTCGAACGTGAAGACTTGTTCGGTCCGCAGAATCACTTATCCGAACGTGAGTTACTTATCGCAGAAGGTGACGAGTGAGGTATCCGTATCCCAGAGGCGTAGGAGTCCCTCGGCTCGGTCAGCCTTGGCTGCTTACGTGTACTCCGTCGTTTTCAGGATCCACTTTCGAAGTAGCCAAAAAGCGCGAAAGACATTCTGGCAGAAAAGATCTTTTTTCGAGGAAAATTTGGACGCAGAGGGGGTTCCCCCCCTTTTAGCCCCCGAGGGAGGGTCGGGCTTTGCCGAGGCGAGGCCGACCCTTCCTTGATGACTAAACTTTGCGTGGGTGCGAGGTATATGACCAACTTGAAAACATCTTAAGGGTAGAAGCGACGTAGCTGTTGGATGTTCCAGGCGTTGCCGTAGACCTGGCCTTGACTGTTGGCCAGCTTGTATGTTCCAGGCTTCAGAACCTTGGCGATGACGAATGGCCCCTCCCAGGGAGGCGTGAGCTTATGCCGCCCTCGGGCGTCTTGTCGCAGCCGAAGCACCAGGTCGCCCACCTGGAGGTCTCGGGACCGGACCCCTCGGGCGTGGTAGCGTCGCAGGGACTGCTGGTATCGCGCCGAGTGTAGCAAGGCCTGGTCCCAAGCCTCCTCCAGCTGGTCCAGCGAGTTTTCTCGGCTGACTTGGTTGCTTTGGTCGGTGTAGGCCCTCGTCCTTGGGGAGCCGTATTCTAAGTCTGTGGGCAAGATGGCTTCGGCCCCATAGACTAGAAAGAACGGCGTGAAGCCTGTGGCTCGGCTCGGCGTTGTCCTCAGACTCCAGACCACCGAGGGGAGTTCCTTCATCCATCGCTTGTCGAACCTGTTGAGGTCGTTGTAGATCCGAGGCTTGAGCCCTTGTAGAATCATGCCGTTGGCACGCTCCACCTGCCCATTCGTCATGGGATGAGCCACGGCGGCCCAGTCCACCCGGATGTGGTGATCCTCGCAGAAGTCCAGGAACTTTCTGCCGGTGAACTGGGTGCCGTTGTCGGTGATGATGGAGTTCGGGACCCCGAAGCGATGGATGATGTTGGTGAAGAACGCCACCGCCTGCTCGGACCTGATGCTGTTCAGGGGTCGGACCTCAATCCACTTGGAGAATTTGTCGATGGCGACCAGCAGGTGCGTGTAGCCCCCGGGTACCTTCTGCAAGGGGCCGACGAGGTCCAGACCCCACACCGCAAAAGGCCAGGTAATGGGTATCGTCTGCAGAGCCTGAGCGGGCAGGTGGGTCTGCCTCACGTAGAATTGATACCCTTCGCAGGTGCGGACGATTCTGGTAGTGTCGGCCACCGCCGTCGACCAGTAGAAGCCTTGCCGGAAAGCGTTCCCGACAAGGGCTCGAGGCGCTGCGTGATGGCCGCAAGCCCCCGAGTGTATCTCTCGCAGGAGTTCCTGACCTTCGGCGATGGAGATGCATCGCTGGAGGATGCCTGAGGGGCTGTGGTGGTAGAGCTCCTTCTCATCTCCCAGCAAGACGAACGACTTGGCGCGCCGCGCCACCCGCCGAGCCTCGGCTCGGTCGAGGGGTAGCTCTCCTCGGTGGAGATATTGCAGGTACGGGGTCTGCCAGTTTCGATTAGGCGTGACCCCGCTTTGCTCCTCCTCGACGCGCAGTGCCTCACCCTCGGGGGCCGAGGGTACCTCGGACCGAACCGAGGGCGCCTCGGGCCGAGCTGAGGGTGCCTCGGGTTGAGCCGTGGGTGCCTCGGACTGGGCCGAGGGTACCTCGGGCTCGGACGTGTCGTCGATCTTGACGGAGGGTTGATGCAGGTCTCGGGAGAAGACGTCCGGGGGAACCGTCGTTCGCCCCGAGGCTATTTTAGCCAGCTCGTCCGTAGTCTCGTTGTAGCGTCGAGCGATGTGGTTGAGCTCGAGCCCGTAGAACTTGTCTTCCAGGCGCCGAACCTCATCGCAGTAGGCCTCCATCTTCGGGTCGCGGCAATGGGAGTTCTTCATGACTTGGTCGATGACGAGCTGCGAGTCACCACGAGCATCGAGGCGTCGGACCCCTAGCTCGATGGCAATCCGCAACCCATTGACCAGAGCCTCATATTCGGCCACATTGTTGGACGCCGGGAAGTGGAGGCGTAGCACGTAGCGTAGATGCGTTCCGAGGGGTGAGATGAAGAGTAGGCCTGCGCCGGCTCCTGTCTTCATCAGCGACCCGTCGAAGAACATGGTCCAGAGCTCCGGTTGGATCAGAGCCGTCGGTAGCTGGGTGTCGACCCATTCAGCCACGAAGTCCGCCAAGACCTGGGACTTAATGGCTTTCCGGGGAGCGAACGAGATTGTCTCGCCTATGATCTCCACCGCCCACTTTGCAATCCTACCCGAGGCCTCTCGGCACTGGATGATCTCTCCCAGGGGGAAGGATGACACCACAGTTACCGGATGAGACTCGAAGTAGTGTCGCAGCTTCCGTCGCGTTAGGATCACCGCGTACAGCAGCTTCTGAACTTGTGGGTAGCGGATCTTGGTTTCGGACAGTACCTCGCTGACGAAGTAGACTGGCCTCTGAACGGGCAATGCATGCCCCTCTTCTTGCCTCTCGACCACAATCGCGGCGCTAACCACCTGGGTGGTCGTGGCGACGTAGACCAGGAGGGCTTCTCCGGCAGCTGGGGGCACCAAGATAGGCGCCTTTGTGAGGAGCGCCTTCAGGTTCCCGAGGGCTTCCTCGGCCTCAGGGGTCCAAGTGAAGCACTCGGCCTTCCTTAAGAGGCGGTACAGAGGTAGACCTCTTTCGCCGAGGCGTGAGATGAAGCGGCTCAGAGCCGCGAGGCATCCCATGACCCTCTGTACGCCTTTCAAGTCCTTGATGGGCCCCATGCTGGTAATGGCTGCGATCTTCTCCGGGTTGGCTTCGATGCCCCGCTCGGAGACGATGAACCCCAAGAGCATGCCTCGGGGCACCCCGAAGACACACTTTTCGGGATTCAGCTTGACGCCTTTCGCCTTGAGACATCGGAATGTCGTTTCAAGGTTGGAAAAGAGGTCGGAGGCCTTCCTCGTCTTGACTACGATGTCATCGACGTAGGCCTCGACCGTGCGGCCAATGTGTTCGCCGAACACATGGTTCATGCACCGCTGGTACGTCGCGCCCGCATTCCTCAAACCGAATGGCATGGTGACATAGCAGTACATGCCGAAGGGTGTGATGAAAGAAGTCGCGAGCTGGTCAGACTCTTTCATTTTGATTTGATGATACCCTGAGTAGGCATCGAGGAAAGACAGGGTTTCGCACCCAGCAGTGGAATCCACGATTTGGTCGATTCGAGGCAGAGGGTAGGGAACCTTCGGACATGCTTTGTTGAGACCAGTGTAGTCTACACACATCCGCCATTCCCCCCTTTCTTTCTCACAAGCACAGGGTTGGCAAGCCATTCGGGATGGAATTCCTCTTTGATGAACCCTGCTGCCATTAGCTTGTGAATCTCCTCGCCTATGGCTCTGCGCTTCTCCTCGTCGAATCGGCGCAGCGGCTGCTTGACGGGTCGGGCTCCGGCTCGGATGTCCAGCGAGTGCTCAGCGACATCCCTCGGTACGCCGGGCATGTCCGAGGGACTCCACGCGAAGACGTCGGCGTTCGCACGGAGAAAGTCGACGAGCACTGCTTCCTATTTGGGATCGAACCCGGAGCCGATCCGGATCTGCTTGGAGGTGTCGCCGCTGGGGTCGAGGGGGACGGACTTAACCGTCTCTGCTGGCTCAAAGTTGCCGGCATGACGCTTCACGTCTGGCACCTCCTTAGAGAGGCTCTCTAGGTCGGCAATGAGGGCCTCGGACTCGGCGAGGGCCTCGGCGTACTCCACGCACTCCACGTCGCATTCGAACGCGTGTTTGTACGTAGGGCCGACGGTGATGACCCCGTTGGGGCCCGTCATCTTGAGCTTCAGGTAGGTGTAGTTGGGGACGGCCATGAACTTCGCGTAGCATGGCCTCCCCAGTACCGCGTGGTAGGTTCCTCGGAACCCGACCACCTCGAACGTCAGGGTCTCCCTTCGGAAGTTGGAGGGTGTTCCGAAGCAGACGGGAAGGTCGAGCTGTCCGAGGGGTTGGACGCGCTTCCCGAGGATGATCCCATGGAAGGGCGCAGCGCCTGCCCGGACAGAGGACAGATCAACACGCAGGAGCCCGAGGGTCTCGGCGTAGATGATATTGAGGCTGCTGCCTCCGTCCATGAGGACCTTGGTGAGCCTGACGTCGCCGATGATGGGGTCGACGACGAGCGGGTATTTCCCCGGGCTCGACACATGGTCGGGGTGATCGTCTCGGTCGAAGGTGATGGGCTTGTCGGACCAGTCTAGATAGACTGGCGCCTCCACCTTGACCGAGCAGACCTCCCGGCGCTCTTGCTTGCGGTGCCGAGCCGAGGCGTTCGCCGCTTGCCCACCATAGATCATGAAGCAGTCGCGGACCTCGGGGAACTCTCCTGCCTGGTGATCTTCCTTCTTGTCGTCGTCGCGGGCCTTGCCACCCTCCGCGGGTGGCCCGGCCCTGTGGAAGTGGCGCTGAAGCATGACGCACTCCTCAAGGGCGTGCTTGACGGGTCCCTGGTGATAGGGGCACGGCTCCTTGAGCATCTTGTCGAAGAGGTTGGCACCTCCGGGGGGCTTCCGAGGGTTCTTGTACTCGGCGGCGGCGACAAGGTCCGCGTCGGCGGCGTCGCGTTTCGCTTGCGACTTCTTCTTGCCCTTCTTCTTGGCGCCGCGCAGAGTTGACGCCTCGGGAGTACCTTCCGATGGGCGGCCCTGGGGCTGCTTGTCCTTTCGGAAGATAGCCTCGACCGCCTCCTGGCCGGAGGCGAACTTGGTGGCGATGTCCATCAGCTCGCTCGCCCTGGTGGGGGTCTTGCGGCCCAGCTTGCTCACCAGGTCGCGGCAGGTGGTGCCAGCGAGGAACGCGCCGATGACATCCGAGTCGGTGATGTTGGGCAGCTCGGTGCGCTGCTTCGAGAATCGCCGGATGTAGTCTCGGAGAGACTCTCCCGGCTACTGTCGGCAGCTTCGGAGGTCCCAGGAATTCCCGGGGCGCACATACGTGCCCAAGAAATTGCCGGCGAAAGCTTGGACTAGGTCGTCCCAGTTGGAGATTGAAAGGGAAATGTGCCTTGGGCCATTTCTAAGTATTTTGGTGATTTAGTGCCCAACACAGGTGCCTAATTGTAAAATGGTGGACAAAGTACAAATCAAGGATAAAGGTATGTTTCTAAGCTTTAGTACATTGGTTTTGAGTACTAATACACTTGTCTAAGTGTTAGAAACAGAAAGTAGAAGAAAAGAAAAGTGGAGACAAAGACTTGGCTGTGTGCAGCCAAGACTCAGTTCGGTCTGGAGCACCGGACTGTCCGGTGTGCACCGGACAGTGTCCGGTGCGCCAGGCCGACTCGGCGCGAACTGGCTGCTCTCGGGAATTCGCCGACGGCGTACGGCTAAAATTCACCGGACTGTCCGGTGTGCAACGGACTGTCCGGTGAGCCAATGGTCGGCCGGGCCAACCGTCGGCGAATTCCCGAGAGCAGCCAGTTCGCGCCGAGTCGGCCTGGCGCACCGGACACTGTCCGGTGCACACCGGACAGTCCGGTGCTCCAGACCGAACTGAGTCTTGGCTGCACACAGCCAAGTCTTTGTCTCCTCTTTTCTTTTCTTCTACTTTCTGTTTCTAACACTTAGACAAGTGTATTAGTACTCAAAACCAATGTACTAAAGCTTAGAAACATACCTTTATCCTTGATTTGTACTTTGTCCACCATTTTACAATTAGGCACCTGTGTTGGGCACTAAATCACCAAAATACTTAGAAATGGCCCAAGGGCACATTTCCCTTTCAATCTCCCCCTTTTTGGTGATTTATGCCAACACAACATAAAGCAAGTAGAACAAGTACAAAAACACTTCAGATAAGAACTCAAATTATTTTGATTCAATTTTGACATATATGGATCACTCTATGCCACCACTTGGTTTGTTTTTGCAAATCAAACTCAAATCTCTATCTCTAAGTCAAACACACATGTTGAAGCATAAAGAGAGTCATTTCAAAAGAGATTGATCAAGGATTTCAAAAACTCCCCCTTTTTCCCATAATTACTACTTCTCCCCACAGGAAGCCAAAAGAGACAATAAAAGAGTTTTGACAAACCAAAAGCTCTACTCTACTATTTTCAAAATCTCTCAAGTGGTAGCTGATCCATTTATCGCTTTGGCCTTTATTTTCTCCCCCTTTGGCATCAAGCACCAAAACGGGATCAATCTTGGCCCTTTAACCCCATTGCCTCACCAAAATCTTCAATTTAGAGCAAATGGCAATAAGAGTTCATGAGATGGGCTTGGAATAAGTTACCCTCTCATCGGAGTGCAGTGGAAGTCTTGCATGATCCAAGTCCACCTTTTCCCTTTCAATTCTCCTTTGAGACTAAATCAAACAAACTCAAGCATATGGTTAGTCTCAAGGGATCAAGTTGTAACACATCTCCCCCTAAACATGTGCATCACTTTGCAACGGACTTGTGAGGTCCAGGGAGTGTTTGTACAACTTGAGCACCATAATAAGCAACAAAATGCAGAATGAACATGATCAAAGGCATAAATACATGTATGCTTCATTTCAATCCAAGTTCCGCGAATCTAAGATATTGAGCTCACTACGCAACCTGCAAAAGGTCTTCTCATCTAAAGGCTTGGTAAAGATATCGGCTAGCTGGTTCTCGGTGCTAACATAAAACACTTCGATATCTCCCTTTTGCTGGTGGTCTCTCAAAAAGTGATGCCGGATGTCTATGTGCTTTGTGCGGCTGTGCTCAACAGGATTTTCCGCTATTCGGATAGCACTCTCATTGTCACATAGGAGTGGGACTTTGCTCAGATTGTAGCCAAAGTCCCGGAGGGTTTGCCTCATCCAAAGTAGTTGCGCGCAACACTGTCTTGCGGCAACATACTCGGCCTCAGCGGTGGATAGGGCAACGGAGGTTTGTTTCTTAGAGTTCCATGACACCAGGGACCTTCCTAAGAATTGGCACGTCCCCGATGTACTCTTCCTATCGACCTTACATCCAGCATAGTCGGAATCTGAGTACCCAATCAAGTCAAAGTTAGACCCCTTTGGATACCAGATCCCGAAGCAAGGCGTAGCGACTAAATATCTAAGAATTCGCTTCACCGCCACCAAGTGACACTCCTTAGGATCGGATTGAAATCTAGCACACATGCATACGCTAAGCATAATATCCGGTCTACTAGCACATAAATAAAGTAAAGACCCTATCATTGACCGGTATGCTTTTTGATCAACGGACTTACCTCCTTTGTTGAGGTCGGTGTGTCCGTCGGTTCCCATCGGAGTCTTTGCGGGCTTGGCGTCCTTCATCCCAAACCGCTTTAGCAGATCTTGCGTGTACTTCGTTTGGGAGATGAAGGTACCGTCCTTGAGTTGCTTCACTTGGAACCCAAGGAAGTAGTTCAACTCGCCCATCATCGACATCTCGAATTTCTGCGTCATCACCCTGCTAAACTCTTCACAAGACTTTTGGTTAGTAGAACCAAATATTATGTCATCGACATAAATTTGGCACACAAACAAATCACCATCACAAGTCTTAGTGAAGAGAGTTGGATCGGCTTTCCCAACCTTGAAAGCATTAGCAATTAAGAAATCTCTAAGGCATTCATACCATGCTCTTGGGGCTTGTTTAAGTCCATAGAGTGCCTTAGAGAGCTTACACACGTGGTCGGGGTACCGCTCATCCTCGAAGCCAGGGGGTTGCTCTACGTACACCTCCTCCTTTATTGGTCCGTTGAGGAAAGCGCTCTTCACATCCATTTGGTACAACCTGAAAGAATGGTGAGCGGCATATGCTAGCAAGATACGAATTGATTCTAGCCTAGCCACAGGAGCAAAAGTCTCCTCAAAGTCCAAACCTGCGACTTGGGCATAACCTTTTGCCACAAGTCGAGCCTTGTTCCTCGTCACCACCCCGTGCTCGTCCTGTTTGTTGCGGAAAACCCACTTGGTTCCCACAACATTTTGCTTGGGACGAGGCACCAGCGTCCAAACTTCATTGCGCTTGAAGTTGTTAAGTTCCTCCTGCATGGCCAACACCCAATCCGGATCTAGCAAGGCCTCCTCTACCCTGAAAGGCTCAATAGAGGAGACAAAAGAGTAATGTTCACAAAAATTAACTAGTCGGGACCGAGTAGTTACTCCCTTGCTAATGTCACCCAGAATTTGGTCGACGGGATGATCCCTTTGAATCATCGCTCGAACTTGGGTTGGAGGTGCCGGTTGCGCTTCTTCCTCCATCACATGATCATCTTGTGCTCCCCCTTGATCACACGCCTCCTTTTGATGAACCTGTTCATCGTCTTGAGTTGGGGGATGCACCGTTGTTGAGGAAGAAGATTGACCTCGTTCATCTTGTTCCTGTGGCCGAACGTCTCCAATCGCCATGGTTCGTATAGCGGCCGTTGGAACATCTTCTTCATCTACATCATCACAATCAACAACTTGCTCTCTTGGAGAGCCATTAGTTTCATCAAATACAACGTCGCTAGAGACTTCAACCAAACCTGATGATTTGTTGAAGACTCTATACGCCTTTGTATTTGAATCATAACCTAATAAAAACCCTTCTACAGCTTTGGGAGCAAACTTAGAATTTCTACCCTTCTTCACTAGAATGTAGCACTTGCTCCCAAATACTCCGACAATGAAGGACTCGCTGCCACCGCCTTCAACAAGTCTTCCCTCTTCCCCAACGAGCGTCTCACATGCCTTATGGCAAGGGAGAAGAAGGTGAGTACTCAAGACTTCACTTATGCTTCTTCTAGTGATAGTGAGACTAGTGATGATGATGACATAGATTATTCATGCTTGTTCAAGGGCTTAGATAGATCTAAGATAGATAAAATTAATGAGTTGATCGATGCTTTGAATGATAAGAATAGATTACTAGAAAAACAAGAGGATCTTTTATATGAGGAGCATGATAAATTTGTTAGTGCACAAAATTCTCTTGCTCTAGAAATTAAAAGAAATGAAGTGCTTTCTAGTGAATTATCTTCCTGTCATGAAACCATTGCTACCTTAAGAAGTGTTAATAATGATTTAAGTGCTAAACTAGAAGTAGCTAGTAAATCAAATTCCTGTGTTGAACATGTTGAAATTTGTACTAGGTGTAAGGATTTTGATGTTAATGCTTGTAGTGAACACTTAGTGTCAATTTCAAAACTAAATGATGAAGTGGCTAGTCTTAATGCCCAACTTAAGACTAGCAAGAGTGAAGTTGATAAAATAAAATTTGCAAGGGATGCCTACACGATTGGTAGACACCCCTCAATTAAGGATGGTCTTGGCTTCAAGAGAGAGGCCAAGAACTTAACAAGCCATAAGGCTCCCATTCCCGCCAAGGAGAAAGGGAAGGCCCCTATGGCCAGTAGCGCTAAAAAGAACCATGCGTTTATGTATAATGATAGGAGACATGCTAGAAATGCTTATAATGATTTTGATTCACATGTTTATGATTCTCATGCCATGTTTGCTTCTAGCTCTTCCTATATGCATGGTAGAAATATGTCTAGGAGAAATGCTATCCATCATGTGCCTAGAAAGAATGTTATTCATGCTCCTAGGAAAGTAGTGAATGAACCTTCTATAATTTATTGTGCTTTAAACACTTCCTTTGCTATTTGTAGAAAGGATAAGAAAATAGTTGCTAGGAAGTTAGGGGCAAAATGCAAGGGAGACAGGACTTGCATTTGGGTCCCTAAGGATATTTGTGCTAACCTTGCAGGACCCAACATGAGTTGGGTACCTAAGACCCAAGCCTAAATTTGCCTTGCAGGTTTATGCATCCGGGGGTTCAAGCTGGATTATCGATAGCGGATGCACAAACCATATGACGGGGGAGAAGAAGATGTTCACCTCCTACGTCAAAAATAAGGATTCCCAAGATTCAATTATATTCGGTGATGGGAATCAAGGCAAGGTAAAAGGGTTAGGTAAAATTGCAATTTCTAATGAGCACTCAATCTCTAATGTGTTTTTAGTAGAGTCTCTTGGTTACAATTTGCTATCTGTTAGCCAATTATGCAATATGGGATACAACTGTTTATTTACAAATGTAGATGTGTCTGTCTTTAGAAGATGTGATGGTTCACTAGCTTTTAAGGGTGTACTAGACGGCAAGCTTTACTTAGTAGATTTTGCAAAAGAAGAGGCCGGTCTAGATGCATGCTTAATGGCTAAGACTTGCATGGGCTGGCTGTGGCATCGCCGCTTAGCACATGTGGGGATGAAGAATCTCCACAAGCTTCTAAAGGGAGAACACGTGATAGGTCTAACCAATGTTTATTTCGAAAAAGATAGACCTTGTGCAGCTTGTCAGGCAGGTAAACAAGTGGGAGGAGCACATCACAGCAAGAATGTGATGACCACGTCAAGACCTCTGGAGCTGCTGCATATGGACCTCTTCGGACCCGTCGCCTATCTAAGCATAGGAGGAAGTAAGTATGGTCTAGTTATTGTTGATGACTTTTCCCGCTTCACTTGGGTGTTCTTTTTGCAGGATAAGTCTGAAACCCAAGGGACCCTCAAGCGCTTCCTTAGGAGAGCTCAAAATGAGTTTGAGCTCAAGGTGAAGAAGATTAGGAGCGACAACGGGTCCGAGTTCAAGAACCTTCAAGTGGAGGAGTTCCTTGAGGAGGAAGGGATCAAGCACGAGTTCTCCGCTCCCTACACACCTCAGCAAAATGGTGTGGTAGAGAGGAAGAACAGGACGCTGATCGATATGGCAAGGACGATACTTGGAGAGTTCAAGACCCCCGAGTGCTTTTGGTCGGAAGCTGTGAACACGGCTTGCCACGCCATCAACAGGGTCTACCTTCATCGCCTCCTCAAGAAGACTTCGTATGAGCTACTAACCGGTAACAAACCCAATGTATCGTACTTTCGTGTATTTGGGAGCAAGTGCTACATTCTAGTGAAGAAGGGTAGAAATTCTAAGTTTGCTCCCAAAGCTGTAGAAGGGTTTTTATTAGGTTATGATTCAAATACAAAGGCGTATAGAGTCTTCAACAAATCATCAGGTTTGGTTGAAGTCTCTAGCGACGTTGTATTTGATGAAACTAATGGCTCTCCAAGAGAGCAAGTTGTTGATTGTGATGATGTAGATGAAGAAGATGTTCCAACGGCCGCTATACGAACCATGGCGATTGGAGACGTTCGGCCACAGGAACAAGATGAACGAGGTCAATCTTCTTCCTCAACAACGGTGCATCCCCCAACTCAAGACGATGAACAGGTTCATCAAAAGGAGGCGTGTGATCAAGGGGGAGCACAAGATGATCATGTGATGGAGGAAGAAGCGCAACCGGCACCTCCAACCCAAGTTCGAGCGATGATTCAAAGGGATCATCCCGTCGACCAAATTCTGGGTGACATTAGCAAGGGAGTAACTACTCGGTCCCGACTAGTTAATTTTTGTGAACATTACTCTTTTGTCTCCTCTATTGAGCCTTTCAGGGTAGAGGAGGCCTTGCTAGATCCGGATTGGGTGTTGGCCATGCAGGAGGAACTTAACAACTTCAAGCGCAATGAAGTTTGGACGCTGGTGCCTCGTCCCAAGCAAAATGTTGTGGGAACCAAGTGGGTTTTCCGCAACAAACAGGACGAGCACGGGGTGGTGACGAGGAACAAGGCTCGACTTGTGGCAAAAGGTTATGCCCAAGTCGCAGGTTTGGACTTTGAGGAGACTTTTGCTCCTGTGGCTAGGCTAGAATCAATTCGTATCTTGCTAGCATATGCCGCTCACCATTCTTTCAGGTTGTACCAAATGGATGTGAAGAGCGCTTTCCTCAACGGACCAATAAAGGAGGAGGTGTACGTAGAGCAACCCCCTGGCTTCGAGGATGAGCGGTACCCCGACCACGTGTGTAAGCTCTCTAAGGCACTCTATGGACTTAAACAAGCCCCAAGAGCATGGTATGAATGCCTTAGAGATTTCTTAATTGCTAATGCTTTCAAGGTTGGGAAAGCCGATCCAACTCTCTTCACTAAGACTTGTGATGGTGATTTGTTTGTGTGCCAAATTTATGTCGATGACATAATATTTGGTTCTACTAACCAAAAGTCTTGTGAAGAGTTTAGCAGGGTGATGACGCAGAAATTCGAGATGTCGATGATGGGCGAGTTGAACTACTTCCTTGGGTTCCAAGTGAAGCAACTCAAGGACGGTACCTTCATCTCCCAAACAAAGTACACGCAAGATCTGCTAAAGCGGTTTGGGATGAAGGACGCCAAGCCCGCAAAGACTCCGATGGGAACCGACGGACACACCGACCTCAACAAAGGAGGTAAGTCCGTTGATCAAAAAGCATACCGGTCAATGATAGGGTCTTTACTTTATTTATGTGCTAGTAGACCGGATATTATGCTTAGCGTATGCATGTGTGCTAGATTTCAATCCGATCCTAAGGAGTGTCACTTGGTGGCGGTGAAGCGAATTCTTAGATATTTAGTCGCTACGCCTTGCTTCGGGATCTGGTATCCAAAGGGGTCTAACTTTGACTTGATTGGGTACTCAGATTCCGACTATGCTGGATGTAAGGTCGATAGGAAGAGTACATCGGGGACGTGCCAATTCTTAGGAAGGTCCCTGGTGTCATGGAACTCTAAGAAACAAACCTCCGTTGCCCTATCCACCGCTGAGGCCGAGTATGTTGCCGCAGGACAGTGTTGCGCGCAACTACTTTGGATGAGGCAAACCCTCCGGGACTTTGGCTACAATCTGAGCAAAGTCCCACTCCTATGTGACAATGAGAGTGCTATCCGAATAGCGGAAAATCCTGTTGAGCACAGCCGCACAAAGCACATAGACATCCGGCATCACTTTTTGAGAGACCACCAGCAAAAGGGAGATATCGAAGTGTTTTATGTTAGCACCGAGAACCAGCTAGCCGATATCTTTACCAAGCCTTTAGATGAGAAGACCTTTTGCAGGTTGCGTAGTGAGCTCAATATCTTAGATTCGCGGAACTTGGATTGAAATGAAGCATACACGTATTTATGCCTTTGATCATGTTCATTCTGCATTTTGTTGCTTATTATGGTGCTCAAGTTGTACAAACACTCCCTGGACCTCACAAGTCCGTTGCAAAGTGATGCACATGTTTAGGGGGAGATGTGTTACAACTTGATCCCTTGAGACTAACCATATGCTTGAGTTTGTTTGATTTAGTCTCAAAGGAGAATTGAAAGGGAAAAGGTGGACTTGGATCATGCAAGACTTCCACTGCACTCCGATGAGAGGGTAACTTATTCCAAGCCCATCTCATGAACTCTTATTGCCATTTGCTCTAAATTGAAGATTTTGGTGAGGCAATGGGGTTAAAGGGCCAAGATTGATCCCGTTTTGGTGCTTGATGCCAAAGGGGGAGAAAATAAAGGCCAAAGCGATAAATGGATCAGCTACCACTTGAGAGATTTTGAAAATAGTAGAGTAGAGCTTTTGGTTTGTCAAAACTCTTTTATTGTCTCTTTTGGCTTCCTGTGGGGAGAAGTAGTAATTATGGGAAAAAGGGGGAGTTTTTGAAATCCTTGATCAATCTCTTTTGAAATGACTCTCTTTATGCTTCAACATGTGTGTTTGACTTAGAGATAGAGATTTGAGTTTGATTTGCAAAAACAAACCAAGTGGTGGCATAGAGTGATCCATATATGTCAAAATTGAATCAAAATAATTTGAGTTCTTATCTGAAGTGTTTTTGTACTTGTTCTACTTGCTTTATGTTGTGTTGGCATAAATCACCAAAAAGGGGGAGATTGAAAGGGAAATGTGCCCTTGGGCCATTTCTAAGTATTTTGGTGATTTAGTGCCCAACACAGGTGCCTAATTGTAAAATGGTGGACAAAGTACAAATCAAGGATAAAGGTATGTTTCTAAGCTTTAGTACATTGGTTTTGAGTACTAATACACTTGTCTAAGTGTTAGAAACAGAAAGTAGAAGAAAAGAAAAGAGGAGACAAAGACTTGGCTGTGTGCAGCCAAGACTCAGTTCGGTCTGGAGCACCGGACTGTCCGGTGTGCACCGGACAGTGTCCGGTGCGCCAGGCCGACTCGGCGCGAACTGGCTGCTCTCGGGAATTCGCCGACGGCGTACGGCTAAAATTCACCGGACTGTCCGGTGTGCACCGGACTGTCCGGTGTGCACCGGACTGTCCGGTGAGCCAATGGTCGGCCGGGCCAACGGTCGGCCGCGCAATCTGCGCAGGACACGTGGCCGAGCCAACGGTCGGAAGACGGCACCGGACTGTCCGGTGTGCACCGGACATGTCCGGTGCGCCAACAGCTCAAGATCTGCCAACGGTCTGCAACGGTCGGCAACGCCAGTTAAGGAAAGAAATCGGGCACCGGACTGTCCGGTGCCCCCGACGACAGAAGGCAAGGATGGCCTTCCGGATTTGCTCTCAACGGCTCCTAGCTGCCTTAGGGCTATAAAAGGGGCCCCTAGGCGCATGGAGGAGACACACAAGCAACCTTTGAGCATTCCTGATCATCCACAAGCAATCTTTGCGCATTCTGTTGTCATTCTAAGTGTTTCGAGCTCCGTTCTAGTGAGAACTTTGTGATACTCTTGTGAGCTCGATTCTTGGCCGTGTGTGTGCGCGTTTCGCTGTGGATTTGTGTGTGTTGCTTCCCTCCCTTACTCTGTGCTTCTTTGTGATCATATACTTGTAAGGGCAAGAGACTCCAATTTGTGGAGATTCCTTGCAAACGGGATAGTGAAAGGCAAAACAAAACACCGTGGTATTCAAGTGGGTCTTTGGACCGCTTGAGAGGGGTTGATTGCAACCCTCGTCCGTTGGGACGCCACAACGTGGAGTAGGCAAGCGTTGGTCTTGGCCGAACCACGGGATAAACCACTGTGTCACCTCTGTGCTTGATCTCTTGTGGTATTGTGTTTTGTTGAGACTTCTCTTTAGCCACTTGGCAATTATTGTGCTAACACTTAACAAGTTTTTGTGGCTTAAGTTTCAAGTTTCACAGGATCACCTATTCACCCCCCCTCTAGGTGCTCTCAGAGATCTGCCCCGGAGGCAGGTGCTCCAACCAGGCGCGAGCGGAGTCGGAGAGGAACAGGGGGAGGTTGCGGATGATGAGGTTGTCATCGTCCGTTCCACCCAGTTGGCAGGCCAGACGGTAGTCCGCGAGCCACAGCTCCGGTCTCGTCTCCCCCGAGTACTTTGTGATAGTAGTCGGGGGTCGAAACCGGGTCGGGAACGGCGCCCATCGGATGGCTCGGCTGAAGGCTTGCGGACCGGGTGGTTCGGGCGAGGGACTCCGATCCTCCCCGCTGTCGTAGCGTCCCCCACGCCTGGGGTGGTAGCCTCGGCGCACCCTCTCGTCGAGGTGGGCCCGTCGGTCACGGTGATGGTGCTCGTTGCCGAGGCGACCCGGGGCCGCAGGCGCGGTGTTGCGCGTGCGCCCGGTGCAGACCGAGGCTTCCCGCATGAATCAGGAAGTCGCGGCATGAGGTTCCGAGAGGTACCCCTGCCTTCGGGAGGCAGAGCTCTCGGCCCGTCGGACCGCGGCGCCTTCCAGGAGATTCTTGAGCTCTCCCTGGATTCGCCGCCCCTCGGTGGTTGATGGCTCTGGCATCGCGCGAAGAAGCATTGCTGCTGCCGCCAGGTTCTGGCCGACCCCACTAGATGCGGGTGGTGGCCTGAGCCTGACGTCGTCGGCGATGCGGTGCTGGAAGCCCAGGGGTAGATGACGTACTTGTAACACCCACTTTGTAAATTGCTAGAAATAAAGCCAATAGAGAGACATTTTCTCCTTATGTGAGTTTGATCTGCATGCATTATCCTATGAGAACACCATGTCCAAGAACAATTAATAAAAAGATATGCTACTAAATCCATGCATCATGTTGAATATTTTATTTTTGTGTGCATTTTGTAACAAGAAAATATTTAAGACCAAAAGGAAAAAATTAGAATCCTAAAAGAAATTCTTGAATCTAGAAAAGAGAAGGAATATGAAAACATGAATACTATATTTGAATAAATGTTCTCAAACCTAATACTTTTAATTGCACAAATATGGTTTGAAAATGAACTAGTCACAAGTGTGAATTTAAATTAGTATTCAAATTTGAATTTGAGAAAGAATGGGGAAAGGAGAAAATAAAAGAAAAATAAAAGAAAAAGGAAAAGAATACTATACCTGGTTGGGCCCAAGCCACCCCTTTCGGCCCAGTTACCTATCACTATCCACGCAGCCCACCCGTTGAGTCGCGCGCCGACAATAGGGCCCCACTGGCCAGGCGCCTACCGCGCGCGTTGCTTTCCCGCTCGTGCTGACATGCGGGTCCCGCCGAACGGCCTCTCGCGTGCTCGCTGCCGCGATCGTTCGCTGGCGCGTGGACCTAGAATCGCGCCCTGTTCCTCCGCCACTGACCGGTTGGTCCCAGTCGTCAGCGCCGTCTTCAACAGAACTTCCGCGCATGGCGGGCGACCGTAGCTTTCGCGCCGGGGGTTGCGGAGCTGGCGGGCACAAGACCGGCCGGGGATTGGGGCCATAAGTGTTCCCTCGACCACGCTCCCCTCGTATTCCACTTCATCTGCGTCCACCGCGCCATCTTAAACCATCGCGCCGCCGTGTCCCGCACAAGGAATACCCGCCGCCGTTGATTGCTGCCGGTAGCGCAACCCGGGCCCTAGGCTGGTACTCCGTGGCTTGATCTGCCCGCAAAGAAGCCGTACGAAGGCGCAATTTGGAAGTGGTGCACTGGGTGTCCGGGAATTCCTCGACGAAGTCGTGGATCGCCGCGGACCCGCACGGTCCCGTGGGCTGGGAGTTCTGCTACCCAAATCACGGTACTAAGCCTCCTATCGCGTTCGCAATCTTTCCCTTCATGTTTTGCGCTGATCAGATCGGAGTTTAGTGCTCGGGGTCACCGTCGGTCCGGCCTTCGACGAGGTCCGCCACCGTGTGGGTGGGCGGCACCGCCGTCTGGCATCGGCGTGGGAGGAGAAGGCGCCGGGGGCGTTGATCCTATGATTGACGGCTGCGATTAGAAGTAGCGTACCCCTTCGCTAGATTGCATCTGTGCCGTTAGATTATATCGGATGGTTCAGCAGGGTTGGCGCGCGTGATTGGATCTCGGCCCCAGATCTTCGATCCGACGGTCACAAGGAGCGCAACTGTGTTATAACGACGGAGTGTAATCTGGGCGCTTGATTTAGATCCAACGGCCAGAAACGCTTGGTACCCCTTCGCGGGTCAATCTTTCTAAAGAGACCCTCACCTCTCTGGAAATCAACCCGCAGTCCATTAGCTACTGTTCACTGAGTCTAGGATTTTATTCGCGCAGACCCCTAGACTTTCCAGAAATTGGCGCCCAGTCCAGAGCACGTTTAAAACGTATAAATGAATTAGTAAAGGTATTTTTAATACAAAAATAATTCCTAGAACTTAGTTAATTCATAGAAAATTCATTTTAGCTCCAAATTGAACCATTCCAGTTTCTAAAATTTTGTAATAATATTCTTCATCATTTAGTGTCTCTGTTTTGACATGAACTCTGTCAGAAAATTTATTTATCATTTAATCATATTTTAATCACATTAAACCTTAGGAAATTCATAACTTGAAATATATAACTCCAAATTTAGTGATTCCAGTTCCTATGGTTTCATTTTAATGTGTAGATTTTTACTGTATATTTTATTCATCTGTTTGGTGTGATGTTGATTTTGGCTATACTATGTATGTATTGTATTGATGCGAATAGACGAGCAAGCCACTGTGGAATCTGAAGTTCAGCAAGTAGAGATAGCTGAGCAGGAGCTCGTTGAAGGCAAGTTGTGCCCTTGATCACTTCTTTTACCCATTCATGTTCTTATTTTTCATAATGATCTGCATAGGATAATTTTGCTGGGACCCAATAGGATGCCCTAGATTTTGACTATCTTTATACCTTGCTTCACCACTGGTTTTACTACTAAAAGTTTTGGGTAGTACATGCTATTGCTTTATGTGGATTTGGGTATAGAGATATTCATCACTCATTGTTATACTATTTATTGTTATCTGTTTTATTATTCCTTGTTCATGTTAAGATCATTATGTTAATGGGAACATGGAGAACCACCCGGGAAAACAGTGCTACCACAAGGGTTTAATGGGACGCCCTTGGCTGATTAACTAGGAAAGCTAGGGGAGGGCTACCTTACCCGAAAGGGGCAAGGGCAGTAGGGGAGAGGTCAGTGTAGGGAGGTCCCTGGTTGATTTTGCTGCGATGGCGGTCAGCCAGGAACCCTGCACTGGATCTTCCTATAAACTGTAGCGGGTAGTCTGAAGCTAGTGGAACTTTGTAAAGGCCTCGTAGTGTTACCCTGCCTCGCCTCCTCGGTAGAGGTGTATGGGATTGGCCATCTCTTGGCAGATGGGTAACATGACTTGTGGGTAAAGATGCGCAACCTCTGCAGAGTGTAAAACTGGTATACTAGCCGTGCTCACGGTCATGAGCGGCTCGGACACTCACATGATTAATTATGGAACTTAAATTCAATTTGACATTTGCATCGCATTCGGGATTATTTTACTATTACTGTTCTTTATTATTATTAAGGTTTGGTATTTACTTACACTTAGTAACTGCTAATAAAATTTTGACCAACTTATAAAAGCAATGCTCAGCTTCAGCCTTTATTTCATTGATCAGCCTTACACTTCATGAACTCCCACCTTTGGTGAGTTCATGCCACATTATTCCCCACGACTTGTTGAGCTATGAACGTATGTGAGCTCACTCTTGCTGTCTCACACCCCCCCCACAGGAGAAGAACAGGTGGTTTCAAGTGGAGTCAAGTATCGAGGAGTATGATCTGATCTAGGTGGCGTTTCTCAGTCGACATTGGCGCCGACGATCCTTAGTTCGTTTTATGTTTATTCTTTTATTTTGTAAGTCTTCCGCTATGTAATATGTACTCTGATGTTTTATGACATTTATCTCTATACACTCTGTTATTATATATGTTGTCTTCTTGGCGCATGTATGAGATGCACCCGGCTTTGTCCTTTAAAACCGGGTGTTACAGAAGTGGTATCAGAGGAAATGTTGACTGTAGGACGAAACCTAGATAGAAATGGACAAAACCCTTATCTACTTATCTTACTCCGATTCATTCCATACTTACCTTATCTTGATCCTGTCTCACCTTCTACTGTTTTACTCTGATCATTCTTACCTTTTCTACTCTAAGACAAGATGGATTTCAAACCTTGGAATCCCTGTCCCTATGACATTTTAAGAGATAGGAGGCCTAAGATAAAACCAATCAAAACTATTTTCTCTATTTAAAAATGTTGGTTGATTGTTCTGATGATCAGTGCCTGATTTGCTTCTTTGATTGATTGAAATAGTATAGATGGGCATTTTAGCATGTACCACTATAATGTATTGTATTAGCTTTAGTAGGTGACACACTAATCTACTTAGCTAATAAGTCCCCCAAAGTAACATGATTGTAATTACTGCCTTATCTACTGCTCTCTCTTACCATATGTATCTAACTCAGATGGTCAATACCAGGAAAGGAAAGATTATCACGCAACAGCAAACAGAAATGAATCCTCCAAATCCCCCACCTGTTGAAACCGAGCAAGTGATCGCAACCCAAAGGCGGGTAATACAGCAATTGACGGACATGATGACCGAAATGCAAAACCAGATAAGACAAGAACGCGAGGAAATACGTCAGGCCCGTCTGGAGATACATCAAGAAATAAGGCAATCACGGTTGGAGAGACAACAACAAGAGCAACCACCATCTCCACCACCACCAGCTCCACCAAGCTACATAAACATATATGTAAATTACTACTATTTGTAGGATCTACAGGTTCCTTTAGTTAGTGTTCGGTATGATACTATTTTAGGAGGAATAAAAAGGTCTATCTGTCCCCATGTGTTGCTAATAAAATTATGCGTCATGCTGAGATTTTGGTTTGTGCAAATGTGTTGGACAATATGAAAAAAAACTCATGAGAGTAATTACACCTAAAGGACCTGTTGTGGCGAATCAAATGACACGTAGATTGACATTGACCGTTATGGGTAGAGAATTTGGAGTTACTGCTATAATATTGGAGCCAAGCAGTATAGATCTGATCCTTGGTATGTCACGGTTAAGAAAGGTAAAAGACAGTTTATACACTCTGCTAAAGGAACCGTAGGACTCACCGGTTCTAAAGGAAAAAGATTTGAAGTTGGAATTGCAGTAACTACCACCATCAGACTAGCGATATTCTTAATAGGTGAGAAGTTTGTTGGTGACAACATCCGAGTGGTTAAGGATTTTTTCGGAATGTCTTTCTAGAAGAGTTACCAGGAATGCCACCAGATATGGAAGTTGAGTTTGTCATAGATCTCTTACGTGGAACTGCCCCTATTTCTAAACGACCATACATGATGTCTGTAGAAGAGTTAAAAGAACTTAAGAAGCGGTTAACAGAGTTACAAGAGGCTGGGTACATTCGTCCAAGTTCTTCACCTTGTGGAGCGCCAGTTCAATTCGTACAGAAGAAAGATGGATCGCAAGAGATGTGCGTGGATTATAGATCCCTTAATGATGTTACTGTGAGGAACAAGTGTCCATTACCTCGCATTGAGGATTTATTTAATCGGATGAGAAGTGCAAGCGTATTCTCGAAGATTGATCTCCGATCGGGTTATCACCAAATGAAGATTAGGCCATCGGATATTCTCAAGACGGATTTCTCGACCCGATATGGTTTATACGAGTTCACCGTCATATCATTTGGACTAACTAATGCACTAACCTATTTTATGGATCTGAAGAATAAGGTGTTCATGATCTGGACAGATTCGTCGTGGTTTTCATCGACGATATTTTTTTTCAAGAGTGATAGTGATCATGAGGAACATCCGAGATTGGTGCTACAGAAGCTGCGAGATAATCAACTCTATGCTAAGTTCAGGAAGTGTGAGTTTTGGGTTGACAAGGTGCCATTCCTTGGTCATATCATTTCTAATGGAGGGATATCAGTGGATCCTGCTAAAGTTAAGGATATAGTGGTGTGGAGCATACCCACTACCGTTACGAAGATTCGGAGTTTCTTAGGACTAGCAGGATATTATCGGAGATTTATTGAAGGATTTTCTAAGATTGCTAAGCCCATGACCTCGCTTCTAGAGAAGGGAAGAGAGTTCAAGTGGGATGAGAAGTGCCAAGATAGCTTTGATCAATTAAAGAAGAGGTTGATGTCGCCATCAGTGTTGGTTATGCTAGATCTATAGAAGGGATTTGATATTTATTGTGATGCATGTGGCCAAGGCTTAGGATGTGTGCTCATGCAAGAAGGACATGTGATTGCCTATGCATCTCGTCAGTTGCGGAAGCATGAATTGAACTACCCCACTCATGACTTGGAATTGGCTGCAGTTGTGTATGCACTTAAGATTTGGAGACACTACGTTATGGGAACTAAGTGCCAAGTATATACATGAATCATAAGAGTTTGAAGTATATATTCACTCAGATTGATCTCAACCTTAGGCAACATCGTTGGTTGGAGCTTATTAAGGATTATGATTTGGAGATTCACTATCACCCGGGCAAGGCAAATTTGGTTGCAGATGCCTTGAGTCGAAAGGAGTATGTTAATTAGCTGTTGTTGCCCAGCTACCCGATGAGATTGTTGAGGATTTCAGGAGACTTAACCTGGGGATAGTTGCTCGCACTGAAGGAGTTACTATTGATGTGGAACCTACTTTGGAGCAAGAGATCCGCAAAGGACAAATTGGTGATGCTAAGATACAAGAGATTAAGGATCTGATTACTGAAGGTCGAGTTCCGGAATTTACGAAAGATGAGCAAGGCACCGTATGGTTCATGGACAAGAGATGTGTTCCGGAGATTGGAAGCCTTCGTGAGACTATATTGAAGAAAGCCCATGACTTGGATTATTCTATTCATCCTGGTAGTACCAAGATGTATCAGGATTTAAAGCAGAAGTGCTGGTGATATGGACTGGAGAGAGATATGGCAGCACATGTGGCTATGGGTGATGTGTGTCAAGGAGATTAAGGCTAAACACGAGAGACCAGCTGGGCTATTACACCCACCAAAGATACCCGGCTGGTAGTGGAAAGAGATTGGTTTCATTACTGGATTGCCTCGCACCTCGAAAGGATATGATTCGATATGAGTTATTATGGATAGATTGACCAAAGTGGCTCATTTCATTCCGGTCAAAACTACTTATAAAGGATCTTAGCTAGCAGAGTTATATATGGCTCGAATTGTGTCTCCACATGGAGTACCAAAGAAGATCGTTTTGGATAAGAGGATCACAGTTTACCTCCAGATTTTGGAAAAGTTTTCCTGAGAATATGGATACGAAGTTGAAATTTAGTGCAGCCTATCACCCTCAGACTGATGGACAGACTAAAAGGACTAACCAAGTATTGGAGGATATGTTGGGAGCTTGTACCCTTCGACATGGTGGTAGTTGGGATAAGAGTCTACCCTACGCAGAGTTCTCTTACAATAATAGCTATCAGGCCAGTTTGAAGGTGTCACCACTCCGGGGCATGAGAAGGTTCAAAGTCAAAGGAAAGTTGTCCCCTCGCTTTATTGGACCCTTTTTAATCTTAAAGCGAGTGGGAGAGGTTGCATATCAATTGGAGTTACCGGATCATCTCGCGGATGTTCATGATGTATTCCATGTATCTCAGCTGAAGAAATGTCTCAGGATAACTGAAGAACAGTTACCAATGGAAGACCTTAGTGTTCAAGAGGACTTGACTTATGCTGAGTACCCCATCAAGATTTTGGATACTTTGACTCGAGTTACGAGAAATAAGGTTATAAAGATGTGCAAAGTTCAATGGAGTCACCACGGTGAAGATGAAGCAACTTGGGAAAGAGAAGAAGAGCTTCGTATAGATTTTCCCCACCTTTTCTCTAGTTCTTCTTAAATCTCGAGGACGAGATTATTTTTAAGGGGGGTAGGATTTGTAACACCCACTTTGTAAATTGCTAGAAATAAAGCCAATAGAGAGACATTTTCTCCTTATGTGAGTTTGATCTGCATGCATTATCCTATGAGAACACCATGTCCAAGAACAATTAATAAAATGATATGCTACTAAATCCATGCATCATGTTGAATATTTTATTTTTGTGTGCATTTTGTAACAAGAAAATATTTAAGACCAAAAGGAAAAAATTAGAATCCTAAAAGAAATTCTTGAATCTAGAAAAGAGAAGGAATATGAAAACATGAATACTATATTTGAATAAATGTTCTCAAACCTAATACTTTTAATTGCACAAATATGGTTTGAAAATGAACTAGTCACAAGTGTGAATTTAAATTAGTATTCAAATTTGAATTTGAGAAAGAATGGGGAAAGGAGAAAATAAAAGAAAAATAAAAGAAAAAGGAAAAGAATACTATACCTGGTTGGGCCCAAGCCACCCCTTTCGGCCCAGTTACCTATCACTATCCACGCAGCCCACCCGTTGAGTCGCGTGCCGACAATAGGGCCCCACTGGCCAGGCGCCTACCGCGCGCGTTGCTTTCCCGCTCGTGCTGACATGCGGGTCCCGCCGAACGGCCTCTCGCGTGCTCACTGCCGCGATCGTTCGCTGGCGCGTGGACCCAGAATCGCGCCCTGTTCCTCCGCCACTGACCGGTTGGTCCCAGTCGTCAGCGCCGTCTTCAACAGAACTTCCGCGCATGGCGGGCGACCGTAGCTTTCGCGCCGGGGGTTGCGGAGCTGGCGGGCACAAGACCGGCCGGGGATTGGGGCCATAAGTGTTCCCTCGACCACGCTCCCCTCGTATTCCACTTCATCTGCGTCCACCGCGCCATCTTAAACCGTCGCGCCGCCGTGTCCCGCACAAGGAATACCCGCCGCCGTTGATTGCTGCCGGTAGCGCAACCCGGGCCCTAGGCTGGTACTCCGTGGCTTGATCTGCCCGCAAAGAAGCCGTACGAAGGCGCAATTTGGAAGTGGTGCACTGGGTGTCCGGGAATTCCTCGACGAAGTCGTGGATCGCCGCGGACCCGCACGGTCCCGTGGGCTGGGAGTTCTGCTACCCAAATCACGGTAATAAGCCTCCTATCGCGTTCGCAATCTTTCCCTTCATGTTTTGCGCTGATCAGATCGGAGTTTAGTGCTCGGGGTCACCGTCGGTCCGACCTTCGACGAGGTCCGCCACCGTGTGGGTGGGCGGCACCGCCGTCTGGCATCGGCGTGGGAGGAGAAGGCGCCGGGGGCGTTGATCCTATGATTGATGGCTGCGATTAGAAGTAGCGTACCCCTTCGCTAGATTGCATCTGTGCCGTTAGATTATATCGGATGGTTCAGCAGGGTTGGCGCGCGTGATTGGATCTCGGCCCCAGATCTTCGATCCGACGGTCACAAGGAGCGCAACTGTGTTATAACGACGGAGTGTAATCTGGGCGCTTGATTTAGATCCAACGGCCAGAAACGCTTGGTACCCCTTCGCGGGTCAATCTTTCTAAAGAGACCCTCACCTCTCTGGAAATCAACCCGCAGTCCATTAGCTACTGTTCACTGAGTCTAGGATTTTATTCGCGCAGACCCCTAGACTTTCCAGAAATTGGCGCCCAGTCCAGAGCACGTTTAAAACGTATAAATGAATTAGTAAAGGTATTTTTAATACAAAAATAATTCCTAGAACTTAGTTAATTCATAGAAAATTCATTTTAGCTCCAAATTGAACCATTCCAGTTTCTAAAATTTTGTAATAATATTCTTCATCATTTAGTGTCTCTGTTTTGACATGAACTCTGTCAGAAAATTTATTTATCATTTAATCATATTTTAATCACATTAAACCTTAGGAAATTCATAACTTGAAATATATAACTCCAAATTTAGTGATTCCAGTTCCTATGGTTTCATTTTAATGTGTAGATTTTTACTGTATATTTTATTCATCTGTTTGGTGTGATGTTGATTTTGGCTATACTATGTATGTATTGTATTGATGCGAATAGACGAGCAAGCCACTGTGGAATCTGAAGTTCAGCAAGTAGAGATAGCTGAGCAGGAGCTCGTTGAAGGCAAGTTGTGCCCTTGATCACTTCTTTTACCCATTCATGTTCTTATTTTTCATAATGATCTGCATAGGATAATTTTGCTGGGACCCAATAGGATGCCCTAGATTTTGACTATCTTTATACCTTGCTTCACCACTGGTTTTACTACTAAAAGTTTTGGGTAGTACATGCTATTGCTTTATGTGGATTTGGGTATAGAGATATTCATCACTCATTGTTATGCTATTTATTGTTATCTGTTTTATTATTCCTTGTTCATGTTAAGATCATTATGTTAATGGGAACATGGAGAACCACCCGGGAAAACAGTGCTACCACAAGGGTTTAATGGGACGCCCTTGGCTGATTAACTAGAAAAGCTAGGGGAGGGCTACCTTACCCGAAAGGGGCAAGGGCAGTAGGGGAGAGGTCAGTGTAGGGAGGTCCCTGGTTGATTTTGCTGCGATGGCGGTCAGCCAGGAACCCTGCACTGGATCTTCCTATAAACTGTAGCGGGTAGTCTGAAGCTAGTGGAACTTTGTAAAGGCCTCGTAGTGTTACCCTGCCTCGCCTCCTCGGTAGAGGTGTATGGGATTGGCCATCTCTTGGCAGATGGGTAACATGACTTGTGGGTAAAGATGCGCAACCTCTGCAGAGTGTAAAACTGGTATACTAGCCGTGCTCACGGTCATGAGCGGCTCGGACACTCACATGATTAATTATGGAACTTAAATTCAATTTGACATTTGCATCGCATTCGGGATTATTTTACTATTACTGTTCTTTATTATTATTAAGGTTTGGTATTTACTTACACTTAGTAACTGCTAATAAAATTTTGACCAACTTATAAAAGCAATGCTCAGCTTCAGCCTTTATTTCATTGATCAGCCTTACACTTCATGAACTCCCACCTTTGGTGAGTTCATGCCACATTATTCCCCACGACTTGTTGAGCTATGAACGTATGTGAGCTCACTCTTGCTGTCTCACACCCCCCCACAGGAGAAGAACAGGTGGTTTCAAGTGGAGTCAAGTATCGAGGAGTATGATCTGATCTAGGTGGCGTTTCTCAGTCGACATTGGCGCCGACGATCCTTAGTTCGTTTTATGTTTATTCTTTTATTTTGTAAGTCTTCCGCTATGTAATATGTACTCTGATGTTTTATGACATTTATCTCTATACACTCTGTTATTATATATGTTGTCTTCTTGGCGCATGTATGAGATGCACCCGGCTTTGTCCTTTAAAACCGGGTGTTACAGTACTTCTCCGGCCGGAGGTTGGCCCGCCCATGCCTGCCCGACGTCCCGACGGATCGGCTCAAGCGCTCCTGCTCCCTCGTCGAGCCTGGCCTGCGCCCCACGGATTTGCTCGAGCTGTGGGTCATGACCCCCCGCCTGAACGGGGACCACAGCTAGCTTCCGTGGGATGTCAACGCGAGGCACCGGCCTAGGGAGGTCACCGTCCTCCGGCATGCCGAGATGGTTGCCTTCGGGGGGACCCCCTAGATCGACGTGGAAGCATTTGCGACTTGGGCTGCGGTCCTCGTCGCCGAGGCTACGGCTACCGTTGGAACAGTCGGAAAGGCGGTAGTCGCATGCGGTCATGAAGTCCCGCATGGCACTGGGGTTGCCAAGTCCAGAGAAATCCCAACAGATGCTGGGTTCGTCGTCTTCCTCGGACCCAAAGGGCCCGTAGGTCGAGACATCCGTCAGCCGGTCCCAAGGTGACCGCACACGAAACCCAGGGTGAGGTTCATGAGCCAGGTCCGGGCAGGTCCAGACAAGGCCACATGAAAGTATGTTGCCATCACAGCGGTGTTTTCACCTGTTGCCGTGATGGCGGTAACGTACACCTGCCAGAAATCCGACGGGTTCGATGTTCCGTCGTATTTTTCCGGCAGGTGCGGCCGGAACTTGGGTGGCCATGATGCTGCGCGGAGATGATCCGCAAGGGCGGCATAGCCCACACCGGCCAAGGGGACACTTGTTTGGGACCGGGTGCCCATCGGTGTCTGTAGTGCAACCGCAGCGAAATCTTAATCGAGGTTGCGACCATCAATGTTTTGGCGGCGCTCGCGCACCCTTTCCAAAGAGACCCGGGCATCCTCACCCGCTCGCCTGCGGTTGAGCTCTACCCGGAGTTCGTTGGTTTGTGCGCCCCTTACTGAGGGCGAACGCACAGATGCTGACGCCTCGCGTTGGCGCTGGGTTGACCGCGTCCTCGACCTAGTCGAAGTAGAATGTGCCATATCGAGCAGTCGGTCGACGTCGTCCCGCCATTGCTTCATGGCCCCTGGTGAGGCCGTGGAGCTCGGAGGGTGTCGCAACAACTCCCTGGCTGCCGACAACGCCCCTGGTGATGCCCTCGACGGAGTCCGGGACGCTTGCGCAGCCGTGTGCTGCCATGCGGCGTGCACAGCAGCAGTGCCTGGCACTGGGCGATTGGGAACCTGCGGTGTGGAGGAAGTAGCTTCTCCCTCCATCGCAAAATCCATCGAAGTCTCGGCGTGGTGCTCAATGATCTGCACCATCATGCTTGGGCAAGGAAACAAGCAAAAACCTAATGCCTAGCCCCCTACCTGGCGCGCCAAATGTCGGAGAGGAAATTCTCCAGCCGGGTGGCGGAGTGCACCCGCCCTAAATCCTAAGATGAGGAGGGGCCTAAGCATTTTGCTTGTTAGTTGGAAAAGTGGGAAGAACACAAGAGCACACAAAGATTTAGAGTGGTTCGGGCTGCCGGAGCGTAACACCCTACTCCACTGTATGATGTATTGCTTGAGAGCTTGTATGAACTTGTGAGGCTAAGGTTGGGTCTAAGATTGGATGTCCTAACTGAGCTTATGTGTAACGTAGCATGCCTCCCCTTTTATAGCTGAAGGGGGGCATGCACAAAGGTGCTGGGCCCCAACATGTGGGCCCAGGGACATAAAGAATATAGCGCTTGGAGCCACCAATGTTTGCTGCTGGGGCAATCTTCTCGTGCCCTGACGCCCGAGATCTCCGTATCCTCGGCGAGCAGGGAAAGCTTCTTGTAGAAGGGATGATGGGTACTGTGCGCCGCTCGGCACGGGCGCACTGTTCGCCAACAGACTGGTAAGGCGCGTCGTCTGCTGGGTGACCCTGACGCCGTCTGCCGGCGGATTGGACAGGACACATTAAATGCTGAGAGGGTGTGTCGCCTGTCAGCGTGGTGGTAGGCGGCGCGTCCTTCCCGCAATAAACGCAAAGGCTACACAGCCATATGGGCCTTACGTCAGGCTCGGCCCGTTGGCTTACGTTACGGGCCACAAGCCATGCGGCCGCGGTGGGTTTCTGCCTGAGCGGGGAGCGTAGGCAAGGCCTGGACACGTGTCGGCACTGGACCCTTGCCTGTGCCGGGGTCTTCTCCGTCCTGGGACCCTGCCAAGGCCCGGACCTCACTCGAGGTGACCCGACATGTCTCCTCGGGAGCTCCGAGCTCGTATTCACAGGGGTCCGGTGTTGCTCTGCGGAGGTCCGGACCCAACGGTGCTTCCTGGGACGTATTATCCTTCCTCGCCACGTGGTGCCCTTAGGCCTGCCCATGTGGTGGGGTCGGGTGCCGCTCTCCGTGTGACCTGGAGGTGTCGTACGGGTGCAGCGCCTTCATACTTTAGAAGAGGGTACCCCTGATTCAGGGTACCGACAACCTTAGTGTTGGTTTGAGCCACGAATCGACAAAGATATTGTAGGTATCTGCCACACCAGGATTTTAGGACAAATCCAGATGTATCGCATATGTGTACCAGGATCAAGTTTCACACAAACGACGACTCAGTGTATAGAAAGCAATGTCATATATTTATTAAATAATATATTTAATGTACAAAATAACTAAATAAACTAAACTAAACAGCGACAACGATCCACCACAGACACGATTGATTGGAAGACGACGACCTTTAACTCTCTGAATTCATCATAATAATCCTCCTAGGGTGGTACATGTTTCTGATCTAAGCAATGTTTATAGCAAGGGTGAGTACACTTATGGCGGGTACTCAACAAACATGTAGGAAAAGTGTAAGGCTTGCCAAAAAAGTTCTAAGGCTAAGCTTTAACTTTTTATTAAGTTGGTCAAATTAGAGAAAGGATCGTAACTAAATTGTTACCCATGAACCAACCACATGCATGTTAGGGTAGATTTACTTCCATATATTAATCATGTGAGGGTCCCAACTGCTCGTAACCATGAGCATGACTGATGTATTAGTTTTACACTATGTAGATGTCGCAGATCTTTACCCACTAGTCATGTATCCCTTCTTGACTAGGTTTGCAAGGCTCGTAGACACTTTTGAGGTGAATGGCTAGGATTCACTATAAGGCCTTTACAAAGTTCCACTAGCATGAGAAAACTCGCTACGGTTTTAGGCAGAGGTCGTATAATAATCTTGTGGTAGCACTTTTTCCTAGGTGGTCAATGCATGTTCCAATTAAACAAAGTGATCTAATCATGCATAATAAATAAATCAACAATAATAAATCATGATCAGTGTTACATATGTAACATTATCCCATAACCAAGTAGAGCAATAGCAATCTACCCAATAATAAGTCATCTAGGTATAAAGAAGGTATAGGATAAAACAAACTAGATAATCTATTAAGTTCCCATCAATTTAACCTAATTGTGCATGCAAAAGTGAGAACATAATAGTAAATATTATTAGGTCACAGAAATGTGATCAATGACACAACTTGCCTCTTTGGTGCTACGCCAACTGCTCAGATGCTTCCCAAGGTTGGGCTTCAGGTTCCTTGTAACCTCGCATCAATACAAATAAATATGAAAACAATAAATAAAAAATAGGGTATCTCCAGCAGATCATATATATAACCATGCAAAACATTGTTTTGCACTGTAGGCATACTGTTTTTAAAGTGGAGTTTAAAATAGGAGGTATGATAGGAGAGCTGCCGGAGTAACTTAAAGATTGGGAACAAATGTTATAAGGTTATTACCCGTGAACACATCAATAAAATATGCCCCTTGCCATTTCTACTCTGGACTTCTAGTTGTGTGGTTGCATAGATTGACTTAGATGCGTAGGATGTATTGCCATTTTGTGGTGGTGGACTCGTTGCGGGCAATGGTTTCGGCCGGATTAAGTGGTAATGGCCATGATGTGGGTATCCAAAGACACATTGTTGCCTTGTTGGAGAACCGCCAGCCCATGAGAGAACCCATTCATTTCCGTTTGAGATAGTCTGGGCGCAATGGGCCTTGTACATGTCCAGTTGCTGCTGAATACCTATCGATTATTTTTCTTCGTTTGAAAAAAATATATATATTAATTTTATCTGCTTAAACCAGTGCCGGATTCTAATTTTCTTCTCGAACTCTAAAACCAGATATCACACCTCTGAACTCTTGAAATCGTTCAAATTATCTCCCTGCCATGGTTTTGATGTGCTTTTGGATGCAGTTTCGTCTTTTTCTAGTTTTTAAAATGTGATAGATAATTAAATATTTGATAGTGTCTTTAAACCATAGAAAATGTCTCTAAGCTTATGGAATTATGCAAAAAATCATATAAATACATTAGGATACAATAAAAAAAGAATATAATAATTAGAGTTTATAAACATATCTCTAGAAACTTACAAACAAAATAGAATTATCTGTAGGAAAGAAGAAAACATACATAAAAATTGTAGAAAAATACCATAACACTCTAATTGTGTTTAAACACGTATTGAAATCTCCACATAACAAAAAAATGTGAGACACAACCAACACAAATGCATAACATGAATGCATTCATTATTAATGTATGGCACATCTCGTATTTTTATTACAACGTTTTGGGGATTTTCTAGTTTTTTTTTCTATTTTATACAGGCCAAATCAAATTTAGAAGTTTCTACATAAATTTTTACGAGATCTAAATATTTCATTATGATTCACGATACATCCCAAATATGTCTCTAAGATTTTCTTGGAATTTTTAGGGGTGTATAGTTATGTTCTATGGTTTAAAAACTTTATTAAGAATTTATCAGTTTTAAACTAAAAAGGACCAAATCATCTTCAAACCACTTCAGTCTGCGAAGGTAATTTAATTTGTATTAAGAGTTCAAGGTGTGCAATGCCTAGCTTTACGGTTCAAGGAGTAAATTCATATTACGACAATAGTTTTGTTGGAATTTGTCCTTTTTGAACCTAATTATGGCTGAACTAAATTATTTTAGAAAGCTAAAGTGATGTATACACATGATATGACGTTTCAATCCTACACAATTATTTAGGTAGATGATAACTAACATATAAATGAAATGAAGGCGTGTCGTGTGCATGATCTTTCACGCGAGAAAAATAAAGACCGAGACTGCTATAGAAATATCACACGCTCACCCACGTTTCATGCTTTTTCTCGTGACTAGTGATGACAATAAGCTCTAAATTTTACATTATAAAATTTAAATATCAAAATAAATTAGAATCAAACTATATTTCTATTTATTTTTAACTAAAATAATTTAGGACCATAACAAATTATAAAAAAAATTAGATCGAGATTTATTACCATCCCTACTTATGAGTCATGACGTGTTCGCTCTATCGTCCTTGCGTATCTGCTAAAACAGTGCTCTAATTTTTCGTTTGCTATAATATTTTGTTTTTTTTTCTTTGGTACAACATTTTCGTCTTCTGGTAGACCTAAATACTTCTGTTTATTTTCTTGCCCGTGATGAAACATTCGTGAAACGTATGATGTTACATCGGTAAAAAAAACAGTCTTATCCAGGGACTAGCCAAATCATTTTCTAATGATAAATTTAGCTATTATTAAAATAAAAAACGTTTCCACCCGACTCTATATCTGACTCTTCAAATTTAGTAGCTCTATATTCCCTTACATTTACTCTATATTTTTAGATAGTTTGTTTCACTTATCATTCATTCTATTGGTTTACGGAGTCTGTTGGATTAGCATGCTCTTTCTTTGTGAAATCTATTTTTATAAATTTAGGTAATCTTTTTTAATATTCTTTTAGAGTTGCTTAGAGCAACTCCAAAAGTATGCTAAAATGTTTCCACCAAAAATGATTATTATGGGTAGGATAAAAATTTTTTGAGGTAAATTATTGTGTATACTCGAACAGTTCACTTAAAAATAATTGAAAAGGACGAAATACTGGGCTCAAATTTTAAAAAACACCCTCCAGGCTCCTCCTTGGAAATGCATATAGGATCTTAAAACTGGGCATTTTTAATCATGTTGCTACACGGGGCAAGCACCAACTATGTGCATGTGCTGGACGCCTCTGATTGATGCGCATTTGAGCGATACGCGCGTGACGGACTGGGGACGAGCCTTCACGCGAAAACATGCGGGAGGAAAAGACGTCGATGCGGGATGTGAAAATTTTTGGAAGGTGATAAAGGAGCTGTTGTAGTAAAGAAAATCAGTTTTCTTTTCTAATATTTGGTTTGGAGCAAGTTTGCATCTTTTTTTTTTTTTTGGAGTTGCTCACTGTCGCAGGAATGAAGGGTGGACAAGAGAAGCTTGTTTCCTGCTGTTCGCGGAAACCACAAAATGCTGTTAGCTATATTTGAACGACGACCGTTACTCATGCTTCTCCGTACCCAAACAAGCACACGCCCACCATACAATTACAAGGTCACGATGGACAATGGCGAGCATGCAACGGGGGTCCTCCTCCGGCTTGTAGCTTATAGGAGACCGGTCGGGGGCCAGGGAAACCACTTGGGGCAGCCTCGAGGTTCTCTCCGACAATGGGTCCTCTCCTCCGCGCCGCCGCGCTCTCCGTCGCGCTCCTCGCCCTCGCCGCCGTGGGCGAGGCGCACAGCGCCACCGAATTCCTCAACATCTTCAAGCCGCGGAACGAGCACGACTACTTCCACAGCGCGAACCAGGAGGAGGATGTGATGCCCCGGGCCAGCGACCAGCAGAACCTCATAACGGCGCCGGTGACCAAGAGCGGCCTCATGAAGGTGCCGCCCCGGTCCGCGCCCACCGCGGTGGCGCAGGACACGGTGGTGCTCCCCGTGGACAGCGCCGCGGGGTTCGCCGGCGCTTGGTCCATCATCAGCGAGAACGCGGGCGTGTCCGCGATGCACCTGGTGATCATGCGGAGCGACAAGGCCATCATGTTCGACACGGTCACCACGGGGCCGTCGCTGCTGCGGCTGCCCAAGGGGAACTGCCGCCTCGATCTCCGCAGCAAGCAGGTCGGCGCCATGGACTGCGCCGCGCACGCCGTCGAGTTTGATTACGCGACAGGAGGTGTCAGGGCCCTCAAGGTTCGTGTCGTGGCGTGCCTTACGCTTCTTCCTTTTCCGTCGGTTTGCATGGTTCTTCTTCCAAGGACAAAAGTCACGCACGTACGAGCCGCGACGGCCGTTCTGCATGCAGGTCTTGACGGACGTGTGGTGTTCATCGGGCGCGCTCGACGCCGAGGGCAACCTGGTGCAGACCGGCGGCTACTTCGAAGGGGAGAAGGTTGTGAGGTACCTGAGCCCATGCGGCAACTGCGACTGGAGGGAGTTCCCGGGGAGCCTGGCCGAAGGAAGATGGTGCATACCATGTCACAACACAACAGTCATCTCATCCACCGATTATACAGATTTAATTACACAGTGGCATGTCTTCCACGCACGCATGCGCAGGTACGGGACGCAGCAGCTGCTTCCGGACGGCCGCTCCATCGTGCTCGGTGGCCGGCGTGCGTTCAGCTACGAATTCGTTCCGGCGGAAGGGCAGTCGAATGCCCAAGCCATTCCCCTCCAGATACTCCGTGACACCACCGACGACGTGGAGAACAACCTGTACCCATTCGTCCACCTCCTTCCCGACGGGACTCTGTTCATCTTCGCCAACGACCGCTCCATCCTGTTCGACCCCAGGAACGGCCAGGTCGTCCGCGAGTTCCCCGTCCTCCCAGGCGGGGGGCGGAACTACCCTGCCTCCGGCATGTCGGCGCTCCTGCCCCTCGACCTCCGCCGTGGCGACGTCCTCAGTCCCGAGGTCATCGTCTGCGGCGGCTCCCCCAAGAACGCCTTCACGCTCGGCGAGTCCAACACGTTCCCGCCCGCCCTCAAGGACTGCGCGCGCATCAACCCCTTGAAGCCCGACGCTCGGTGGGCGCTGGACCAGATGCCCGTGGCCCGCACCATGGGCGACCTGCTGATCCTGCCCACCGGCGACCTGCTCATTCTGAACGGCGCGGCCAAGGGCTGCTCCGGCTGGGGCTTCGGGCGGCAGCCCGTGCTGAGCCCGCTCCTGTACTCTCCGCGCCAGGCGCGGGGCTCGCGGTTCCGGGCGCTGGCGCCGACCACCATCCCGCGCATGTACCACGCCACCAGCGCGGTGCTGCCCGACGCCACCGTGCTCGTGGCCGGCAGCAACACCAACTCGGCCTACAACTTCAGCGGCGTCGACTTCCCGACCGAGGTGCGCGTCGAGCGCTTCACCCCGCCGTACCTCGCCCCGGAGCGCGCGGCCAACCGGCCCGCTATCGACGTGGCCACCGTCCCCGGGGACGGCATGGCGTACGGGGCCAAGTTCACGTTCCAGTTCTCGACGCCCGTGCAGGCCGTGGCCGAGCCCGACCTGAAGGTGACCATGTATGCGCCACCGTTCACGACGCACGGCTACTCCATGAACCAGCGGCTGCTGGTGCTGTCCGTCACCGCGTTCGCGGCTAACGGGCAGAGGTACACGATTACGGTCGACGCTCCGGGAAAGCCTGAGCTCGCGCCGCCGGGATACTACCTGTTGTACGTCATGGCGAAAGGCGTGCCGAGCAAGGCCGCGTGGGTGAAGGTACACAAATGAGAACGAAGGCGGCTCGGAGATGAATGCCAGTCGCGTTTGGCACGACAATACGTAAGTGTCCACGGGAGTAACTGGACCTCTCACAACCGCACAGTAGGAGGACGTGCGGCGGTGGCTGCGCCTGTGCATCGGATTTCGTTTGTTTTCTCCATGAATTTTGCATCGCGTGTTAGTGCTCCCTAATATTTGGGGCAAAACATATGTTTAGTAGAGGGATATGGGTCGACTCAGATTAAGTAATTAGCGAGCCACATGTGGCATCGTCGTCCGGTTATTGGTAATGTATCTGCTGTGGTATAAATGTGTCTGCTGTTGGTATACATTATGAAATCACATTTTAATTTTCTATGTAGAGACCGACGTGCCATTTTATCCTCTTGTACATCACATGTGTGAAATGAAAGTGTGGGTTCTAATTGAGGGTCTATTCGTTTTAATTCAATTCAGGGCTTGTTCGTTTTACTCTCAATACATGTGGATTAGGTGAGATTGAGTGAGTTTGAATTTCAAACAAGTCAAAATCTTTTATATTTTTTTCAATCTCATCCAATCCACATGAGATAGGAATAACCGAACAAGACCTCACGTGAATTGGAGGGGATTGGATGATTTTAAATCCCAAACAAATTAAAATCTCTCCTAATCAATCTCATTCACATCCAATCCACTGGGATGGAAATAACCGAACAAGCTCTGAATGTAATTACTCGTGCATTGCATAAGGATATGGTGTTAAACCTACAACCTTGACACAAAGGATGAATTATGTTGGACGATTCCATAGATGGAGTTTGGTTATTAGACATTTGTGTGCTCTTCTTCCCAAATGAGGTCATCTTCTTCGTGTTAGGAGAATAAAGTTTGAGGGTGGGGAGTTCCCGAGATAGATAGATTGTCTAGGAAGGTTATAACTTGGATTTGATGGCAGCACTTCTAACATTGTAGTCATTAGTATGGTTGAGGCCATGGCCATAGCTCAATGGTGATGGTGCCATGGAGGCTAAGGTATAGCATGCTTTGATTGAGTCAAGATAGGCAATGAAGAGGAAACATGAAGATCAAAGAATAGAAATAGTAGAGCTTGGCTAGACTAGACTTGTTGCACCCTCTATAACTCCCTCCCTTAAAACTAGCCAACACCTTGGTATTCCCTACCACTTCAAGTAGAAAGTTTGGAAACATCCCCATATCACCCATTAACTCAACACCTCTAGGTTTGGAATCCATCCTTCAATCACAATAAAAATGTGGTAATGATAGTCACAAAGGTGTAGTGACAATTTTTTGGGAGTAAAATGCATTAGCGGTCCTCAAACTTAGCATGTTGTGTCACTTAGGCCCTGAACTTAGAAAGACAGGAAAATGGGTCCTTGAACTTAGGCAACCTGTGCAAAATCGTCTAAAGTTTTGGGGCCTAAGTGACACAACATGCCAAGTTTAAGGACCATTGGTGCATTTTACTCATTTTTTGGTGGTGTGGCCATTATACCTTGTGGAGTATTTGAAAGGAGTGTAATCAAAGAAATTTCTAGAATGAGTTTCTAATGACACTTGAAGTACCTGCCAAAACCAACGAGAGGATCAACCATTAGTGAACTTCCTTTTGTGTTAGTAATGAGAACTTTTTGTGTTACTCATGAGAAACTTGCATGCAATATGTTGGTGTATTATTGGGCAGGATCACTTGATTGTTGTGTACCTAAAAACTTCGAAGTTCTATCCATTTTAATAAGAAGGCAAAACTCTTGCCACTTGCATTGTTTTAAAAAATAGGGTTATAAGGAGGGAAGAAGATCAAGACTACCGATATGTCAAAGATTATTTGATAGTGAATGTATAAGGTAGTTCATTTATTCGAAATATGAAGGTAAAGGCATGTGAGGCAAGAAGATATATATAGGTTCATGCTCTCAAGGTTAGATAATTACTTGTGTCTATGATTTAATGATTTATGATATGTCCTTATAGGGCTACCATAACCCCCTTAGTCCTAATGTGTTTAGACAGCACATAGGTAGCATGAGATTAAAGGAAAGTCTATGATTCTAGATCAAGGAGGGGCCATAGAAACAACATATATAAAGTTACTCTATTCTATGGTAGGTGGACATATTATACTCAATGAGTTCGGTGGCACATAATTGATCATCATAATGCATTCATCTTAATGTATAAATTTGTCAAAGGGTAGAACATAAAACGTTACATAACAAAAAAATCAAAGAAAAAAGGGGAGAATGTTGGGTGTGTTCTCTAGCTCGTTCAAGGAGACCGAGTCTATTCCTAACCACGACATGATCGAGGCAAAACCCTTATACTAGTTTGTGGCCTTGGTTACAGGGCACTACATAAACAAGGCAGGGTGCTAGCACGAAAGCTAACGCTTCCTGCCTCCACAAACTCTAGTTGCCACGTTTCATAAGGTCTCGATCACCTCTAACATTGTCAGTGACTAGATTTGCCCTTCCTTTGGTGTTCGTTGAGCCTAATGTACCCCCTGCATTGGCCAAAGACACGCCTCTGTCAAACCCTAACACACACAGGGAGAACAAGGAGGAGAAGGAAGATGTCAAGACGCTGATGCTTCTACATTGGACCCTACGACAACGACCAACACCATCCTCAATGTCGGCCTCAAAGGTATGACTCCCTATTCTTCCCTTTTCTTGTACTAGAGAAAGTACATCTAGTGGAACACCTTATTACCATGTAATGGACGATCAAGAGGGAAATCAAGAGAGATCCCAAGGGTCACATAGAATTAGCATATTCAACATGGAAATGGTCTAACTACCTATCAAGAGGAAGAAAAAAGGATACCATGTATGGTTATTTCAAAGAAATTTGTTGTCAGTCTACAGTCCCGCTCTTGAATTGGGGAGAATTTGGTTATGAAAAAAGGAATCCAGAAGATTTGGAAATTCTTGTGACAAAAGGTGAAGTGCATAACAACATAAAAGAAATTCCTTCACAGCGGCACTAGAACGACTATATTGGAGCCTTTTACAAAGCATGCTGGTAATTTATCAACAGAGACCTATTAGATGCCATTCAGGAAATTTTAGGTTCTTCACGAGTGAATGCAATATATTTAGGACATATTCGAATGCACTAGATCTAATAGTTAGCTAAAGACACCCAGCCCAACTAATAGTTCAGCTATTAGCTACCGGAGACATCCAAACACCTCTAGCTAATAGTACAACTAACTATTAGCTACACCCTCAACGATCCATTAATTTATTAGCTGGTTTAACCCAACTAAAATAAGTTAATAGTTAACCAGCTAGTTCTGATATAGATTTTTCGGCCAGTTAACTATTAACTCTAATACATTCAAACAAAGTCCTTAGCCTATGAGACTGACATGTGGGCTTCACACCTTGCCCTTGCATTTTCGGAGCCTGGCTTAAGTTTAGGACCCAACGTCTATACCTATACCTCCTATTTCCCTTGTTAGTTTTAAACTTGAATCTATAAACAGTGCAATGGTCATATACACAGCCCTACAACCGAGCGAGTACATGTTTTAAAGTTACGAAGTGGAAAGCTTAACAATGTCTATATCAAATGTCGCTTGTAGTCTTCTGCCTTCATAGGGACACTCCCTCATAATTCGCATGGATTGACTGGAGCACCCTAACGACTTCACCCAGGATAGACACGAGTTCGTAGAATCGTAGGCACCACCCTTCAAACCTACCAGCTCAGCCAGCGCGTCGATCTTTCTCGCAATGCTCTCCCAGCAGAAAAACGCATCAAAGCTATCCACCTTGTTGTCGCCGGACTCCTCTTATTATCAATATCAATGGTTCTATGCTGGCCATATGGAATGAAGCACATATACATCACCAAACAATACCTGAACGAAAACAATATAAATCAAATTTTAAGGAATATGCACTTGTAATCTGCCATCCAAGAGGGGTCACTGTTGCCTAATATAGACTTCGATCGAAGTTGAGAATGTGGGTGTGAAGGAGCACCAGCAAACTTTGAGCCTCCAGAATCTTGATGAACATCCAAGGCAGCATTTAACGAGGATTTGTGAGAACTCCTGACCTGTGGTGGTTGTTGTGCCTGAAAGCTCTCTTGTGAGTTTTGGTGTTTGGATGACAACTCAATTAAAGGACTAACAGTGTACTAAGTGTTGAACAGGTGCTTAAGGTAGAGCTAACAGGGTTCAACACAAGTGAACAAATGTGATTGTCCAAGAACTGGATTATGGATACATGATGGACATCACAAGTAAGATGGACATTGCATAAAGTGAGACTTGGGTGCGTAGCTCGGAGACAACTGATCAAGCCAAGGACGGAGGTAAGAAGAGCTTCGAGGTACCAAGTGCACGGGAGAAGGTCAAGGAGGCTGAGGAACCCAAAGCCAAGGGTGAAGAAGGAGGCTTGCAAAGTCAAGGGTGATCGAGTTGAGAACAGCTACGGCACATCAAGGATCACTACATAAGGACGTGACTTACAGCCAATGAGGTAACAGCTATAGTTATGTGGTGTAAGTCATAAGGCTCAAGATCAAGCTCTAAGGAGGAGATCAAGGTCACTAGAAGGAGAACAAGTGTCAAAACCAGAACTGGAAGCAGCCCAAAAGAGCTAAGTTCACCTTGATCTTTAGTTTGGGTTGTTCCTATGTTTGGAGATGTTCTATGTGACCTTTACAGGATGTTGGAGCCAAGTGATGTCAATCTAGATCAAGTCAAGCCGACTTGATGATTTATGAGTCCAACATCAAAGCTCAAGCATGTGAAATGCTATAGATGTAATGATTAAGAGAAGGTATGTTTCTATACTTAGAACATTGGTTTTGTGGACTAATATACTTGTCTAAGTGTTAGAAACAGAAAGAAGAAGAAAAGGAGAGAGGTGCAAAGGGCTTGGCTATGTACAGCCAAGACAGCTCAGTCTGGCACACCGGACTGTCCGGTGGTGCACCGGACAGTGTCCGGTGCGCCAGGCTGAACTCTAGCGAACTGGCAGCTCTCCGGAATTCACCGGCGACGTACGGCTATAATTCACCGGACTATCCGGTGTGCACCGGACTGTCCGGTGAGCCAATGGTCAGCCAGGCCAACGGTCGGCCGCGCGATCTGCGCGAGACACGTGGCCGAGCCAATGGCTAGATGGAGGCACCGGACTGTCCGGTGTGCACCGGACATGTCCAGTGCGCCAACGGCTCCAAGACTGCCAACGGTCGGCTTCGCCATAGAAGGAAAGAAATCGGGCACCGGACAGTGTCTGGTGTGCACCGGACTGTCTGGTGCGCCACCCGACAGAAGGCAAGATTTGCCTTCCTGGATTGCTTCCAACGGCTCCTAGGCCCCTTGTGCCTATAAAAGGGACCCCTAGGCGCTTCAAGCAGAACATAAGTGCAGCCAACAAGTGTAGACTTCACTGGAATCAATTCTCGCTCTCCCTCTTGTGTGTAACTCTATAGTTTGTGTAGAAGGCACAGCTATAAGCCTTTAGAGAGAGGAGTAGTGCTGCTAAGAGCTAGAGCAAGGTCTTGAGCGTATCGTTACTCTGCCGGGGTGCTGCCAAGAAGTTTGTAAGCAGCCGCGGTTCTGTTGTAACCCCACTCAATAGTGAAAGGCTCTATCTGTCATACTGACAGATCTGAGCAAACGGAGGAAGGAGTTGAAATAGACTCCAAGCCCAGGTGTGGCTAACTCCAACGAGGACTAGGCAAGCATTTCAGGCTTGGCCGAACCTCGGGATAAATCCTTGCGTCTGTGTGCTCTGTTCTGTATTGTATCCTGACTCTCTGTCTTACTCGCCTTTATATCTGCACTTCAATACTTATCTGTGGTATAAGCTTGATTTGAAGTGCAGGACATTTTGAGACAGGATCTTCCATTCCGCTGCAACCTACTCGAAGAGTCTTCTCACTCCACTGCGTACTAAGTCTTCGAGTAGAGTAAGAATTTAAGTTTTAAAGTATTAAGTTTTATTCGCCTATTCACCCCCCTCTAGGCGACATCCAGATCCTATTCCCGGGCCAAAGGGAACTTTCAATTGGTATCAGAGCTAGGCCTCTCCAGTGTGGGCTTAGCCGTCCGGAGATAACGATGTCGTCACAAGAGGTAACTGTAGAAATTCTTTTAGGCGATGGCTCTAATTACAAATCTTGGTCTGTCTCTATTTATAATGCTTTCATGAGTGTTGATTCTGATTTGAGACAGATCTTTAGTAGAAGTATTTTTCCATCTGATATTAGTAAAAATCCCTCTAATGATGAACTAAGATGTTTATCCCTCAATCACCGTGCTTGCAACATCTTAGTTGATTCTCTTTCTAGAGGTGCTTATTTTGCCATCATGAGTAGTGATAATGATTTATTTGTTGATGCTCATGATTTATGGAATAGAATTAAAGTAAAATATTGTGTGGCAAATTGTACTCCCTATATTGCTTGTGATGCTAACCTTTCTATTGAAGAAGATCAAGAACGATGGGCACCCAACGATGAATTCACCTCGTCGACAGGTTTGGTCTCCCCTAATAATAAGTGTTTTATTGCTAACAATGATGGTGGAGACAAAAGCCATGATGAGGAGGAATATGAGGATGATAGCGAGGATGAATCTTCATCACCTCAAGGTACATTTTCCTATTTGGCCTCCACTGACATTAATGACAGGGAAAATGAGACCGATGATGTGGAAGAAGAGGAGATTCGCCGTTTCTACATCCATCTCAACAAAGAGGACAAGGCACTCTTGGTTAAGCTGTTGAGAAGGAACAAGGAACAAGGCGAGACGCTTCTCAGGCTAGAGGAGTCCCTCATCAAAACCAACAACAGCCTAGAGAAGAAGACCAAAGAACATGAGAAGCTAAAGCGCTCTCATGATGATTTGGTCCAAAGGTATGAATATGTTTTAATTGAGCAAAGAAATAGTCATGATACATTATCTGATATTGCTCAACTTAAAACGGAAAATTCTATGCTTAAGAGTCAAGTAGAAACAATGGACCTAGAAAAACGTGCTCTAGGTAAAAAGTATGATATGTTGTCATATTCTCATAATAAATTAGTTGATGACCATATCATGCTTAATGTTGCTCATGAGGTTATAATTGCAAACTTAAATTCATGTCAACCTCATTCTCGCACGTGTGCACATTTGAATTGTATATCACCATGTGCTAACCCCTGTTGCTCAAAAGAAAGCCAATCATTGATTGAGCAACAAGTTTTAGGGTCACAAAAGAAATTCTGTGGGAACAAGAAGCAAAGACAACTAAGGAGAAGACACATTGCTCAACTCTCTCAAGATATCCACGAGCGCGTGGTGAAGAAGCTTAAGAAAGGAAAAACTGTAGCAAGTGTCAAGCTCAATAAGAAAAATGTTCCTAAAGATGAAGAAATCAACATGAGCTTGGAAAAAGGTAAAGATTCAATTAATCATGTTGTTTGCACTGACCTTCTCTCCATGTCATTCAAGTGCAAAAAGGGAAAAGGAAAAAGGAGGTGTTTCAAGTGCAAGAAGTTAGGCCACCTCATCGCGTCTTGTCCGTACAAAGACAAGAATGAAGGGACAAGGAGTTGTTTTGGATGCAACAATAAGGACCACACGATCACTTCATGTCCGGTCATGAAGAATCAAGGATGTGCATTCTCCAAGGTGACTCTCACCAAGGAAAATGAAACACAGCAAGCGTCATGTCAGGTTGAGCGATGCTTCTGCTACAAGTGTGGTGAGCAGGGTCATCTATCCAAGGTATGTTATAAAGGTAAGATTCCTAAGCAAGTGAATTTGTGTCAATCTTATTCGCGTAGGAGACCCAAATCATACACTTGTGCTAGATCTATAACGAGATCACCTAGAACTAGCACAAAGGCAATTTGGGTACCAAAGGCACATTTAAATGATCATTATGGACCCATCCCGAGATGGGTACCAAACTGTGCTAACTAGACCATGCAGGTGCCTTGAGATGGACTGGAGACCATGGGAGAGCTTAAACTCTATGCTTAATCTGTTAATAGTTTTGGTGTTTATTGACTCAAGGTTGAATCACTAGTGAAACACTAATCCCATGTTCATCTCAAGTGAAATAAGGTGTATAGGTCCTGAATCATTATTGGTGAATCAAGTAAAGGACTTTTGATGAGAATATACAACTTGCTCTCCAAAGGATGGTACCCGTGTATTTTAAGTACATAATTGCAATTTAGTATTGCTCTTAAGTTGGCTTGTTGTGCTACCTGTCTTTGGAGTAGTTATGCTTTATGATTGCCTGTGTTAAATGAATCATAATGATGTTTGCTTAATCATGACTGGTGCTATATAGGATATATCTTTTGAATCATTCATGGGTATCTCTTTCATTTGTTATATCCACAACGATTAACTCTCTTGGTATATATATGGATTAACCTGTAACTTTTTGTAAGTCATGCTATGTGCAAATATGACATTTTGTTTAGTCCATGTTCACATGATTACCCTAGTTTGGTACTATGTGAATTTCAAATCCATGTCGTGCCCTTTTGAGCTATGAGGTGCATGAGCAAAAGGAGCCCTGAATTGGTGATAACAAGTGCTCTCATAAAGGCAAAGGTATGGAAAATGGAACTGTGCAATTTTATTGAATATCGTGAAGTTCCATTGATAGTGATCATAGCTGTGTTCTTGCATTTCATTGGTAGTATCGTGGCTTAGGAGACTTATGCCTTAAAATGTTGTTTCTTTTAGTATACCTAAAGAACCTTCTTAACTATGATGTGCTTAGACATGATCATGTTGTTAGTATATGTGATGCAATGATAGTTAAGTATGAAGCATGTCTAAGTTGCGTGTAAATGTTATACTTCCTGTGAGTATTCAATTAGCTTAGGTGCCACTGAGGCATGCATTGTTGTATTTAGTCAACCTTTCGTTTAGCCTTCAATTGGTGTTAAGTGGCTTTTCATTTGATATTCAAATTGGTATCTTTGTGTGATGAAAGTGATAGAGTATGCCTTGACCAAGGTATGTTGTGATCCCCTCTAGTTCTGAGGAAGCTAGAATGTGCAAAGTGCAAGTCATTCAAATACTTGATGCACAACTTGAGGGGGAGCACACATAACTTGTGTCTTTTGAGACTAACTGTTTCTTGAGCAATCTTGTACAGTCTCAAGGTGGAAAAGAGAAGATAAGCATGAAATAGAGCAATCAGGACTTGGGTACCTCTGTAAGTCAAGTAATTGGTATCTTAAGTCATGAGTAATTGTATATCTTTAGATTGCTCATGCTCTATAATATCTGGTGATAATAGATGCTTATTCTTAAATATCATGGAGCCATGATAATAAATGAACTTGCAATTGGTATCTTTCAATTGGTAGTTGTGATAGTTTGCTTCATTTGACATCTTTTGATAATCATTAGAATAGAAGTTTCTTCTTGTGCCCAATACTATAACTTGTTCTAAGTTTGGTGTCTTAGCAACAAGAAAAAGTTAGGATAAAGAATCAGGCACAAGTGTGGAGAAGCTCTCTAGAGATTAAATACTTTCAAGATGGGAAGTACACTACAACATGGTAAAGGTACAAAAGGAAGTATTAATCTATGTGATAGTGCATCTGTTCAATAAGTAAGGGGGAGTTTTGATAGTCGTTTTTCCTCCTTAAACACCCTGCTGTCTCTTGACATCATCCTACGTTCTTGCTTGAGTATGGTTTTTGGTGTTTGATGTCAAAGGGGGAGAAATTGTGCATTAAAGCTTATCTCAACCTGAGAGGAAAGCTTATCCTAATGGGTGATGTGTTAGTTTGAGCTTTGCCAAGTGTGATATTCATATGTTTCTTGCAGTATTATATGTGTTGCTCATATGGACTAGTGTTTCCGCTGCGATGAATTATTTGGCCTCTATAGTGTAATAGATAGTCATGTGGTTAATGGTGCTTTAAGATTGTTTTAAATTAGTGTCTTAGTTTGAATTGGTATCTTAATGATGAATAGTGGTAGGTTGATATTCCTGTGATATATCCACTAATTTGAATGGTGTTTAACTCTGATTATGTGCATTTGTGTGTTTGATTATGTGCATTTGTGTGTTATAGTATCAAGGTTTGATTCTTGACACAATGCATCCTAAAAAGTGCTAAGGTGTAGAAATGTTTCGAATTGCCTAAGTATGTGCAAATTGGCGTCTGAGGCCAAAATTAGGTTTTTGAAGTAAGCACTTATTTAGGGGGAGCATTCTATAATCTTAGAATTCAAATTTGTGCTTCAATTCTTATTCTTATGTAAGCTTTAATTGTGTTGCCATCAATCACCAAAAAGGGGGAGATTGAAAGCTCTCTTGTGAGTTTTGGTGTTTGGATGACAACTCAATTAAAGGACTAACAGTGTACTAAGTGTTGAACAGGTGCTTAAGGTAGAGCTAACAGGGTTCAACACAAGTGAACAAATGTGATTGTCCAAGAACTGGATTATGGATACATGATGGACATCACAAGTAAGATGGACATTGCATAAAGTGAGACTCGGGTGCGTAGCTCGGAGACAACTGATCAAGCCAAGGATGGAGGCAAGAAGAGCTTCGAGGTACCAAGTGCACGGGAGAAGGTCAAGGAGGCTGAGGAACCCAAAGCCAAGGGTGAAGAAGGAGGCTTGCAAAGTCAAGGGTGATCGAGTTGAGAACAGCTACGGCACATCAAGGATCACTACATAAGGACGTGACTTACAGCCAATGAGGTAACAGCTACAGTTATGTGGTGTAAGTCATAAGGCTCAAGATCAAGCTCTAAGGAGGAGATCAAGGTCACTAGAAGGAGAACAAGTGTCAAAACCAGAACTGGAAGCAGCCCAAAAGAGCTAAGTTCACCTTGATCTTTAGTTTGGGTTGTTCCTATGTTTGGAGATGTTCTATGTGACCTTTACAGGATGTTGGAGCCAAGTGATGTCAATCTAGATCAAGTCAAGCCGACTTGATGATTTATGAGTCCAACATCAAAGCTCAAGCATGTGAAATGCTATAGATGTAATGATTAAGAGAAGGTATGTTTCTATACTTAGAACATTGGTTTTGTGGACTAATATACTTGTCTAAGTGTTAGAAACAGAAAGAAGAAGAAAAGGAGAGAGGTGCAAAGGGCTTGGCTATGTACAGCCAAGACAGCTCAGTCTGGCACACCGGACTGTCCGGTGGTGCACCGGACAGTGTCCGGTGCGCCAGGCTGAACTCTGGCGAACTGGCCGCTCTCGGGAATTCACCGGCGACGTACGGCTATAATTCACCGGACTATCCGGTGTGCACCGGACTGTCCGGTGAGCCAACGGTCGGCCGCGCGATCTGCGCGGGACACGTGGCCGAGCCAACGGCTAGATGGAGGCACCGGACTGTCCGGTGTGCACCGGACATGTCCGGTGCGCCAACGGCTCCAAGACTGCCAACGGTCGGCTTCGCCATAGAAGGAAAGAAATCGGGCACCGGACAGTGTCCGGTGTGCACCGGACTGTCCGGTGCGCCACTCGACAGAAGGCAAGATTTGCCTTCCTGGATTGCTTCCAACGGCTCCTAGGCCCCTTGTGCCTATAAAAGGGACCCCTAGGCGCCTCAAGCAGAACATAAGTGCAGCCAGGGCCGGAGCTGAGATTTTGGTGGCCCAGGGCGAACACAGAAATGAGGCCCCCCTTATATTATATAAATATATATTTTTCTATAATACATATACTTTCTAGTTGACATGATCTAGATAAAATTTGAAACAAGCAAAACGAAATATATTTAATCTACAGGACTACAGATCACAAACAAGCACACACTGATTAGGCAATAGGTCTGAGAACCGTACCTAAATCTTGTGCGTCGTGCGTGCGTGATGGATCAGTGCGTGGAGCTGCCGGTGAAGCAAGGCGTCAATGCGACGGCGAACCACGGAACCAGGCATCCTGATTCCTGCCTGGACTCCAAGGCGGCGTGATGATCCAATTAGGCGGCGGCGCGTTGCAGAATCAGGTCAGGGCGAGTTGTGCGCAGGAGCAGTCGAAGCGTTCGCGTGGTATAGCTGGAACGGATGGCCGGACGATCTAATATAATTAATCTAATTAGGCGTAGGGAGGCAGGTAGCAAGCAGGTCAGATCTGTGCGGACGATTGCTTGTAGGCCTGATTGCATGCAGGGTCCATCGCTTCAAACCTTCAACTGATCGAAGACTACTACATATGCATGCATGGGGGTGGGGCCCCTTGGATCCGGGGGCCCAGGGCGGCCGCCCTGACAGCCCTGTAGTCAGCGCCGGCCCTGAGTGCAGCCAACAAGTATAGACTTCACTGGAATCAATTCTCGCTCTCCCTCTTGTGTGTAACTCTATAGTTTGTGTAGAAGGCACAACTATAAGCCTTTAGAGAGGGGAGTAGTGCTGCTAAGAGCTAGAGCAAGGTCTTGAGCGTATCGTTACTTTGCCGGGGTGCTGCCAAGAAGTTTGTAAGCAGCCGCGGTTCTGTTGTAACCCCACTCAATAGTGAAATGCTCTATCTGTCATACTGACAGATCTGAGCAAACGGAGGAAGGAGTTGAAATAGACTCCAAGCCCAGGTGTGGCTAACTCTAACGAGGACTAGGCAAGCATTTTAGGCTTGGCCGAACCTCGGGATAAATCCTTGCGTCTGTGTGCTCTGTTCTGTATTGTATCCTGACTCTCTGTCTTACTCGCCTTTATATCTGCACTTCAATACTTATCTGTGGTATAAGCTTGATTTGAAGTGCAGGACATTTTGAGACAGGATCTTCCATTCCGCTGCAACCTACTCGAAGAGTCTTCTCACTCCACTGCGTACTAAGTCTTCGAGTAGAGTAAGAATTTAAGTTTTAAAGTATTAAGTTTTATTCGCCTATTCACCCCCCCTCTAGGCGACATCCAGATCCTGTTCCCGGACCAAAGGGAACTTTCAGTGCCTTCTTTCGTTCCATTGCCTCAGATCTGCAGTTCAGGGAATGGGTGTGTTGGTCGTGTGGCAATGGGAGGGAGGCGCTCCGGCGTGTGGGGAGCGCGACGCTCCAGTGGGCCGAATCGATCGGGGCTACAGAGGGACGACCGCCGGCGTGTGTGGACCGCGTCGTGCCGGCGTTTGGGAAGGGAGCTGCGCCAGTGTGTGGCGTCACAGCGGCGCCTGGGAAGGGAGTCGTGTCGGCGTCTGGGAACACAGCTGTCAGTGTCCCGATGATCAGCAACCAGGACGCGGAAGCGGGGAAGGATACCAGTGCGGGAAAGGAGAAGGATGTGAAGCCAAAAGCAGGCCTCGACGGGCTCAGAAGGAGTAAGAGAGCGACATGACCTAATGTTTGACTCCCGAGCCGTGAGTGGCTGAGTTGATTTGGGCCCAAGTGGCCTTGTAATAAAATCGTAATAAGAAGTATTGGCTTACACTAGGAGAAGGCGGCGGCGAACTGATAGGAATAGACAGAATACAAATCTGAACTGTAAGGTTGTTGGCGGTCGATGATCCGTGGTGATCGTTCCGAAGTAAAATTAAGTCGAGAGTGCCGAGATCCTAACAACAGCTGCACTGTCATGTGGGATGGAGCAGCGCCGACGGGTGGGGGTTAGGAAGATGCGCTGGGAGGTGGGGAGAGGAGTGAATGGCGAGATGGGCAGAGGCGTATGTCGAGCAGGCCGCGCGAAGGAGATTTCCACGTCTAAAAAATCGTAGGACGCACAGGAATAGGTCCCCTGATCAGGATGCTATATTTAGCACCTGTGACTTCAGGTGCTATATTCATTTGATGGAAATTTATAAAAACCAGAACCAGAATACGAGGAATCGATTTTGACCACTGCTTTGTATGGAATGACATACGACGCTTCTGCTACGAATCAATGTGTCAGTTCCCACTATCCTAGCGAACTGAACAATACCAATACGCGAATCACGAGCCGAAACAAACGATTAGCTACTTTGTTGGAAGCTATTTTGAGATCTTAACTCATATATTTGAATATAGGACCCGACTTAAGTCCTCTCTTGGAGATGCTCTTAGCAGACTTCCTATCCTATACCTCCTATCTCACTTGTTAGTTTTAAACCTATACCTCCTATCTCACTTGTTGAATCCAGGGCCGGAGCTGAGATTTTGGTGGCCCGGGGCGAACACAGAAATGAGGCCCCCTTATATTATATAAATATATATTTTTCTATAATACATATACTTTCTAGTTGACATGATCTAGATAAAATTTGAAACAAGCAAAACGAAATATATTTAATCTACAGGACTACAGATCACAAACAAGCACACACTGATTAGGCAATAGGTCTGAGAACCGTACCTAAATCTTGTGCGTCGTGCGTGCGTGATGGATCAGTGCGTGGAGCTGCCGGTGAAGCAAGGCGTCAATGCGACGGCGAACCACAGAACCAGGCATCCTGATTCCTGCCTGGACTCCAAGGCGGCGTGATGATCCAATTAGGCGGCGGCGCGTTGCAGAATCAGGTCAGGGCGAGTTGTGCGCAGGAGCAGTCGAAGCGTTCGCGTGGTATAGCTGGAACGGATGGCCGGACGATCTAATCTAATTAGGCGTAGGGAGGCAGGTAGCAAGCAGGTCAGATCTGTGCGGACGATTGCTTGTAGGCCTGATTGCATGTAGGGCTCATCGCTTCAAACCTTCAACTGATCGAAGACTACTACATATGCATGCATGGGGGTGGGGCCCCTTGGATCCGGGGGCCAGGGCAGCCGCCCTGACAGCCCTGTAGTCAGCGCCGGCCCTGGTTGAATCTATAAACAGTGCAACGGTAATATACACAGCCCTACAACCGAGCGAGTACATGTTTAAAAGCTACAAAGTGGAAAGCTTAACAATGTCTACATCAAATGTCGCTGGTAGCCTTCTGGCTTCATAGGGACACTCCCTCTTAATTCGCATGGATCGACTGGAGCACCCTAACGACTTCACCCAGGACAGACGGGTTCGTAGGCACTAGGCACCCTTCAAACCTACCAGCTCAGCCAGCGCGTCGATCTTTCTCGCAATGCTCTTTCGGCGCGGGAGAGCCGCGTCCGGTGAAGCGCCTCCAAGCCCCTATGCATAGCCTGGGTGTCGAACGGGACGCCGATGTGTTCGGCTGCCGGGGGTGGACTCGAGCATCGGAAGCCCGCGCCGGAGAGGTCGAAGACGATGTACCGCGGCGGCGGATGCGACTGCACGGCGAGTTCCATTTCTGCTGCTCTCTGTTCGCCTCTACAATACTAGTCGATCTGTCAGCTTAGCAGTATGCAATATGACAGGTGCAGTGCTCTTCTGCTGCGTGCAATGAGAAGCTAAGGTGCAGTCCCCTTGGCAGCTTGGCCCCATCCCCATATAAATAGAGCTAGCGCAGTGCAGTAGTGCTAGTCTCTCAAGCCAACTGATGATTTGGCATTTTGGCTTACACAAAAAAAACAAGCTTCGTTTGCCATGTTCGCTCGGCGTGGCAAACACGATGAAACACTGAGGTTAAGGTCCGCTAATAAAGTTCTTTTGGACGAACCGGCCGGTAAAAGTTGTCAGGATGCTACTGCTGCTCCTTTGATCGAAAGGGACTTGCGAATTGCGACACTCTTTTGCGTCGGCAGCCGGACCCGGAATTCGGGATCGCGCGTGCACACGACCGCGGCGTAGGTTCGCGCCCGTGGCTTCGGGCCGGCTGGAGAAAGCGTGCCTCTGTAGTACTGTTAACTTTGTACGCTGTGTATGCTGGTGCACTACTCAAGTACACCCCTGTATTTAAATGGTAATAAAGCTAAAATTATATATAAATGTGGATTCTAACTATGTTGTTGGCTCTAAATGCACATTACACTAATCTAGCTAATAGAGCAAATGTCCTTTTTTTATACTCTATACTCAATACAAATAGAAGCAGTAGTAATTTAGGAGCACTTTACTTTCTATTTTTCTAATGCAGGACCAAGTGTGGGTGGAATTGGACTTGTCTCGTGCCTTAGATTATCCGCAGCGGTTCCCCTAAATTTCTCCCCCTATATCACTTTTTTGGGTCACATCGTCAACAGTTTATCCCATACTTTTTTATCTCTCGCAGTGGTTCCCCCTAAATACTCCCCCTATACCCCACTACAACTATAAAATATCATTTTCTATATATATTTTTCATATACTATTAATTTTTCATCTATTAACAATTAAAAGTGGGTCCACATGAACAGTACTTGGAGGACAGCCGCACGCACGCCAGAACGAGGGGGAGAGAGAAGCAGACCCCCCACGTAGGAGCCCTGCTAGGGGGCAGCGCTACGGCGATTTTTGCCTCCTGTAGCCGGTATACGGAGGGGAGGGGGCGGGCTGCCGCATGCGCTGCGGACAGCCTTAAAGCTATCTAAATTAGAATTATACCAGGTTAAAATGTAGATATTTTGCACAAGCTCTCCAACAAGTCTAACAACATCACAATTATGAAGCAAGAAGATATGGCCAAAATTCCGAAGCATCGAAAAGCCGGCACCTTACATATGTTCACCGGATGTTGCGGCATGGAATTTTATTTATCAAGTGATGGATATTTTTTTGATAATATTGTAGTGGCATCTCACTAGCTTCTGAACAAGTACAAGATCATAAAAGTGGACTTTGGAGCCTAGGGTTATCGAAAAGTCTACAAGGATGATGTACGGATGATTCAGCATAATTTCTGACAGCATAGTGAAGTAATTTAGGTAGTGTTTGGTTCAGAAGCCAACTAGAACGAAACCGTTCCATCCCTGATTCTAGGAACGGAGCCGCTCTGTTTTGTATAGTGAAGTAATTTAGGTAGTGGCATGCTGAAATGCTTCAACTAAGAATTCAGTACCATTGTCTTCCCTCTTGGCCTTCTTGTTGGATGGTTTAGTTGCAGATGTTGCTACAGTGTCATTCTCATGGACAACAGTAGATGTTGCAATACACCCTTCCTTTTGCACATTTTCACCATCATCAACAACAAGAGGGTCATTTGATGTCTTTGCAAATCGTCCTGATGCAACACTATTGCCAAAAATTGTAGCAAGTTTGCCATAGTAGGGAAGAGGCTTGTTTATGAATTCATCATCACCCTTGTTTCTTTCATCCTGCATGCAATAAGATAATTAGTGCATAGACATCAACATTGCATTCAATAAAAAACTATGATGAAGCAAATATATTACCTCAAAATGGTTTGTATAGTGCTCATGATCAAGAGAAATGATGAATTGATCTTCATCCTAAAGAGAAGCACTCAAGTTTTTAAGATAGTTGATTCTAGTATACTTTTTTTCAATGTCTTCAAATGATTACCAATCTAATCTGCGGTCCTATTAAGCTTGAAATGATCATTAAGAGCCTTAGCACAACCATTGAGATGCACCTTCTTGAAGCCAGTGGATGTTTTGGTGCCATTAGCTACAAGGTTGGCAAGAAAATTTTGCACAAAAGTGGACTGGCTTGAGGTCCACTGTGTGTTGCCACCACCACTTTTTACCTCTCCCTCCATGTATCAACCTTTTTCCAAAACAACATAAAAGTTACATAGTTCCACATAAATCTAAGATACATTGTTTCATACAAATGAAAGGTACATAGTTCCACATAAATCAAAGATACATTGTTTCATACAAATCATAAGCTCAAAGCTTCATATAAAGCAAAGATACATAGTGATAGCAGATAACATAGCATTCATGTAGTATTTTGGTATTGTTGACGGTCTTCCCACATGGCATTAGCAATTTGTTGTCTAAAGTTAACCATAAAGGCATGTTCCATTGCTTGTCCATGCGATGATCTTTCATGATTAATACTAGGTAGCTCATCTTCGGCCTCAGGTACAATGAACTCATCGCCCCCATCTTCTATGACCCAATTATGTATAATGCATGAAGCAACAACAATCTCTACTTGTGTTGGGAAGGGGAAAAATGGTATAGCATCATCTAAAATTTTGAATTGCCTCTTCAAAGATCCAAAGGCACGCTCTACTATAACTCTGAGGGATGAGTGCCTATGGTTGAACAATTCCTTCTCATTTTGAACCGGATTATTGCCCCACTCATTCAAGTGGTACCTCACACCACGAAAAGGGGGTAAAAAACCTGGTTTGGCTCCGTATCCCGCGTCAACTAGGTAGAATTTGCCTATCATACAAGTAAATGTATATGAGCTACACTAGTAATTATGTATGTCACAATTAAAGAAATAAGTTATATAAGGTTTTTACCTTCAGGGACACGAAGACCATTTTCTCGTTCTAAAGCATCTCTTAAAATGAGGGCATCATGGGTTGTACCCTCCCATCCGGCCTTACAAAAGTGAACCTTAGATCAAAATCTATTGCTGCCATTACATTTTGAGTAGGGTGACTCTTCCTACCACGGAATGCAGCCTCCATTTCCTTAGGAACAGAGGCACGAACATGTGTGCCGTCAATGGCCCCGATGCAATCCTATTTTCCCATTGGAACAAAAAATATAAGAATTGAAAATTCTACACAAGACCATTGGATAGAAATAGGTCTAACCCGCAAGATACCTTAAAGTAAGGATCCCACCGTGGGTTTCCAGTGATTTTGGTCGGTATTGCTGATGATGGTGGCTTAATGAAGTCATGTCGTAGCTCCCCAACAGCATGAAGTACTTTGTTGAAATACCGACTAACAGTTTCACCAGACCTAGCAAAATTAGTGCTTACTAACCTATTCCTAACATTGTGGCCGATTGTGTGTAAAAACATAGCAATTTGCTGCTCAACACACATATGTATGGTGTCTTGTAATAGACCACGATTCCTAATAAGTTAACAAAAATGGAAGAATGATGATCTATTAAGTCTAAGCATATTAACACAAGTGACATCACTCTTCCAAATTTTATCATCAAGATACTCCATCCTTTTTCTATCTCGCTCATAAATTGGACCATAACTAATTTGTCCTACTGCTACATGACCATGACGTTTTCTTTTTCTAGATTCAATAACACAAGCCATCATTGAAAGCAACATATGAGCAGCAGCAACATACACTACAAGCATATACTTCTTCTCCATCTATATAAAAAGGACAATATTACCAATTGAAACCACACATGCATGATTAATTTCACTGCTTAAATGTGAAATAAAAAATATTATAATACCTTAAGCTCTAAAGTTTTTTTGTCCCCTGAATACTTGCAACCGGATGACCTATAAAAAAACAAAAGAATTTTTAGCTAGTATGCTCTGAAGTCTACAAGATGGCGTGAGCCAAGAATTGAACAGAGCATAGGTGTCCACGCCAAGAAAAAGGAACAAGAAATATGCTAATCGTAGAAAGATTGGACTTGTGCTGTTCAGCCTGTTCTCAAATCAGTTCAAGCTCCAGTGAATCACCCTCTCGCCCACCACCACACCACACCAAATCACAGTCGGGAGCGCAGGATCGGTTCAATCGAAGGATTCACACAAATCACCCTCTCGTCCACCCTAAATCAGTTCAATCGAAGGCCCGACCACAACAAATCACACCGAATCACCCTCTCGCCCACCACCACACCACACCACCTACGGCGGCAACCCAGTCGAGATCACGAAGGCGATGGCGACAGCGCTGAACCGCGGGCTCCGCTCCGGGCTCCGCCTCCTCGCCGCCGGCACCGAGGTGTCCAAGCCAGGCAAGCACCCCTCCAATCCCGCATCACTTCGCCTTGACCTCTCACCCTGGGGCAATTAGGGTTGCTCTGGCCCGTTAAGCTTTCAGTTGGTCGCGGTGGCGTGGATGTGTGATGTGGTAGATCTGTCGGATCCTTGGACGCGCGAAGGCAAGATAAGACGGTGGCCGGAGGCAGATGAGATGCGGCGATAGAGAAGGTTGGGGAAGAAACGAGCGAAGGGAGAGGAGCGTACCTGGGAGAGGAATGGACGCGCTGTGCTTAGAGATGGCAATGGGTACCCGCGACCCGATACTCGATGGGTATTTACTCCATTAGGGTATGTATGTGGGCTAAATATTCTACCCGTGGGTATGTTATTGGGCAAAAATCTTCACCCAATGGGTAAACGGGTATTAGAACGTTCCGCCTTCACCCATACCCATTAACCCATGGGTACAAAATACCCAATATAAACTTAGCCCAGGCATGAACTTTGACTTAGTGAAAGGGAATTAGACTTACACCTATTTCCTAAACTAATTTTGGTGGTTGAATTGCCCAACACAAATAATTGGACTAACTAGTTTGCCCAAGTTTATAAGTACTACAGGTACCAAAGGTTCACCATAAGCCAATAAAAAGATAAAGAAAAAGGGTCCAAACTAAGGAGCAAAGGGACAACCGAAGGCACCCTGGTTTGGCGCACTGGACTGTTCGGTGCACCACCGGACAGTGTCCGGTGCACCAGGGGAGATCGACTTCAAACTCTTCACCTTCGGGAATTCTCAGGGCCAACGCGCTATAATTCACCGGACTGTCCGGTGTACACCGGACAGTGTCCGGTGCTCCAAGGAGGCGCGGCTCCGAACTCGCCAGCCTCGGGAATTCGCAACGGCTGCTCCGCTATAATTCACCGGACATGTCCGGTGTAACTGCGGAGCAACGGCTACTTCAGGCGCCAAAGGCTACCTGCAGCGCATTAAATGCGTGCCAGCGCGCGCAGAGGTCAGGCACGCCCATGCTTGCACACCGGACACCCTACAGTTCATGTCCGGTGCGCCACCGGTCATCCAGGCGGGCCCAGTGTCAGAGCTCCAACGGTCGGAACCCTAACGGCCGGGTGACGTGGCTGTCGCACCGGACATGTCCGGTGTGCACCGGACTGTCCGGTGCACCATTCGACAGACAGCCTCCACCCAAACGGCTAGTTTGGTGGTTGGGGCTATAAATACCCCCAACCACCCCACACTCAAGTCATCCAAGTTTTCCACTTCTCAACCACTTATAAGAGCTAGGCATTCAATTCTAGACACACTCAAGTGATCAAATCCTCTCCAATTCCACACAAGGCTTTAGTGATTAGCGAGAGTGATTTGTCGTGTTCTTTTGAGCTCTTGCGCTTGGATTGCTTCTTTCTTTCTCACTTGTTCTTGTGATCAAAACTCATTTGTAACCGAGGCAAGAGACACCAATTGTGTGGTGGTCCTTGCGGGGAAGTTTTGTTCCCGGTTTTGATTTGAGAAGAGAAGCTCACTCGGTTCGAGGGACCGTTTGAGAGAGGGTAAGGGTTGAAAGAGACCCGACCTTTGTGGCCTCCTCAACGGGGAGTAGGTTTGCGAGAACCGAACCTCGGTAAAACAAATCCGCGTGTCACACTCTTCATTCGCTTGCGATTTGTTTTGCGCCCTCTTTCTCGGACTCATTATTATTTCTAACGCTAACCCGGCTTGTAGTTGTGATTAATTTTGTAAATTTCAGTTTCGCCCTATTCACCCCCCCTCTAGGCGACTTTCAATTGGTATCAGAGCCCGGTTCTTCATTAGAGCCTAACCGCTCGAAGTGATGTCGAGAGATCACACCAAGAGGGAGATGGAGACCAGCGACAAGCCCACTATGAGCCACGGGAGCACTTCATCGGAAGAGTCCCGTACTAAGAGGAAGGAGAAGAAGAAGAGCTCCTCCAACAAAGGGAAGGGGAAGGAGAAGAAATCCTCTTCCCACAAGTCGCATCGGAGAGGAGATAAGCACAAGAGGATGAGGAAAGTGGTCTACTACGAGACCGACACTTCATCAACGTCGACCTCCAACTCCGACGCGCCGTTCGTAACTTCTAAGCGCCAAGAGCGCAAGAAGTATAGTAAGATCCCCCTACGCTATCCCCACATTTCAAAGCGTACTCCTCTACTCTCCGTTCCATTAGGCAAACCACCGGTTTTTGACGGTGAAGAATATAATATGTGGAGTGACAAAATGAGGCACCATCTAACCTCACTCCACACAAGCATATGGAATGTTGTTGAGTTTGGTGTACAGGTACCATCCGTAGGGGATGAAGACTACGACTCAGACGAGGTGGCCCAAATTCACCACTTTAACTCCCAAGCCACCACTATACTCCTCGCCTCTCTAAGTCGAGAGGAGTATAATAAGGTGCAAGGGTTAAAAAGTGCGAAGGAAATTTGGGATGTACTCAAGACCGCGCACGAGGGAGACGAGGTGACAAAGATCACCAAGAGGGAGACAATCGAGGGGGAGCTCGGTCGCTTCATGCTTCACCAAGGGGAGGATCCACAAGCTATGTACAACCACTTGAAGACCTTGGTGAACCAAGTGCGCAACCTCGGGAGCGAAAAATGGGATGACCATGAGATGGTCAAGGTTATTCTTAGATCCCTCGTATTTCTTAACCCTACACAAGTTCAATTAATTCGAGGTGATCCTAGATATAAGCTAATGTCTCCCGAGGAAGTTATAGGAAATTTTGTGAGCTTTGAGCTAATGATTAAAGGCTCAAAGAAAATCATCGAGCAAGGCACTTCCTCCACAACCGAGGCACAACCGGTCGCATTCAAGGCGACGGAGGAGAAGAAGGAGGAGTCTACTTCAAGTAGACAACCCATCGACGCCTCCAAGCTCGACAACGAGGAAATGGCGCTCATCATCAAGAGTTTCCGCCAAATCCTCAAGCAAAGGAGGGGGAAGGATTACAAGCCCCGCTCCAAGAAAGTGTGCTATAAATGTGGTAAGCTCGGTCATTTCATTGCTAAATGTCCATTATCTAGTGATAGTGACAGGGGCGACGACAAGAAGGGAAGGAGAAAGGAGAAGAAGAGGCACTAAAAGAAGAAGGGCGGCGATGCCCATGTTTGCTGGGAGTGGGACTCGGACGAGAGCTCCACCGACTCCTCCTCCGACGAGGACGTCGCCAACATCGCCGTCACCAAGGGACTTCTCTTCCCCAACGTCGGCCACAAGTGCCTCATGGCAAAGGACGGCAAAAGGAAGAAGGTTAAATCCAAATCCTCCACTAAATATGAGTCCTCTAATGATGATAATGCTAGTGATGAGGAAGATAATTTGCGTACTCTTTTTGCCGACCTCAACATGCAACAAAAGGAAAAATTAAATGAATTGATTAGTGCTATTCATGAGAAGGATGATCTCTTGGATTCTCAAGAGGACTTCCTTATTAAGGAAAACAAAAAGCATGTTAAGGTTAAAAATGCCTATGCTCTACAAGTTGAAAAATGTGAAAAATTGTCTAGTGAGCTAAGCACTTGCCATGAGACTATTGACAACTTTAGAAATGAGAATGCTAAATTGTTAGCTAAGGTTGATTCACATGTTTGTAATATTACAACTTCCAATCCTAGAGATGATAATGTTGATTTACTTGCTAGGATTGATGAGTTGAATGTTTCTCTTGCTAGCCTTAGAAATGAGAATGAGAAATTGATTGCTAAGGCTAAAGATTTTGATGTTTGCAATATTACTATTTCTAACCTTAGAAACGAGAATGATATACTACATGCTAAGGTTGTAGAATTAAAATCTTGCAAACCCTCTACATCTACCGTTGAGCATGTTTCCATTTGTACTAGATGTAGAGATATTGATGTTAATGCTATTCATGATCACATGGTCTTAATTAAACAACAAAATGATCATATAGCAAAATTAGATGCTAAAATTGCCGAGCATAACTTAGAAAATGAAAAGTTTAAATTTGCTAGAAGTATGCTCTATAATGGGAGACGCCCTGGCATCAAGGATGGCATTGGCTTCCAAAGGGGAGACAATGTCAAACTTAGTGCCCCTCCTAAAAATTTGTCTAACTTTGTTAAGGGCAAGGCTCCCATGCCTCAGGATAACGAGGGCTACATTTTGTACCCTGCAGGCTATCCTGAGAGCAAAATTAGGAGAATTCATTCTAGGAAGTCTCACTCTGGCCCTAACCATGCTTTTATGTATAAGGGTGAGACATCTAGCTCTAGGCAACCAACCCGTGCTAAGTTGCCTAGAAAGAAAACTCCTAGTGTATCAAATGATCATAGCATTTCATTTAAAACTTTTGATGCATCTTATGTTTTGACTAACAAATCTGGCAAGGTAGTTGCCAAGTTTGTTGGGGGCAAACACAAGGGCTCCAAGACTTGTGTTTGGGTACCCAAAGTTCTTGTTTCTAATGCCAAAGGACCCAAAACTGTTTGGGTACCTAAAGTCAAGAACTAAACTTGTTTTGTAGGTTTATGCATCCGGGGGCTCAAGTTGGATCATCGACAGCGGGTGCACCAACCACATGACAGGGGAGAAGAAGATGTTCTCCTCCTACGAGAAAAACCAAGATCCCCAACGAGCTATCACATTCGGGGATGGAAACCAAGGTTTGGTCAAAGGTTTGGGTAAAATAGCTATATCTCCTGACCATTCCATTTCCAATGTTTTTCTTGTAGATTCTTTAGATTACAATTTGCTTTCCGTATCTCAATTATGTCAAATGGGCTACAACTGTCTATTCACTGATGTAGGTGTCACTGTCTTTAGAAGAAGTGATGATTCAATAGCTTTTAAGGGAGTGTTAGAGGGTCAGCTATACTTGGTGGATTTTGATAGAGCTGAACTCGACACTTGCTTAATAGCTAAGACTAACATGGGTTGGCTCTGGCACCGCCGACTAGCCCATGTTGGAATGAAGAATCTTCATAAGCTTCTAAAGGGAGAGCACATTTTAGGATTAACAAATGTTCATTTTGAGAAAGACAGGATTTGTAGCGCATGCCAAGCCGGGAAGCAAGTTGGTGTTCATCATCCACACAAGAACATCATGACAAGTGACAGGCCACTGGAGCTCCTACACATGGATTTATTCGGCCCGATCGCTTACATAAGCATCGGCGGGAGTAAGTACTGTCTAGTTATTGTGGATGACTATTCTCGCTTCACTTGGGTGTTCTTTTTGCAGGAAAAATCCCATACCCAAGAGACCTTAAAGGGATTCTTGAGACGGGCTCAAAATGAGTTTGGCTTAAGGATCAAGAAAATTAGAAGCGACAACGGGACGGAGTTCAAGAACTCTCAAATTGAAGGCTTCCTTGAGGAGGAGGGCATCAAGCATGAGTTCTCTTCTCCCTACACCCCACAACAAAATGGTGTAGTGGAGAGGAAGAATCGAACTCTATTGGACATGGCAAGAACCATGCTTGATGAGTACAAGACGCCGGATCGGTTTTGGGCCGAAGCGGTTAACACCGCTTGCTACGCCATCAACCGGTTATATCTACACCGAATCCTCAAGAAGACATCCTATGAACTCCTAACCGGTAAAAAGCCCAATATTTCATATTTTAGAGTTTTTGGTAGCAAATGCTTTATTCTTGTTAAGAGAAGTAGAAAATCTAAATTTGCTCCTAAAACTTTAGAAGGCTTTTTACTAGGATATGATTCAAACACAAGGGCATATAGAGTCTTTAACAAGTCCTCAGGACTAGTTGAAGTTTCTTGTGACGTTGTGTTTGATGAGACTAACGGCTCTCAAGTAGAGCAAGTTGATCTTGATGAGATAGGTGAAGAACAGGCTCCGTGCATCGCGCTAAGGAACATGTCCATTGGGGATGTGTGTCCTAAGGAATCCGAAGAGCCTCCACATGCACAAGATCAACCATCCTCCTCCACGCAAGCATCTCCACCATCTCAAAATGAGGACGAGGCTCAAGTTGATGAAGAAGAAGATCAAAGAGATGAGCCACCTCAAGATGACGACAATGATCAAGGGGGAGATACAAATGATCAAGAGAAGGAGGATGAAGAACCAAGGCCGCCACACCCAAGAGTCCACCAAGCAATCCAGCGAGATCACCCCGTCGACACCATCCTCGGCGATATTCATAAGGGGGTAACCACTAGATCTCGTGTTGCACATTTTTGTGAGCATTACTCTTTTGTTTCCTCTATTGAGCCACACAGGGTAGAGGAAGCACTCCAAGATTCGGATTGGGTGATGGCAATGCAAGAGGAGCTCAACAACTTCACTAGGAACAAGGTATGGCATTTAGTTCCACGTCCTAACCAAAATGTTGTAGGAACCAAGTGGGTCTTCCGCAACAAGCAAGACGAGCATGGTGTGGTGACAAGGAACAAAGCCCGACTTGTGGCCAAGGGATACTCCCAAGTCGAAGGTTTGGATTTCGGTGAAACCTATGCACCCGTAGCTAGGCTTGAGTCAATTCGCATATTACTAGCCTATGCTACTTACCATGGCTTCAAGCTTTACCAAATGGACGTGAAGAGTGCCTTCCTCAATGGACCAATCAAGGAAGAGGTCTATGTTGAGCAACCTCCCGGCTTTGAAGACAGTGAGTACCCTAACCATGTCTATAAGCTCTCTAAGGCGCTTTATGGGCTCAAGCAAGCCCTAAGAGCATGGTATGAATGCCTAAGAGATTTCCTTATAGCCAATGGCTTCAAAGTCGGCAAGGCCGATCCTACTTTATTTACTAAAACTCTTGACAATGATTTGTTTGTATGCCAAATTTATGTTGATGATATTATATTTGGGTCTACTAACGAATCTACATGTGAGGAATTTAGTAGGATCATGACACAGAAATTCGAGATGTCTATGATGGGGGAGTTGAAGTACTTTCTAGGATTCCAAGTCAAGCAACTCCAAGAGGGCACCTTCATTTGCCAAACAAAGTACACTCAAGACATTCTAACCAAGTTTGGAATGAAGGATGCCAAGCCCATCAAGACTCCCATGGGAACAAATGGGCATCTCGACCTTGACACGGGAGGTAAATCCGTCGATCAAAAGGTATACCGGTCGATGATAGGTTCATTACTCTATTTATGTGCATCTCGACCGGACATTATGCTTTCCGTATGCATGTGTGCAAGATTCCAAGCCGACCCTAAGGAATCACACCTTACGGCCGTAAAACGAATCTTGAGATATTTGGCTTATACTCCTAAGTTTGGGCTTTGGTACCCTCGGGGATCCACATTTGATTTGATTGGTTATTCGGATGCCGATTGGGCGGGGTGTAAGATTAATAGAAAGAGCACATCGGGGACTTGCCAGTTCTTGGGAAGGTCCTTGGTGTCTTGGGCTTCAAAGAAGCAAAATTCGGTTGCTCTTTCTACCGCCGAAGCCGAGTATATTGCCGCAGGCCATTGTTGCGCGCAATTGCTTTGGATGAAGCAAACCCTGCGGGACTATGGTTACAAATTAACCAAAGTTCCTCTTCTATGTGATAATGAGAGTGCAATCCGCATGGCGGATAATCCCGTTGAGCATAGCCGCACTAAACACATAGCCATTCGATATCATTTTCTTAGGGATCACCAACAAAAGGGGGATATCGAGATTGTATATATTAATACTAAAGATCAATTAGCCGATATCTTTACCAAGCCACTAGATGAACAAACTTTTACCAAACTTAGGCATGAGCTCAATATTCTTGATTCTAGGAATTTCTTTTGCTAATTTGCACACATAGCTCATAAGTATACCTTTGATCATGTCTCTTTTATATATGCTATGACTAATGTGTTTTCAAGTGTATTTCAAACCAAGTCATAGGTATATTGAAAGGGAATTGGAGTCTTCGGCGAAGACAAAGGCTTCCACTCCACTCTACTACTCATCCTTCGCCGTCGCTTCGCATCACTCTCCGTCTTTGGTATAATCTTCACTCATATGTTTTATTTGCCAAAGGGGAGATAGTAGTTAGACAAGGGCCTATATTTCATTCCAAGTATCCGTTTTTGGCGATTCATGCCAAAGGGGGAGAAAGTATTGGCCCAAAGCAAAAGGATCGCACCACCACCCTAGTTTTAAAATGATTTTCAATTGATAAATTTTAAAATTAGTATCTCTTTGTGTTCTAAAGGGGGAGAAAGTAGTACCTTCAAAATTGATATCTTAAAACCCTCTTGAACCTAAGAGGAGAATTTATTTGAGGGGGAGTTTTGTTTAGTCAAAGGAAAAGCATTTGAAACAAGGGGAGCAAAATTTCAAATCTTGAAAATGCTTCGCAAAATCTTATTCATTTACCTTTGACTATTTGCAAAAGGACTTTGAAAAGAATTTACAAAAGAATTTGCAAAAACAAAACTTGTGGTGCAAGTGTGGTCCAAAATGTTAAAAATAAAGAAACAATCCATGCATATCTAGTAAGTAATATTTATTGGCTCAATTCTAAGTAACCTTTGCACTTACACTTTGCAAACTAGTTCAATTTTACACTTCTATACTTGCTTTGGTTTGTGTTGGCATCAATCACCAAAAAGGGGGAGATTGAAAGGGAATTAGACTTACACCTATTTCCTAAACTAATTTTGGTGGTTGAATTGCCCAACACAAATAATTGGACTAACTAGTTTGCCCAAGTTTATAAGTACTACAGGTACCAAAGGTTCACCATAAGCCAATAAAAAGATAAAGAAAAAGGGTCCAAACAAAGGAGCAAAGGGACAACCGAAGGCACCCTGGTTTGGCGCACCGGACTGTCCGGTGCACCACCGGACAGTGTTCGACTTCAAACTCTTCACCTTCGGGAATTCTCAGGGCCGACACGCTATAATTCACCGGACTGTCCGGTGTACACCGGACAGTGTCCGGTGCTCCAAGGAGGCGCGGCTCCGAACTCGCCAGCCTCGGGAATTCGCAACGGCTGCTCCGCTATAATTCACCGGACATATCCGGTGTACACCAGACTGTCCGGTGTAACTGCGGAGCAACGGCTACTTCAGGCGCCAACGGCTACCTGCAGCGCATTAAATGCGCGCCAGCGCGCGCAGAGGTCAGGCACGCCCATGCTGGCACACCGGACACCCTATAGTTCATGTCCGGTGCGCCACCGGTCATCCAGGCGGGCCCAGTGTCAGAGCTCCAACGGTCGGAACCCTAACGGCAGGGTGACGTGGCTGTCGCACCGGACATGTCCGGTGTGCACCGGACTGTCCGGTGCACCATTCGACAGACAGCCTCCACCCAAACGGCTAGTTTGGTGGTTGGGGCTATAAATACCCCCAACCACCCCACATTCAAGTCATCCAAGTTTTCCACTTCTCAACCACTTACAAGAGCTAGGCATTCAATTCTAGACACACTCAAGTGATCAAATCCTCTCCAATTCCACACAAGGCTTTAGTGATTAGCGAGAGTGATTTGTCGTGTTCTTTTGAGCTCTTGCGCTTGGATTGCTTCTTTCTTTCTCACTTGTTCTTGTGACCAAAACTCATTTGTAACCGAGGCAAGAGACACCAATTGTGTGGTGGTCCTTGCGGGGAAGTTTTGTTCCCGGTTTTGATTTGAGAAGAGAAGCTCACTCGGTCCGAGGGACCGTTTGAGAGAGGGTAAGGGTTGAAAGAGACCCGACCTTTATGGCCTCCTCAACGGGGAGTAGGTTTGCGAGAACCGAACCTCGGTAAAACAAATCCGCGTGTCACACTCTTCATTCGCTTGCGATTTGTTTTGCGCCCTCTCTCTCGGACTCATTATTATTTCTAACGCTAACCCGGCTTGTAGTTGTGATTAATTTTGTAAATTTCAGTTTCGCCCTATTCACCCCCCTCTAGGCGACTTTCACTTAGTCATCCATCTTTTTTACTATTTAACAATCTTTTAGGCCACAATGTCATACAAGGCTTAACGACAATTTAATGACCATATAATGGAACATGTAATGTGCTATGTAGTACTATCCTAGTGTTGCTACTTTATCCAATTGTCTTTGGTGTGTTGAATGGATGGTTAAATGATGCTAGAAATTTTGTAGTGGTATTTAGATGGATATACTTGACATATGTATCATATAATATTTTGATAGATGTTTAGCTTTTGTGGGTACGGGTGACCCGATGGGTGACCCATACCCACATGGGTATGGGTATGAGGGTAAATTCATACCCGCCAGTGTATATGGGTGACCCGATGGGGTTATTTTTGTGTCGTGGGTATGGGTATGGGGTAGTCATACCCGGTGGGTATTTACCCATTGCCATCTCTAGCTGTGCTCCCGAGCGTACGGGTTCGGGTGTTTTTGTGACACCCGGGTTTCGGGGCACCAAGACCCGGGCGCATACATAATCACTAGGTGTGCTGGGACCAAGTCTCACACATATGATGAATCATGACACAGAATCGAATGTCACATCTTTACTACATAACAGGAGTTCTATACAAAATAAATAAACAATTACATTATAAGGAGACAACGGTCCAGCAACCCAAAGTTGACTGGGAGACGACGGCCTAGACCTCTCACGAACTCGACCCAGCATCCTCCATGCGCCTCATCCTTGGGTACCTGTTCTTGACCTGTGGGGGGGTGTGAGACAGCAAGAGTGAGCTCACATACGTTCATAGCTCAACAAGTTGTGGGGAATAATGTGCATGGACTCGCCAAAGGTGGGAGTTCACGTGAAGTGTAAGGCTTACCAAAGAGGATAGTTAGAGCTGAGCATTGCTTTTAAAGTTGGTCAAAATTTTATTAGCAATTACTAAGTATAAGTAAATACAAACCCAATTAAGTAGAACAAAAGTAATAACATCACATGCGATGCAATGCATATGACAAATTGAATTTAGTTCCATAATTTAATCATGTGAGGGTCCGAGCTGCTCATGACCGTGAGCACGGCTAGTATACCAATTTTACACTCTGCAGAGGTTGCACATCTTTACCCACAAGTCATGTTACCCATCTGCCAAGGGATCGCGACTTCCCATACACCTCTACCGAGGAGGCGAGGCAGGGTAACACTATGAGGCCTTTACAAAGTTCCACTAGCTTCAGAAAACCCGCTACAGTTTATAGGAAGCTCCAATGCAGGGACCCCTCGCATGACCGCCGTCGCAGCAAAATCATCCCAAGGGCCTCCCTACACTGACCATTCCCCTACTGCCCTTGCCCCTTTTGGGTAAGGTAGTCATCCACTAGCTTATCTAATTAATCAGCCAAGGGCGTCCCATTAAACCCTTGTGGTAGCACTGTTTTCCTAGGTGGTCGCTCCATGTTCCAATTAACATAATGATCTTGTCATGAACAGTAAATAACAACTGATAATAAAAGTGTAATCATGAATAATGTATCTCCATACCCAAAACCACATAAAGCAATAGCATGTACTACCCAGAAATTCAGTGGTGAACAAGGTATAAAGATAATCAAACTAGGGTAACCTATTGGGTCCCATCAAAATTAACCTATGCAGATCATTATGATTAATTAGAACATGATTGGGTAAAAGAAGTGATCAAGGGCACAACTTGCCTGGGACTTGAGATTCCAGGTACCAGGATGATCTTCAGATGACTCGTAACCTCACACTAGTCGTAGCAATACAAACAAACAGTGTATAGGCAAAATTAACATCACACCAAACATAAGAACAAACTGCATAAGAATAATCTACGCGTCGCTACGAGATCGTGGGTTTGATAACTACTAAATTCGGAGTTATGATTACGGAATTAGGATTTATGGTAGATCTATGTGGTTTACATATTAAATTATATTATAAATTGGTTAGTATACACCATATGAGAAAATATACTCTAAATAGTTAAGTAAACTTTAATCTAGATTATAACTTGTTTAGAAATCATATTATAGTCAAATCACTATCATGGTCTAGTTTGACTTTGGTTAAAAAAGTATAATCTACTGAACATAGGCTAAACAAATATCTAATTATAAAAATATATTCTATGGTACAATTAATGTTGCCACTATGCAGAAAATAATTTTATGAAGCTAACGCAATTTGAATGGATCAAATCGAAGTCACGGTTCTCGAGTTACGATTTTCCGAAGTCATTAAATACTTAGTATAGAATAAATCAAGTGGATAATTTTTATCTAGGTTTCATGACAAAACAGGGTTACTAGATGATAAACAATATTAATATAAAATTTTTGCAATTGGAATGGATTAAAAATAAGCTAAGATGAATTTTCTATGAATTATATAAGTTCTTGGGATTATTTTTATACTCAAAATCGATTTCTAAATCTCTTTTCCTATTTTCTTTAATTCCTGGACTGCGACCACTAATATCACAGAGTTCAGGGGCTGTTTTATAATTTCCAGGGCACGGATGTAAATACTTTACACAGGGCACGGACGTCGGGTTGATTTGAGAATATTACAGGGGCTCATTAGCAAAATCGGTGGCTTGAAGGGGTACGGGCCAAGCTGGGCCGCCCGATGAAGGACCAAGGGCCCGGATTAGATCCTGAAATTTAAGCGAACCAGTACGCCCACAGCCGTTGGATCTGAGATCCACGGTCGGAATTAGAAACGTAAAGGGGTATGCATGGGCGCGATCCCAAACGTTCAACTAGCATCGGACGGTCGGGGCTTAAGGGTTTCCAGATCTAATCTTGACCACACATCACTGGATGGACGACATAGGGGCTTTCTTCCTCCCACGGCGGAGGAGAGCGGCGGTGCGCCCCCAATGACTACGAAGCCGTCGCCGGAGCACGCCGGGTCAGCGCCCCGGTGCACCCCGCACCAATCCAGACCGTGATTCGCAACAGGGAGGGTAATTCGAATATGGCAGAAATACTAACCGACCACAGAGAGCTACGGAGCGATCTAGCCATGGGGGTCCGTGGGTTTGGGTGCAAGGCGAACTTCCGTCGAGAAATTGCGGCCCCACCCATCACCAACGTGCAATTAGCTGGGCTGTTCAGGTGCGGTGCACACCCGCGACAACCCAGGGCGAGGAATCGGTGTCTGGCGATGGCGTACGAGCGTGCTCATGGTGGCGGCCGGACTCTCTTCTTCACAACACCTGGCGACGAGCAAGATCTCGACGCACCGATTAGAGCAGGCGAGAAGGGGGGAAAGAGCACGGTTCGATTTATACACCGGCGGCGAAGTCCGAGCGGATCGAGACGCGGTATGCGCGGGTCCAGGCGGATTTCTCACCCGATTGTTACGATCTGAGCTCAACAACCAGAGGAGGGAGACCAACCTGACGGCACGGCCCCACGCGGCAGTGAGGGGTGCATAGCGCAGCGCGGATGACATTCGGGCCCCACGCGTCGACGCTTGTGATTCACCCCAATGGGCCGTGTGGTAGGAGCGCGCGAACTGGGCTGAGGCCAGGTTTGAGCCCATGAACCTTTCTTTCTTTTTCTATTTTTTTCTTTCTTTCTGCTCTATTTAAATTCAGATTTCTAATTTGGATTTAGATTCTAGTTTGGGTTTTCATGTTCAACATTTTATTGTGAAATCAACTTTACATGATATGCAACATTGATATTATTTTATTTATTATTCTATTAACCATTGCCTTTTAAATGTGTAATTCCCACATTTTTATTTCAAGAACAATAGTTTTATATTATATGATCTCCATAAATAAAATGCTCTAACATATATCTCAAAGTGAATATCAATACTACTATTTGTAATATTTTTATTTATTTTCCTTCTTATTATTCAATTATGGGAGAAATCATTTTTTTTCTTTTTACCCGGTTTCTATTTTATATTTCCAATTATAATTTGAGATCAAATTTAAGTTATGGTTCCTTTAGTAAAATGAAATGCATCAAAAAAAACATCAGCACGAGATGCATATTTCTTTATTTATTATTGGTCACTTGACTACTTTGATACTATTAATTGAATATGCAAAAATAAAAGAAAACCAAATAATCTGCAAAGGTTCCATAATCCCAAAACATCCACTTATAAATATATTTATTTATTTATCTTATTATATTTCCCTTATACAAATTTTAGGGCTTTACAAATCCTACCCCCTTAACAGAAATCTCGTCCTCGAGATTTGTAAGAAAGATGTTATAGAGAGATTGGTTGTAATGTAGCTTTTAGTTTCTAGTTGGTACCAAAATCAAGAGATTTTTTTAGTCTTTGGTATAAATGAGTAGGTGATTAGGAAGGCACAGGTATATATATATGTATGTATAGTCATTTTATTATAAAATATGGGTAAGTTAGGGCAAGAATAGCCTGGGGTAAGAAAGTTTATATGAGAAAGAACTTTTGTTGGGTAGTAACGCCTCTGATGATCGAGTTTGACTTCTCTTCTTTCTTGACGAGGTTGATCTTTTACTTTTTCAGTCTTAGTCTCATTAATTCGAGGTTAATGCATATTAGCATAGTTGGGGCATATGGTCGAAGTAGTTATGGGTGAGATGGGCTACATGAGGTAGTTCAAAATCTTATTTGATGCTAGGTGGGGATAGATTGATTATACAACTCATCATGACTCTACGGGTTGGATTAGCTCTTATGCTCACGGTTGAGTTGGTCTAATGCACTAATTTAGGTTTAAGTGTATGAGGGGAGAACAAGGTATATAGGAGTAGGATCCAGTTTATTTCACTAGTGTTAACTTGTTAAGTGATTGTCCTTAGGTTAGCTCAACTTAAGGTTAGACTTCGTTAGGTTAGATTAACCTATTAGGTTGGATCAAATCTAGAATAAATTGATATGACTATTTTAGACTAGAAAAGATCTAGATAAATTTAGGATTAGCTCATGGTTGTTATTCTAGAGTGGGATAAATATGCTTATTAGGGCAAGATGAATCCATAAGGATAAGGTAGAATCTTTTGAGGTCTGTTAGATCTGTTAGGATAGGATAGAATCTTTTCAAGATAAGATGAATCCATTAAGGTAAGAGAGTCTTTTAAGATAAGATGGAGCTATTAGGCTAGATATATTTTAATTAGGATAATCTAGGTTGTTTAGTTATCTTATGAATTTTATTTATTTATATTTATGCCTATATGTATATGTAGATGTAATTGTGGACATTACTCCACAACTCATCACACTCAATCAAAGATCCAAATCAGACAAGTATCATAAGAACAAGCATTCAAGCATATAGATACTTATATAAAAAATAATTTTGTTTTTGTTCTTAAGAGTAGGTCTCCTATTTCTAAAAGTCACTTTATGTAAAGGATTTCAAAGTGTGAAATCCACATTTGTCTTTAGAAGGAAAAGGTAAGAATAATCAGAGTAAAGCGGAAATAGATGAGAAAAGATTAAGAAGAGTTTAGACAAGAATCAGAGTAGCAAATGTAAGTAAAGAATGCTTTTCCAGTTTTATCTAGGTTTCGCCCTACAGTCAACATTCCTCTGATACCACTTCTGTCACACCCGGGTTTCGGGGCACCAAGACCCGGGCGCGAACATAATCACCAGGTGTGCTGGGACCAAGTCTCACGCATATGATGAATCATGGCACAGAATCGAATGTCACATCTTTACTACATAACAGGAGTTCTATACAAAATAAATAAGCAATTACATTATAAGGAGACAACGGTCCAGCAACCCAAAGTTGACTGGGAGACGACGGCCTAGACCTCTCACGAACTCGACCCAGCATCCTCTATGCGCCTCATCCTGGGGTACCTGTTCTTGTCCTGTGGGGGGGTGTGAGACAGCAAGAGGGAGCTCACATACGTTCATAGCTCAACAAGTTGTGGGGAATAATGTGCATGGACTCGCCAAAGGTGGGAGTTCACGTGAAGTGTAAGGCTTACCAAAGAGGATGGTTAGAGCTGAGCATTGCTTTTAAAGTTGGTCAAAATTTTATTAGCAATTACTAAGTATAAGTAAATACCAACCCAATTAAGTTGAACAAAAGTAATAACATCACCTACGATGCAATGCATATGACAAATTGAATTTAGTTCCATAATTTAATCATGTGAGGGTCTGAGCTGCTCATGACCGTGAGCACGGCTAGTATACCAGTTTTACACTGTGCAGAGGTTGCGCATCTTTATCCACAAGTCATGTTACCCATCTGCCAAGGGATCGCGACTTCCCATACACCTCTACCGAGGAGGCGAGGCAGGGTAACACTATGAGGCCTTTACAAAGTTCCACTAGCTTCAGAAAACCCGCTACAGTTTATAGGAAGCTCCAATGCAGGGACCCCTAGCATGACCGTCGTCGCAGCAAAATCATCCCAAGGGCCTCCCTACACTGACCACTCCCCTACTGCCCTTGCCCCTTTCGGGTAAGGTAGTCATCCACTAGCTTTCCTAATTAATCATCCAAGGGCGTCCCATTAAACCCTTGTGGTAGCACTGTTTTCTCGGGTGGTCGCTCCATGTTCCAATTAACATAATGATCTTGTCATGAACAATAAATAACAACTGATAATAAAAGTGTAATCATGAATAATGTATCTCCATACCCAAAACCACATAAAGCAATAGCATGTACTACCCAGAAATTCAGTGGTGAACAAGGTATAAAGATAATCAAACTAGGGTAACCTATTGGGTCCCATCAAAATTAACCTATGCAGATCATTATGATTAATTAGAACATGATTGGGTAAAAGAAGTGATCAAGGGCACAACTTGCTTGGGACTTGAGATTCCAGGTACCAGGATGATCTTCAGATGACTCGTAACCTCACACTAGTCGTAGCAATACAAACAAACAGTGTATAGGCAAAATTAACATCACACCAAACATAAGAACAAACTGCATAAGAATAATCTACGCGTCGCTACGAGATCGTGGGTTTGATAACTACTAAATTCGGAGTTATGATTACGGAATTAGGATTTATGGTAGATCTATGTGGTTTACATATTAAATTATATTATAAATTGGTTAGTATACACCATATGAGAAAATATACTCCAAATAGTTAAGTAAACTTTAATCTAGATTATAACTTGTTTAGAAATCATATTGTAGTCAAATCACTATCATGGTCTAGTTTGACTTTGGTTAAAAAAGTATAATCTACTAAACATAGGCTAAACAAATATCTAATTATAAAAATATATTCTATGGTACAATTAATGTTGCCACTATGCAGACAATAATTTTATGAAGCTAACGCAATTTGAATGGATCAAATCGGAGTCACGGTTCTCGAGTTACGATTTTCCGAAGTCATTAAATACTTAGTATAGAATAAATCAAGTGGATAATTTTTATCTAGGTTTCATGACAAAAATAGGGTTACTAGATGATAAACAATATTAATATAAAATTTTTGCAATTGGAATGGATTAAAAATAAGCTAAAATGAATTTTCTATGAATTATATAAGTTCTTGAGATTATTTTTATACTCAAAATCGATTTCTAAATCTCTTTTCCTATTTTCTTTAATTCATGGACTGGGACCACTAATATCACAGATTCAGGGGCTGTTTTATAATTTCCAGGGCACGGATGTAAATACTTTACACAGGGCACGGACGGTGGGTTGATTTGAGAATATTACAGGGGCTCATTAGCAAAATCGGTGGCTTGAAGGGGTACGGACCAACCTGGGCCGCCCGATGAAGGACCAAGGGCCCGGATTAGATCCTGAAATTTAAGCGAACCAGTACGCCCACAGCTGTTGGATCTGAGATCTACGGTCGGAATTAGAAACGCGAAGGGGTATGCACGGGCGTGATCCCAAACGTTCAACTAGCATCAGACGGTCGGGGCTTAAGGGTTTCCAGATGTAATCTTGACTGCACATCACAGGATGGACGGCATAGGGGCTTTCTTCCTCCCACGGCGGAGGAGAGCGGCGGCGCGCCCCCAATGACTACGAAGCCGTCGCCGGAGCACGCCGGGTCAGCGCCCCGGTGCACCCCGCACCAATCCAGACCGTGATTCGCAACAGGGAGGGTAATTCGAATATGGCAGAAATACTCACCGACGATACAGAGCTACGGAGCGATCTAGCCATGGGGATCCGTGGGTTTGGGCGTGAGGCGAACTTCCGTCGAGAAATTGCGGCCCCACCCATCACCAACGTGCAATTAGCTGGGCTGTTCAGGTGCGGTGCACACCCGCGACAACCCAGGGCGAGGAATCAGTGTCTGGCGATGGCGTACGAGCGTGCTCATGGTGGCGGCCGGACTCTCTTCTTCACAGCACCCGGCGACGAGCAAGATCTCGACGCACCGATTAGAGCAGGCGAGAAGGGGGGAAAAGCACGGTTCGATTTATACACCGGCGGCGAAGTCCGAGCGGATCGAGACGCGGTAAGCGCGGGTCCAGGCGGATTTCTCACCCGGTTGTTACGATCTGAGCTCAACAACCAGAGGAGGGAGACCAACCTGACGGCACGACCCCACGCGGCAGTGAGGGGTGCATAGCGCAGCGCGGATGACATTCGGGCCCCACGCGTCGGCGCCTGTGATTCACCCCAATGGGCCGCGCGGTAGGAGCGCGCGAACTGGGCTAAGGCCAGGTTTGAGCCCATGAACCTTTCTTTCTTTTTCTATTTTTTTTCTTTCTTTCTTCTCTATTTAAATTCAGATTTCTAATTTGGATTTAGATTCTAGTTTGGGTTTTCATGTTCAACATTTTATTGTGAAATCAACTTTACATGATATGCAACATTGATATTATTTTATTTATTATTCTATTAACCATTGCCTTTTAAATGTGTAATTCCCACATTTTTATTTCAAGAACAATAGTTTTATATTATATGATCTCCATAAATAAAATGCTCTAATGCTCCGTTTGGATGTTGGAATTGGAGATGGTGGAATTGAATTGGATTCAATACCAAATCAGCCTGGCTTTGGAAATCGGATCCAATACCAAATCCAGTTCAATTCCGAGCAAATCAGAGGGTGGAGGGTCGGAATTGGAGAGTGGAGGCGTGTGTAGAGTTGAATACCGGCTAGAATTTGGTGGATTTCCAATTCCAAATACCGTGACCATCCAAACACCAGAATTCGGGTTTGTCAATTCCAATTCTGAATTCCGAGTCTAAATTCCAACATCCAAACGCACTGTAACATATATCTCAAAGTGAATATCAATACTACTATTTGTAATATTTTTATTTATTTTCCTTCTTATTATTCAATTATGGGAGAAATCATTTTTTTCTTTTTACCCTGTTTCTATTTTATATTTCCATTTATAATTTGAGATCAAATTTAAGTTATGGTTCCTTTAGTCAAATGAAATGCATCAAAAAAAATATCAGCACGAGATGCATATTTCATTATTTATTATTGGTCACTTGACTACTTTGATACTATTAATTGAATATGTAAAAAGAAAAGAAAACCAAATAATCTGCAAAGGTTCCATAATCCCAAAACATCCACTTATAAATATATTTATTTATTTATCTTATTATATTTCCCTTATATAAATTTTAGGGCTTTACAGTTTCTTTGGAGCCTAGGGATCCTTGATATTGGAGGAATATTCTTATTTTAGAGTCACTCGATTATGTCTAGAATGAAACCAAACACCCTATATACTGGAACGGAACGGCTCCATACCACAATACTCTCCAACCAAACGCTATCTTAGACGTCAAATCTTGCCATCTCACAGGGTCTTGAACGTTTCTGTACTAAACACAAGATAAAACTATCAAAGGTTTATCACAATAGAAAGTCCTATTCTAAATTCAATTCAGACACACAGCTCTTGCCAAAGCGTCGAAGCAAGTGCACAGAGTTTTTTTATAAATTGCCAAGCTGCTCCATTGCCCGCTAGTAACTGAATTCAGTCACGCAGAAGATAGGTATGTTAGGGACTTGCTCTACGTCATGAGCCACTTTTCTCTACTCTTTAAAAGAAGTGTTTCGTGCATCAATCTCGTACGACCCTTTTCGTGTGTCTCCCCCCACCCGCTATGTGTCGTGCGCCGAATTTGGAGGTCTACGCCCAGTGCCTCCCCCACAAGACTGCCCCCCTCCGAGACAATCGTCGTCTCCCTCCCTCAGATTGTGATGTGTTTCCTCTCTTGCATGCGCCACCGTTTCTATTTACCCATCTGACCTCTCGTCCGCCTTCGTGTCCCACCCTGCCGCTGGCCGGCGCGCTCACCTCCACTCCATTATCTCGGATCTCGCATGCAGAAATGGGCATTGCGGGCTACCTTCATCGCTAAACCTAGGCGCAAACGCCACCAGGGCCCAGATCTATCTAGTATGTTTTTACGTTAAGAAGCCATCCAAGTAATCATAGTATCATATGCAGTTTGGCATGTATTCACGCCAAGTTGGACCACATTCAGCGATGTTGGAACGCCACGACCATGGCCACGTCTTTGGACCCGAGCAACAACTGATGGAGCCTAGCGTGGCTAAGTAAACCCACTCGAATGGCCTCAACCATGACCACAGTCACAAAAACGCCTGTTGTCTCCATTCATGTCAAGGTCGTAGAGAACTGGTCGTTAGTCACGATAAATGGTGGAATGTGGCCTCCGTCTCCTCTGTAATAACTCAATCCCAGACATCAGAATAGCAATGCATAATAGCTAATCACAAATATGCATATCTTACGCCACCGTTTTATAGAGAGTTACCTCAAAAAATTTGGGGTCATCAAACACGTAACTTCTAAGGTTTCATTCTAAAACACCTGAATCACATTCTAAAACTCATGCGCATTATCATGTTGCGGGTTTGTTTGCCTGATTGCTCAACTTCTGACGCCGTGGCTGCGACCCCGGTTCAGCTCGGCGACGCGTGGGTGTGGCACATGCACATCTTGATACTATTTCTCAACCACGCAAAAGTAGACAAACAGCATCAATCATATAAACACTATAACTGTTGTATCAACTATCTACACGATACTAAAGATAATACAAAGCTTGTTTAATATGAGCTTTTAGAATTATTAAATATTTAAATATACCAATCCTTTGAAATACCAACGGTTATGGTTTAACTTGATGATCACTCGACCTAATATCTTTATAGAACTTAATTTAATTGTCCTGTGTAATCTAAAAACGTCCAGACTAAAAAAAAGAATCGTCTGTCTTCCCGCAAACTTTTAAAGGGCATTTGACTTGAGCATTTTTTATCTTAAATGCTCATGCACGAGCATATATAGACGTCTTTTGCAGTCCTAGATATCCATATACTAGCTTGACGCCGGGTGTGTTTGGTTGAGGAGCGGAGGGGAATGGAACGGCTCCATTTTTATTTTTTGATGTTTGGTTACTATGAAGGAGAGCGGAGCGGTTCCTGGAGTCTATAAAATAGCAAATATTTGAGATGCTCTCGCTCCACCAAAACGACCGGATGCGAGCGCTCTCGTGGACGTGAGCGCTCTCATCCATCTCCTCTACTCAACAGTCATATCGCTCTCCAACCAAACAATAAACGGAGCGGCTCCGCTCTATTCTACTCTTCAACCAAACAAAAAATGGAGTGGTTCCGTTCTGCTTGCCAAACACAGAATGAAATAGCTCAATTCTTAGAAACTGGAATGGAGCCGCTCTAGCCCAGTTGGCTCCCCAACCAAACGCTAATTAGACATCCTCTAGACATAATCTACAATAAAGGGTGGATAGGAATGGAGGAGAATTGAGTGGCTCTATTTCTGTTTTCTAGATGTTTGGTTTCCAACAAAAAATAAGTAGAGTGGCTCCTGAAGTTTCCATATAGAAATTTACCGCAAATAGTTGGAATGCTCCCGCTCTACCAAAACGACCGTACGCGAGCACTCTCCCGGACGCGAGCGCTCTCCTCACTCTCCTCTACACTCATATGACTCTCCAACCAAACAAAGAACAAAGCGGCTCCGCTCTATTCTACTCTTCAACCAAATAAAAAATAGAGCGGCTTTGTTGTGCTTACCAAACACGGAATAGAACGGCTCCATTCTCAAAAACTGGAATGGAGCCGCTCTATTCTAGTTGACTCTCTAACCAAACTTATCCTAAGGGCTATTTGAGAGCCACAAAACCAGAGATGATTGTAGGGGCTAAAATCTCCCTCTTTATTCAATTTTGAATAAGCAGAGGATTTTATTTCCTCTAATTTTCTTCGATTTTTTGACTCTCAAACTAGCTCTACATGGAACAACATTTCATTTGAGAACAAGTGCCGCGCGCCCATGTAGTCGAACGCTATTTCTTTTCTTCGCTCGTGGTGCATGGTAACGAGGGAGGGGAGGGATCCATCCATTCCACTCCCCAACTCCCGTATGGAGGTTGGTTTACCTAATGCTCTGGCGTCGCGCACCTAAATCTCCGCCCTGCGGCACCACCGGTTCCGGCCAGTCAAAGCGGCCTTCTTTGAGACGCACAAGCATGTGGGATCAGTGAGCTACCACGGCACCAACTGCTCCTCCAGTCCCGGCCCTCAGTTCACTCCATGCATCGATCTCGTGCTGTGCTAGTACGCCACCTGATTACTGTACTCATGCTGTGTCAGAGAGCTTAAGATCCTTAATTCCGGTGGTATTAGTGATCACCGTGATGTTCTTTACGCGGCCGGGTCATGTTACCGTGACGTATACAGTACGTACGTGAGACACGATGCCGTCGTCGTCTGGACTCTGGAGTGGAGGCACCGCACGACTGCACCTGCTGAACGAGTCAAAACGAACACGGTGGCGAACAGTGACAGTTTCCTCCCCTGATTAGCAGCGGTGGAGCAAAGAAACTGTGACTCAGGGAGCCGTTGCCACTGCATTTGTTTTTCCCTCCAATAACCAACCAACCCGAACTACTCCTGCACTTCCTTCCCTAACGCTTCTGGTGAGAAAAAAGGGGGGCCGCACCACGCGCACGTACTCCCCCCTCTCCCCCCGCGCTCGCAGGCGCAGACCGCAGATGCCAAACCCAGCCAATATACAGCGGCCATCGACCGCTCAGTCGCGAGAGGTACCGGCCGGCGCGCGAAACACTGCGATCCGCACCCCCGCCCCCTTTCGATCGGTTACCAAGGAAGCGAGGTGCCTGTGCGAGAGGAAGGAGGACGATGCAGGAGGCGGCGACGTCGTCTCCGCTGCCGTCGCTGAGCAACGGGTACCAGCCGCTCCCGCCGCTGTACCTGGGGTTCCTGGCCATATGGGCGGCGTCTGGCTTCTCCTGGGCCTTCACCACGTGGAGGAACCGCCATTACCACCAAGTACTTTCCTTTCCTTTCCTTCCTCACGGACACGTCGTGATGCTCAACGTGTTCTCCATCTCTGTTTCGTTTGTTGGAACGTCTGTCGATCTAAGTTCTCAGGACGACGTTCACGTAATCTTGCTGCTCCCTTTTGTGCGCACGCGCGCGCAGGCGAACAACCTGCAGTGGATCCTGTCCCTGGTGCCGCTGATCAAGGCGCTGCAGATGGCGCTCTCGTTCCTGTTCTGGTGAGCACTCGCTCGCTCTGACGCCCGCGCGCCTCTAGCTCAGTTTCAGACCCTTTCCGCAAAACCGTGATGATGCCCCCCCGCCCGCCGCGCCGCCCAGGTACTCGTGCGTGCAGCTCCAGACGTGCTCGCTGTGGATGTCGTTCGGCGCGTACGTGGCGGGGGTCCTCTTCCAGACGGCCTCCTTCGTCTGCTTCGTGCTCATCTCCCACGGCTACTGCATCGTGTGCGAGCGCCTCTCCATCCGGGAGAGGCGCACCACGGCCGCTCTCGGCTGCCTCCTGTACCTCAGCCTCATCGGCTACAAGGCTGCGGTTCCCTATTTCACAGTAAGGCCCGGTGGCTTGGTATCGCAACGAGCTTGCCTCTCATAAATGGGGATTGATGCCGTGGCTTGGTGTGCACAGGCCATTCTTCTCGTCAACTACTTGGCGTCGTTCTACGTCATATTCCGGCGCACGTCCCAGAACCTTGTGGCTCTACAGGAGCAGCTCAGTCTCGTAGAAGAGGAAGGCATCCATTCGTTGCATGGCGCGCTCAACACAAAGTATACCATGTTCAAGTAAGCCCTTTCTCTTCTTCCCAACTGCTGCGGCACTCCTGCTTTGCCTTCTTGGAAATATATTGCTGTGTCCGTAAGCTCTCCCGCCCTTTCCTTCAGGAGGTTTCAGGGAACGATGCAGGTGGCCGCAGTGGCATTCATCATGGTACGTACGAGACTTAGCACACAGGCAGCAGCAGCGTTCTATATCTCAGTTGCTTGCTTCTGAGTTCTGACTCACTGTGGGTTTCAGGTATACATGAGGGCTGACGACACGCCAGATAACTACTGGTTTCGCGTGCTAGTGCGCGAGTGGGTACAGTTCTGCATCTTCATGTACATTGGGTGAGTCAAGACCATACGCTGCCATTAAGCAGAACAACCATCTGCCTGTGTTCCAAACAAAACAGGGAAGTGTGCTCAGCTTCGCTCCCTTCTCTTTTCCAGGTGGAACTTCCGGATCCCTGAGGCGTCACTCCATCTGCCTGCCATGCCCCTTGTGAAGTCAGCATGGGAGATCACCATGCCTCCTCCTATTTACAGTGTGGTAAAGTTTCCTAGCCTCTCTCGCGCAGCAGCAGCAGCCTGCGCATGGAAGACTGAAACGTCTCACACTATTGTTCTTTCCTGACGAAACAAAACAGGAGATGGACGCAGCCGATTTCAAGGGTCTAGTCTCGGATCAGTGGCATGTTGGAGTGGTGGGCACTCTCGAAAACAATTGTTCATGTGGTTAATTATTATGTATATATATATGATTGCGTATCTATCTGATGCCTCCTTGCATTTTTTTTTTGCAGAGGACTACTGAAGAGTCAGGCTGTTCTGCACAACAACCGCTACTGGTGCTGGTTCAGAACCCAACCCAACGACGGCTTGTCCTTCCGGTACAAGTTTCAGTTAGGCACAACCAGGTATAAAGTTCGTGAAACCGGGTTGCTGAAGATTGCCGTCGACCAAATGGCGCGCGCTACGAAGCTGACGCAAAATAGCTCAGTTGACGGAGAAATACTTCTTGCGAAAGAATCGACAATGTCCATGGACGTACGAACAGTCAGACACTCACAGCTTCAGCAATGAACGAACCACCTTTCGGCATCTTTTAGACCTTTTGTTTTCCTCCTTGGAAATACGTACTGAAAAGGTGTATAGATATAGAAATGGAAAAAAATGGTTTGTAGCTAGATTGGATTGAAAAACAATCTTATTTGCCAGACAATTAGTGGAAACAAGATCAACCGGAAGGTTGATGTTCCTGGATTGACGCGATGGATTAATTGTTGATTATGCTAGTTTGGGTGTGTGGGGAAATTGATCCCGACAGGGAAGATCAGACACGTGGAGGTCTGGTCTTTCCGTATAGAGTAGTGTCAATGTTAGGATGGCAGCGGGTCGGATTTTGTTCGGGTATAATAATACCTGACCCGAAATTGTACCCGAGACTTCTACAAATATCCATATCTACCAAGTCAATCAGGCGAGAAACTGTACCCGTACCGTGCCTATCGGGTATCCACCGGGTATCGGGTATCCAGTGGATATGTTATTGTTGAGAGCACCTAGAGGGGGTGAATAGGTGATCCTATAACACTTGAAACTTAAGCCACAAAAACTTGGTTAAGTGTTAGCACAATAATTGCCAGTGGCTAGAGAGGAGTCTTCAACAAAACACAATAACCACAAGATATCAATCACAGAGATGGCACGGTGGTTATCCCGTGGTTCGGCCAAGACCAACGCTTGCCTACTCCACGTTGTGGCGTCCCAACGGACGAGGGTTGCAATCAACCCCTCTCAAGCGGTCCAAAGACCCACTTGAATACCATGGTGTTTTGCTTGCTTTTCTTAATCCCGTTTGCGAGGAATCTCCACAACTTGGAGCCTCTCGCCCTTACACTTGAAGTTCACAAAGAAGCACGGAGTAAGGGAGGGATTAGCAACTCACGCAAGACACTAAGATCACATCAAATACACACACACAATACCCAGACTTAAGCTCAAAAGACTAGCACACTAGAACGGAGCTCAAATCACTAGAATGTCGAACAAGTGCGCAAGAATGGAGTGTGAGTGATCAAGAGTGCTCAAGGAATGCTTGGTGTGTTCCTCCATGCGCCTAGGGGTCCCTTTTATAGCCCCAAGGCAGCTAGGAGCCGTTGAGAGCAATCCTGGAAGGCAGATCTTGCCTTCTGTCGACTGGCGCACCGGACAGTCCGGTGCACCACCGGACACTGTCCGGTGCAGATATCCTTCCTTATTTAGCGAAGCCGACCGTTGGAGTCTGAGAGCCGTTGGCGCATCGGACACTGTCCGGAGCACACCGGACAGTCCAGTGCACCAATGTGACCGTTGGCTCGGCCACGCGTCACGCGCGGAATCCTCGGCCGACCGTTGCCCCGGCTGACTGTTGACTCACCGGACAGTCTGGTGTGCCACCGGACAGACCGGTGAATTTTAGCCGTACGCCGTTAATCATCTCCCGAGAGCGATGAGTTCGCCTGTGAACGGCTCACCGGACAGTCCGGTGCACCACCGGACAGACCCGTGAATTATAGCCGTACACCGCCGTCGAAGTCCCGAGAGCAGCCTGTTCGCCAGAGCCAGGCTGGCACACCGGACACTGTCCGGTGCACCACCGGACAGTCCAGTGAACCCAGACTAAGCAGACTTTGGCTGAACAAAGCCATCTCATTTCCAATTCAATCTTTCCTGTTTCCAGTACTTAGACACAATACATTAGTCCATAAAACAATGTGCTAAGTCTCGAAACATACCTTTTGACATGATTTGCACTTTGTCCACCACTTTGCATAGATTAGCACAAAAGCACTTGTGTTGGCACTCAATCACCAAAATACTTAGAAATGGCCCAAGGGCACATTTCCCTTTCAATCTCCCCCTTTTTGGTGATTTATGCCAACACAACATAAATCAACTAGAACAAGTGCAATATCAATGCAAATGAATACTCAAAATTGTTTTGATTCAATTTTGACATATATGGATCATACTTTGCCACCACTTGATTTGTTTTTGCAAATCAAACTCAAATTACTATCTCTAAGTCAAATTCACTTGTAGAGACATAAAGAGAGGGATTCCAAAAGAAATTGATCAAGGATTTCAAAAACTCCCCCTTTTTCCCATAATCAACATTTCTCCCCACAAGAGACCAACTTTTGACATAAGAGACAAGAGTTTTGACAAACCAAAAGCTCTATTCTACTATTTTCAAAATTTCTCAAGTGGTAGCTGATCCATTTATTGCTTTGGCCTTTATTTTCTCCCCTTTGGCATCAAGCACCAAAACGGGATCAATCTTGGCCCTTTAACCCCATTGCCTCACCAAAATCTTCAAATAAGAGTACAAAGGCAATAAGAGGACATGAGATAAACTTGGAATAAGTTACCCTCTCATCGGAGTGCAGTGGAAGTCTTTCATGGTCCAAGTCCACCTTTTCCCTTTCAAACCTCCTTTGAGACTAAAACAAGCAAACTCAAGCACACGGTTAGTCTCAAAGGGTCAAGTTGTAGCACAACTCCCCCTAAATATGTGCATTACTTGCAAAAAGGACTTGTGAGGTCCAGGGAGTGTTTGTACAACTTGAGCACCACAAGTAAGCAACAAAATGCATAAGGAACATGATCAAAGGCATAAACACATGTATTCTATAAATCAATCCAAGTTCCGCGAATCTAGGATATTTAACTCACTACGCAGCCTGCAAAAGGTCTTTTCATCTAAAGGCTTAGTGAAGATATCGGCTAGCTGGTTCTCGGTGCTAACATAAAACACTTCGATATCTCCCTTTTGCTGGTGGTCTCTCAAAAAGTGATGCCGGATGTCAATGTGCTTTGTGCGGCTGTGCTCAACAGCATTTTCCACTATTCGGATAGCACTCTCATTGTCACATAGGAGTGGGACTTTGCTCAGATTGTAGCCAAAGTCCCGGAGGGTTTGCCTCATCCAAAGTAGTTGCGCGCAACACTGTCCTGCGGCAACGTACTCGGCCTCAGCGGTGGATAGGGCAACGGAAGTTTGTTTCTTAGAGTTCCACGACACCAGGGACCTTCCTAAGAATTGGCACGTCCCCGATGTACTCTTCCTATCGACCTTACATCCAGCATAGTCGGAATCTGAGTATCCAATCAAGTCAAAGTTAGGCCCCTTTGGGTACCAGATCCCGAAGCAAGGCGTAGCGACTAAATATCTAAGAATTCGCTTCACGGCCACTAAGTGACACTCCCTTGGATTGGATTGAAATCTAGCACACATGCATACGCTAAGCATAATATCCGGTCTACTAGCACACAAATAAAGTAAAGACCCTATCATAGACCGGTATGCCTTTTGATCAACGGACTTACCTCCTTTGTTGAGGTCGGTGTGTCCGTCGGTTCCCATCGGAGTCTTTGCGGGCTTGGCGTCCTTCATCCCAAACCGCTTTAGCAAGTCTTGCGTGTACTTCGTTTGGGAGATGAAGGTGCCGTCCTTGAGTTGCTTCACTTGGAACCCAAGGAAGTAGTTCAACTCGCCCATCATCGACATCTCGAATTTCTGCGTCATCACCCTGCTAAACTCTTCACAAGACTTTTGGTTAGTAGAACCAAATATTATGTCATCGACATAAATTTGGCACACAAAAAGATCACCATCGCAAGTCTTAGTGAAAAGAGTTGGATCGGCTTTCCCAACCTTGAAAGCATTAGCAATTAAAAAGTCTCTAAGACATTCATACCATGCTCTTAGGGCTTGCTTAAGTCCATAGAGCGCCTTAGAGAGCTTACACACGTGGTCGGGGTACCGTTCATCCTCGAAGCCAGGGGGTTGCTCCATGTACACCTCCTCCTTGATCGGCCCGTTGAGGAAAGCGCTCTTCACATCCATTTGGTACAACCTGAAAGAATGGTGAGCGGCATATGCTAGCAAAATACGAATTGATTCTAGCCTAGCCACAGGAGCAAATGTCTCCTCAAAGTCCAAACCTGCGACTTGGGCATAACCTTTTGCCACAAGTCGAGCCTTGTTCCTTGTCACCACCCCGTGCTCGTCTTGTTTGTCGTGGAACACCCACTTGGTTTCCGCAACATTTTGCTTGGGACGAGGCACCAGTGTCCAAACTTCATTGCGCTTGAAGTTGTTGAGTTCCTCCTGCATGGCCAACACCCAGTCCGGATCTAGCAAGGCCTCTTCTACCCTGAAAGGCTCAATAGAAGAGACAAAGGAGTAATGCTCACAAAAATTAACTAATCTTGAACGAGTAGTTACTCCCTTGCTAATATCACCCAATATTTGGTCGACGGGATGATCCCTTTGAATCGTCGCTCGAACTTGGGTTGGAGGTGCCTGAGGTGCTTCTTCTTCTTCAACTTGAACATCCTGTGCTCCCCCTTGATCATGCGCCTCCACTTGAGGTACCTGTTCGTCATCTTGGGTTCGGGGATGCACCATAGTAGAGGAAGAAGGTTGATCTTGCTCCTTTTGTTCCAGTGGCCTCACATCTCCAATTGCCATGGTGCGCATTGCGGCCGTTGGAACGTCTTATTCATCTACATCATCAAGATCAACAACTTGCTCTCTTGGAGAGCCATTAGTCTCATCAAATACAACGTCGCTAGAGACTTCAACCAAACCCGATGATTTGTTGAAGACCCTATACGCCTTTGTATTTGAATCATAACCTAATAAAAACCCTTCTACAGCTTTGGGAGCAAATTTAGAAGTTCTACCTTTCTTCACAAGAATATAACACTTGCTCCCAAATACACGAAAATAAGATACATTGGGTTTGTTAGCAGTTAGCAGCTCATATGAAGTCTTCTTGAGGAGGCGGTGAAGATAGATCCTGTTGATGGCGTGGCAAGCCGTGTTCACGGCTTCCGACCAAAAACGCTCGGGGGTCTTGAACTCTCCAAGCATAGTCCTCGCCATATCGATGAGCGTCTTGTTCTTCCTCTCTACCACACCATTTTGCTGAGGTGTGTAGGGAGCGGAGAACTCGTGCTTGATCCCCTCCTCCTCAAGGAACTCCTCCACTTGAAGATTCTTGAATTCGGACCCGTTGTCGCTCCTTATCTTCTTCACTTTGAGCTCAAACTCATTTTGAGCTCTCCTGAGGAAGCGCTTGAGGGTCCCTTGGGTTTCAGATTTATCCTACAAAAAGAATACCCAAGTGAAGCGGGAAAAATCATCAACTATAACAAGACCATACTTACTTCCTCCTATACTTAGATAGGCGACGGGTCCGAAGAGGTCCATATGAAGCATCTCCAAGGGTCTTGATGTGGTCATCACATTTTTGGTGTGATGAGAGCCTCCCACCTGTTTCCCTGCTTGACAAGCTGCACAAGGTCTACCTTTTTCGAAATGTACATTAGTTAGACCTATCACGTGTTCTCCCTTTAGAAGCTTGTGGAGGTTCTTCATCCCCACATGTGCTAAGCGGCGATGCCACAACCAGCCCATGCAAGTCTTAGCTATTAAGCATGCATCTAGACCGGCCTCTTCTTTTGCAAAATCAACCAAATAAAGTTTGCCATCTAGTACACCCTTAAAAGCTAGTGAACCATCACATCTTCTAAAGACAGACACATCTATATTTGTGAATAGACAATTATATCCCATTTTGCATAATTGACTAACAGATAACAAATTATATCCAAGCGACTCAACTAAAAACACAATAGAAATAGAGTGCTCGGATGAAATAGCAATTTTACCTAACCCTTTTACCTTGCCTTGGTTCCCATCACCGAATATTATTGAATCTTGGGAATCCTTGTTTTTGACGTAGGAGGTGAACATCCTCTTTTCCCCCGTCATATGGTTTGTGCATCCGCTGTCGATAATCCAGCTTGAACCCCCGGATGCATAAACCTGCAAGGCAAATTTAGGCTTGGGTCTTAGGTACCCAACTCTTGTTGGGTCCTACAAGGTTAGTCACGATTGTCTTAGGGACCCAAATGCAAGGTTTATCTCCCTTGCATCTTGCCCCTAATTTCCTAGCAATCACCTTCTTATTCTTTCTATAAATGGCAAAAGAAGCATTGCAAGCATGATATATTGTAGAAGGTTCACTAACTTTCCTAGGAACATTAACAACATTTCTCCTAGACATATTATGAACAACATTTCTCCTACCAACATTTCTATCATGCACATAGGAAGAACTAGAAGCAAACATGGCATGAGAATCAAAAGCATCATATGCATTACAACTCCTATAAGTATTTCTAGATTGTCTCCTATCATGGTACATAAAAGCATGGTTCTTTTGCGCACTATTAGCCATAGGGGCCTTCCCTTTCTCCTTGGCGGAGATGGGAGCCTTATGGCTTGTCAAGTTCTTGGCTTCTCTCTTGAAGCCAAGACCATCCTTAATTGAGGGGTGTCTACCAATCGTGTAGGCATCCCTTGCAAATTTTAATTTGTCAAATTCACTTTTGCTAGTCTTAAGTTGAGCATTGAGACTAGCTACTTCATCATTTAGTTTAGAAATGCAATCTAGGTGTTCACTACAAGCATCAACATTAAAATCTTTACACCTAGTGCAAATCACAACATGTTCTACACAAGATGTTAATTTACTAGATTTTTCTAGCTTAGCATTTAAATCATCATTTATGCTCTTCAAGCTAGAAATTGTCTCATGGCAAGTAGATATTTCACAAGAAAGCATATCATTTCGTTTAACTTCTAAAGCAAGTGAATTTTGTGCACTAACGAATTTATCATGCTCTTCATACAACAAATCCTCTTGCTTTTCTAGTAACCTATTCTTGTCATTCAAGGCATCAATTAACTCATTAATTTTGCCAATTTTAATTCTATCCAAACCCTTAAATAAACTAGAATAGTCTATCTCATCGTCATCACTAGAATCATCATCACTTGAAGAATCATAAGTGGTATCCCGAGTACATACCTTCTTCTCCTTCGCCATGAGACATGTGTGATGCTCGTTGGGGAAGAGGGATGACTTGTTGAAGGCAGTGGCGGCGAGTCCTTCATTGTCGGAGTCGGAGGAGGAGCAATTCGAATCCCACTCCTTTCCGATATGTGCCTCGCCCTTGGCCTTCTTGTAATTCTTCTTCTTCTCCCTCTTGTTTCCCTTTTCCTGGTCACTATCATTGTCGGGACAGTTAGCAATAAAATGACCAAGCTTACCACATTTGAAGCATGAGCGCTTCCCCTTTGACTTGGTCTTGCTTGGCTGTCCCTTGCGACCCTTAAGCGCCGTCTTGAAGCGCTTGATGATGAGGGCCATCTCTTCATCATTGAGCCCTGCCGCCTCAACTTGCGCCACCTTGCTAGGTAACGCCTCCTTGCTTCTTGTTGCCTTGAGAGCAACGGGTTGAGGCTCATTGATTAGACCATTCAGTGCGTCGTCCACGTACCTCGCCTCCTTGATCATCATTCGCCCGCTTACAAATTTTCCAAGGACTTCTTCGGGCAACATTTTGGTGTACCTGGGATTCTCACGAATATTATTCACCAAATGTGGATCAAGAACGGTAAAGGACCTTAGCATTAGTCGGACGACGTCGTGGTCCGTCCATCGCGTGCTTCCATAGCTCCTTATTTTGTTGATAAGGGTCTTGAGCCGATTGTATGTTTGGGTTGGCTCCTCGCCCCTTATCATCGCAAATCTTCCGAGCTCGCCTTCTACCAACTCCATCTTGGTGAGCAAGGTGACGTCATTCCCCTCATGAGAGATCTTGAGGGTGTCCCAGATTTGCTTGGCATTGTCCAAGCTGCTCACCTTATGGTACTCGTCCCTGCACAAGGAGGCTAACAACACAGTAGTAGCTTGTGCATTTCTATGAATATGTTCATTAATAAAGATAGGACTATCCGAGCTATCAAACTTCATTCCATTCTCAACAATCTCCCATATGCTTGGATGGAGAGAAAACAAGTGACTACGCATTTTGTGGCTCCAAAATCCGTAGTCCTCCCCATCAAAGTGTGGAGGCTTGCCGAGAGGAATGGAAAGCAAATGTGAATTTGAACTTTGAGGAATACGCGAATAATCGAAAGAAAAGTTTGAGTTAACCGTCTTTCGTTTGTCGTAGTCATTGTCGTCGTTGTCCTTATGGGAAGAAGTGGACTCATCACTGTCGTCGTAGTAGATGATCTCCTTGATGCGTCTCATCTTCTTCTTCTTTCCATCTTTGTGTCTGTGGCCCGAGCCCGAGTCGGTAGGCTTGTCATCCTTAGGCTCGTTGACAAAGGACTCCTTCTCTTTATCATTGATCACGATTCCCTTCCCCTTAGGATCCATCTCTTCGGGCGATTAGTCCCTTTGTGAAGAGAACAGCTCTGAAACCAATTGAGAGCACCTAGAGGGGGGGTGAATAGGTGATCCTGTAACACTTGAAACTTAAGCCACAAAAACTTGGTTAAGTGTTAGCACAATAATTGCCAGTGGCTAGAGAGGAGTCTTCAACAAAACACAATAACCACAAGATATCAATCACAGAGATGGCACGGTGGTTATCCCGTGGTTCGGCCAAGACCAACGCTTGCCTACTCCACGTTGTGGCGTCCCAACGGACGAGGGTTGCAATCAACCCCTCTCAAGCGGTCCAAATACCCACTTGAATACCACAGTGTTTTGCTTGCTTTTCTTAATCCCGTTTGCGAGGAATCTCCACAACTTGGAGCCTCTCGCCCTTACACTTGAAGTTCACAAAGAAGCACGGAGTAAGGGAGGGATTAGCAACTCACACAAGACACTAAGATCACAGCAAATACACACACAAGACCCAGACTTAAGCTCAAAAGACTAGCACACTAGAACGGAGCTCAAATCACTAGAATGTCGAACAAGTGCGTAAGAATGGAGTGTGAGTGATCAAGAGTGCTCAAGGAATGCTTGGTGTGTTCCTCCATGCGCCTAGGGGTCCCTTTTATAGCCCCAAGGCAGCTAGGAGCCGTTGAGAGCAATCCTGGAAGGCAGATCTTGCCTTCTGTCGACTGGCGCACCGGACAGTCCGGTGCACCACCGGACACTGTCCGGTGCAGATATCCTTCCTTATTTAGCGAAGCCGACCGTTGGAGTCTGAGAGCCGTTGGCGCACCGGACACTGTCCGGTGCACACCGGACAGTCCGGTGCACACCGGACAGTCCGGTGCACCAATGTGACCGTTGGCTCGGCCACGCGTCACGCGCGGAATCCTCGGCCGACCGTTGCCCCGGCTGACTGTTGACTCACCGGACAGTCCGGTGCGCCATCGGACAGACTGGTGAATTTTAGCCGTGCGCCGTTAATCATCTCCCGAGAGCGATGAGTTCGCCTGTGAACGGCTCACCGAACAGTCCGGTGCACCACCGGACAGACCGGTGAATTATAGCCGTACACCGCCGTCGAAGTCCCCAGAGCAGCCTGTTCGCCAGAGCCAGGCTGGCGCACCGGACACTGTCCGGTGCACCACCGGACAGTCCAGTGAACCCAAACTGAGCAGACTTTGGCTGAACAAAGCCATCTCATTTCCAATTCAATCTTTCCTGTTTCTAGTACTTAGACACAATACATTAGTCCATAAAACAATGTAGTAAGTCTCGAAACATACCTTTTGACATGATTTGCACTTTGTCCACTACTTTGCATAGATTAGCACAAAAGCACTTGTGTTGGCACTCAATCACCAAAATACTTAGAAATGGCCCAAGGGCACATTTCCCTTTCAATTGTAGACTAAATAACATTCGTTCAGTGTTATAATAAATGCATAAAATATTTTAGTTTCCATCTAAGCACCAATGCAACACGAGAACGACTATATTTGGCTACAGGTCGATACAGTATCTTAACTCATATTATCACATCCAATAGATTTAAATTCGAGTACGGGGAATAAAAGCTTAATGAGTTCATGACAATTGACAGTCATGACATTGTTAATGTCTCATTGGTCTCGATTACATTACAGATAACACAACACAAATTAATATTCATTAATCAACAAAACATGCAGATGAGTTTTCTAGTGGATGTAGCACATTTTTAGTAGATGTAGCACATTTAAAGAGGTATATTGATATCTCGGGTATCCACTGGATACCCGTGGGTAAAGTATTTTACCCATACCCGACCCGATATATTTTGGGTATCCAACCCGATAGGACCCACGTGTGAGTTTTTCTACCCGTATCCATATCCACCGGGTACAAAACCCGCGGGTATCCATACCCACGGGTCCAACTGCCATCCCTAGTCAATGCATGTCATACTTGTCACTCTCACAAAGTTTCCATCATGGGTGTAAGGTCATTCCAAGTGTAAGTTTCATTTCACGGTTTTTATAAGTGATACATCACTTTTGTCTATGAAACCGTATATTCTACGTTTTATCTGGAAAACCCTCTCTCCTCCCATGAAACTCTCTCCATCCCTCTTATCATAAAAGACAATGACTAATATGCAAGCAGTCATTAGGTGCAAGCGTGCAAGCAGCTCTCTTGGTCCGTTAGATCTAGATCCAACCGTATGTGCAATCGTGGTTTGTTAGGGGCTTTTTTATAAAGCTACACGAGGTACTGGTGGGAGGATTTAAATGCTAATACTGTGTCATATAATCAAATATAGTGATGTGTTATCTCATTTAATGAAAACGAAACTATGGTGAAACTACCACTGAGAATGCCCTAAGTTTATAGCTCGCTTCTCTTATCTCTCCTTCACCCTGGCGTTTACTTTGCTTATAGCCTGTTATCATACTTGCTCTTATACAAACACATTGTCGAGATATGGATTCTAGAGTTTTGAGATGAATAAAGTGTCTTTATTGAAGTTAATGTCCCTCTTTTATAGGGCACGTGTATATAATTTCACTCATACACTTTTAACTGTTGCCAGCTAGGATATATTTTTTTGCATATCAATTTTTACATTATCCAGAAGAGTCAATGGCACTTGGGACTTTACGTTAGAAGCACCTTCGCTATTGGGTCATTGTCGAGCCATTTATGCACCCATTAAGCCTTATGAAGACTTCACGGGGTCTTCTTCTTCGGAGGTTGCGAACATGAGATTGCTATGTAGCCATGATGTTCAAAGTGTTTTGCAACATGCAATTGTCAAAGAAGATCAGCTTTGATTGAGTTTGGACACTAACCGTGGCACGAATATGGTGTTTTGCAACATATCTCTTATCTTGTAGTGCACAAGTGTGGAGCATAAAAATGATGGTCGGCAACAAAGGTGAAAGTCAAGTGGGTTTGTGCCAATGAACTAGGAGCAGTGAAGGACAGACGTTGAGCTCGGACTGAGTGACTGGAGAAGCTAAAGTACTAACCATGATGGCTGACATTGATGACAACAACAAATGCAATATATGGAAAGGTAGATCATATTGATCAACTTAAGACAATGATTGACCAAGTCAAGTGAAGACGCTGGAGGACTTATTGATCGGATGATCGATGACTGACGGTAACATGTGTCGAGATTGTGGAGAGAACGTATCAAATACTCGGTTCATGAGAGGTTTGGTGGTTTGAGCCTCAAAACCACTAGGCGAACGATTTCTCAGGTTTGGACCTTAAAATCAGGATAGAGTCCAACATGAACTGGAGACAACAACTGATGTCATCGCGAAGCTTTGTGTCAATGCTAAGAAAAGTCATAAATAACACATAGTCGTTTAATCTATAGATCAATCTTGATTGAACCATAATGCCCCCAAGTTTGTGTGGCTTGGCTCTAATTACCTAGGGGCAAGTTAGAAATGTGTAATAACCCTATAAATAAGGGACAGGCTGATCCAATTAGCCTTATCTCACTAGCATTTTGTTTATTTTCATCCATGTTAGGTTTTTCCCTTACTCTAATGTGTTATTGAGATCCATTGATAATTTAGGCACTGCAATAATATATCATCCATGCAATTTAGTTTTGTATTTTGTGAATCTTGTAGAAATGGAGACCCTAACCTCTTAGGTTAGTGATGTCTTAGGATTGTGTCTTGTTCATTATGTTTTGCCCCATTTTACATTTTCGGATATCCAAATATCAGCGTTCATAAAACCTTTAAAAATATTGCAGCATCAACGCTCATTATATTCTCAAATTAATTTTCTACATTTGTTTAACAAATAAATAAAATAATTATGCATAATGAAAAAATATAGCTAAAAACTTTAAACTTAGACTTAGGACTCAATAAATACTAGTTTAACTTTTCTCAGCAAGCATAAAGCTAAAAACAATGTTCAAAGTAATGTGCAAATATTAGCATAAGTATTCATCTTGACAAAATGGAGCAAACAAAAGTTAATGTGCAATGTTGTTCTTGAAAGGGAAATGTGCCCTTGGGCCATTTCTAAGTATTTTGGTGATTGAGTGCCAACACAAGTGCTTTTGTGTTAATCTATGCAAAGTGGTGGACAAAGTGCAAATCATGTCAAAAGGTATGTTCCTAGACTTAGTACATTGTTTTATGGACTAATGTATTGTGTCTAAGTGCTGGAAACAGGAAAAATCAAGTTACAGAAGAGATGGCTTTGTTCAGCCAAAGTCTGCTCAGTCTGGGTGCACCGGACTGTCCGGTGGTGCGCCGGACAGTGTCTGGTGCGCCAGGCTGACTCTGGCGAACGTGCTGCTCTCAAAACATCGACGGCGGTGTACGGCTATAATTCACCGGACTGTCCGGTGGTGCACCGGACTGTCCGGTGAGCCGTTCACAGGCGAAGTCCTCGCTCTCGGGAAGGAATTAACGGCGTACGACTATAATTCACCGGACTGTCCGGTGTGCACCGGACTGTCCGGTGAGCCAACGGTCAGCCGGGGCAACGGTCGGCCGAGGATTCCGCGCGTGACGCGTGGCCGAGCCAACGGTCACATTGGGGCACCGGACTGTCCGGTGTGCACCGGACAGTGTCCGGTGCGCCAACGGCTCTCAATCAGCAACGGTCGACTGCGCCATAGAAGGAAAGAAATCTGCACCGGACAGTGTCCGGTGGTGCACCGGACTGTCCGGTACGCCAGGCGACAGAAGGCAAGATCTGCCTTCCTGGAATGCTCTCAACGGCTCCTAGCTGCCTTGGGGCTATAAAAGGGACCCCTAGGCGCATGGAGGAGAACACCAAGCATACTAAAAGCATTCCTAAGCACCAAGACTTCGATTCCACGCATTTGTTTCTTCGTGATAGCATCTAGAGCTCTAGTTGAGTTGTGAACTCGTTGGGTTGTGTTGCGAGCTCTTGTTGCGACTTGTGTGCGTGTTGACATTCTGATTTTGTGTCTTGTGTGCGTTGCTCATCCCTCCCTTACTCCGTTCTTCTTTGTGAACTTCAAGTGTAAGAGCGAGAGGCTCCAAGCTGTGGAGATTCCTCGCAAACGGGATATAGTAAAGCAAGCAAAACACCGTGGTATTCAAGTGGGTCTTTGGACCGCTTGAGAGGGTTGATTACAACCCTCGTCCGTTGGGACGCCACAACGTGGAGTAGGCAAGCGTTGGTCTTGGCCAAACCACGGGATAAACCACTGTGCCATCTCTGTGATTGATCTCTTGTGGTTATTGTGTTTTGTTGAGACTCCTCTCTAGCCACTTGGCATTATTGTGCTAACGCCTAACCAAGTTTTGTGGCATTAAGTTTTCAAGTTTCACAGGATCACCTATTCACCCCCCCTCTAGGTGCTCTCAATTGGTATCGGAGCCGTTCTCTTCACGAAGGGACTAATCGCCCGAAGAGATGGATCCTAAGGGGAAGGGAATTGTGATCAACGATAAGGAGAAGGAGTCCTTCATCAACGAGCCAAAGGATGACAAGCCTACCGACTCGGGCTCGGGCTACAAACGCAAAGATGGGAAGAAGAAGACGAGACGCATCAAGGAGATCGTCTACTACGACGATAGCGACGAGTCCACTTCTTCCCACAAGGACGACGACAACGACTACGAGAAAAGAAAGACGGTTAATTCGAATTTTTCTTTCGATTACTCTCGTATTCCTCAGAGTTCAAATGCTCATTTGTTTTCCATCCCTCTTGGCAAACCTCCACACTTTGATGGGGAGGACTACGGATTTTGGAGTCACAAAATGCGTAGTCACTTGTTCTCTCTCCATCCAAGCATATGGGAGATTGTTGAGAATGGAATGAAATTTGATAGCTTGGATAGTCCTATATTTATTAATGAACAGATTCATAAAAATGCACAAGCTACTACTGTGTTGTTAGCCTCTTTGTGCAGGGACGAGTACCATAAGGTGAGCGGCTTGGACAATGCCAAGCAGATCTGGGACACCCTCAAGATCTCTCATGAGGGGAACGACGTCACCTTGCTCACCAAAATGGAGTTGGTGGAGGGCGAGCTTGGAAGGTTCGCGATGATAAGGGGTGAGGAGCCAACCCAAACATACAACCGGCTCAAGACCCTCATCAATAAAATAAGGAGCTACGGAAGCACGCGATGGACGGACCACGACGTCGTTCGTCTAATGCTAAGGTCCTTTACTGTACTTGATCCACATCTGGTGAACAATATTCGTGAAAATCCTAGGTACACCAAGATGTCGCCCGAAGAAGTTCTTGGGAAGTTCATAAGCGGGCGAATGATGATCAAGGAGGCGAGATACGTCGATGATGCACTAAATGGACCAATCCAAGAGCCTCAAACTATTGCTCTCAAGGCAACGAGGAGCAAGGAGGCGCTACCTAGCAAGGTGGTGCAAGTAGAGGCGGCCGGCTTAATGATGAAGAGATGGCCCTCATCATCAAGCGCTTCAAGACGACGCTAAAGGGTCGCAAGGGATAGCCAAGCAAGACCAAGGCAAAGGGGAAGCGCTCATGCTTCAAATGTGGTAAGATTGGTCATTTTATCGCTAACTGTCCCGATAATGATAGTGACCAGGAAAAAGGGAACAAAAGGGAAAAGAAGAAGAATTACAAGAAGGCCAAGGGCGAGGCACATCTCGGAAAGGAGTGGGATTCGGATTGCTCCTCCTCCGACTCCGACAATGAAGGACTCGCCGCCACCGCCTTCAACAAGTCATCCCTCTTCCCAAACGAGCGTCACACATGCCTCATGGCGAATAAGAAGAAGGTATGTACTCGAAACAATGCTACTTATGATTCTTCTAGTGATGATGAGTCTAGTGATGAAGAAATAGATTACTCTAGTTTGTTCAAGGGATTGGATAGAACTAAAATAGATAAGATTAATGAATTGATTGATGCCTTGAATGAAAAGGATAGACTTTTAGAGAAACAAGAGGACCTTTTATATGAAGAGCATGATAAATTTGTTAGTGCACAAAATTCACTTGCTCTAGAAGTTAAAAGGAATGAAATGCTTTCTTGTGAACTATCTACTTGTCATGAAACCATTTCTACTTTAAAAGGTGTTAATGATAATTTAAATGCTAAATTAGAAGTAGCAAGTAAATCTAACTCTTGTGTAGAACATGTTATGATTTGCAATAGGTGTAAAGATTTTGACATTGATGCTTGTAGTGAACACCTAGTCTCAATTTCCAAATTAAATGATGAATTGGCTAGTCTTAATGCCCAACTTAAGACTAGCAAAAGTGAATTCGATAAGCTAAAATTTGCAAGGGATGCCTACACGATTGGTAGACACCCCTCAATTAAGGATGGACTTGGCTTCAAGAGGGAAGCCAAGAACTTGACAAGCCATAAGGCTCCCATCTCCGCCAAGGAGAAAGGGAAGGCCCCTATGGCTAGTAGTGCTAAAAAGAACCATGCTTTTATGTACCATGATAGGAGACAGTCTAGAAATGCTTATAGGAGTTGTAATGCTTATGATGCTTTTGATTCTCATGCCATGTTTGCTTCTAGTTCTTCCTATATGCATGGTAGAGATATGTCTAGGAGAAATGTTGTTCATCATATGCCAAGGAGAAATGTTGTTAATGTTCCTAGGAAAGTTAATGAACCTTCTACAATATATCATGCTTGCAATGCTTCATTTGCCATTTGTAGAAAGAATAAGAAGGTGATTGCTAGGAAGTTAGGGGCAAGATGCAAGGGAGATAAAACTTGCATTTGGGTCCCTAAGAAAATTGTGACTAACCTTGTAGGACCCAACAAGAGTTGGGTACCTAAGACCCAAGCCTAAATTTGCCTTGCAGGTTTATGCATCCGGGGGTTCAAGCTGGATTATCGACAGCGGATGCACAAACCATATGATGGGGGAGAAGAAGATGTTCACCTCCTACGTCAAAAACAAGGATTCCCAAGATTCAATAATATTCGGTGATGGGAACCAAGGCAAGGTAAAAGGGTTAGGTAAAATTGCTATTTCATCCGAGCACTCTATATCTAATGTGTTTTTAGTTGAGTCTCTTGGATATAATTTGTTATCTGTTAGTCAATTATGCAATATGGGATATAATTGTCTATTCACAAATGTAGATGTGTCTGTCTTTAGAAGGTGTGATGGTTCACTAGCTTTTAAGGGTGTACTAGACGACAAACTTTATTTGGTTGATTTTGCAAAAGAAGAGGCCGGTCTAGATGCATGCTTAATTGCTAAGTCTTGCATGGGCTGGCTGTGGCATCGCCGCTTAGCACATGTGGGGATGAAGAACCTCCACAAGCTTCTAAAGGGAGAACACGTGATAGGTCTAACTAATGTGCATTTCGAAAAAGATAGACCTTGTGCAGCTTGTCAAGCAGGGAAACAGGTGGGAAGCTCTCTTCACACCAAAAATGTGATGACCACATCAAGACCCTTGGAGATGCTTCATATGGACCTCTTCGGACCCGTCGCCTATCTAAGTATAGGAGGAAGTAAGTATGGTCTTGTTATAGTTGATGATTTTTCCCGCTTCACTTGGGTATTCTTTTTGCAGGATAAATCTGAAACCCAAGGGACCCTCAAGCGCTTCCTAAGGAGAGCTCAAAATGAGTTTGAGCTCAAGGTGAAGAAGATAAGGAGCGACAACGGGTCCGAGTTCAAGAACCTTCAAGTGGAAGAGTTCCTTGAGGAGGAGGGGATCAAGCACGAGTTCTCCGCTCCCTACACACCACAGCAAAATGGTGTGGTAGAGAGGAAGAACAGGATGCTCATCGATATGGCGAGGACGATGCTTGGAGAGTTCAAGACCCCCGAGCGGTTTTGGTCGGAAGCCATGAACACGGCTTGCCACGCCATCAACCGGGTCTACCTTCACCGCCTCCTCAAGAAGACTTCGTATGAGCTGCTAACTGGTAACAAACCCAATGTGTCTTATTTTCGTGTATTTGGGAGCAAGTGTTATATTCTTGTGAAGAAAGGTAGAACTTCTAAATTTGCTCCCAAAGCTGTAGAAGGGTTTTTATTAGGTTATGATTCAAATACAAAGGCGTATAGGGTCTTCAACAAATCATCAGGTTTGGTTGAAGTCTCTAGCGACGTTGTATTTGATGAGACTAATGGCTCTCCAAGAGAGCAAGTTGTTGATCTTGATGATGTAGATGAAGAAGACGTTCCAACGGCCGCAATGCGCACCATGGCGATTGGCGATGTGCGACCACAGGAACAATTAGAGCAAGATCAACCTTCTTCCTCAACAATGGTGCATCCCCCAACCCAAGATGACGAACAGGTACCTCAAGTGGAGGCGCATGATTAAGGGGGAACACAGGATGTTCAAGTTGAAGAGGAAGAAGCACCTCAGGCACCTCCAACCCAAGTTCGAGCGACGATTCAAAGGAATCATCCCGTCAACCAAATTTTGGGTGATATTAGCAAGGGATTAACTATTCATTCTAGATTAGTTAATTTTTGTGAGCATTACTCCTTTGTCTCTTCTATTGAGCCTTTCAGGGTAGAAGAGGCCTTGCTAGATCCGGACTGGGTATTGGCCATGCAGGAAGAGCTCAACAACTTCAAGCGTAATGAAGTTTGGACACTGGTGCCTCGTCCCAAGCAAAACGTTGTGGGAACCAAGTGGGTGTTCCGCAACAAACAGGACGCGCACGGGGTGGTGACGAGGAACAAGGCTCGACTTGTGGCAAAAGGTTATGCCCAAGTCGCAGGTTTTGACTTTGAGGAGACTTTTGCTCCTGTGGCTAGGCTAGAGTCCATTCGTATCTTGCTAGCATATGTTGCTCACCATTCTTTCAGGTTGTACCAAATGGATGTGAAGAGCGCTTTCCTCAACGGGCCAATCAAGGAGGAGGTGTACGTGGAGCAACCCCCTGGCTTCGAGGATGAACGGTACCCCGACCACGTGTGTAAGCAAGCCCCAAGAGCATGGTATGAATACCTTAGAGACTTTTTAATTGCTAATGCTTTCAAGGTTGGGAAAGCCGATCCAACTCTTTTTACTAAGACTTGCGATGGTGATCTTTTTGTGTGCCAAATTTATGTTGATGACATAATATTTGGTTCTACTAACCAAAAGTCTTGTGAAGAGTTTAGCAGGGTGATGACGCAGAAATTCGAGATGTCGATGATGGGCGAGTTGAACTACATCCTTGGGTTCCAAGTGAAGCAACTCAAGGACGGCACCTTCATATCCCAAACGAAGTACACGCAAGACTTGCTAAAGTGGTTTGGGATGAAGGACGCCAAGCCTGCAAAGACGCCGATGGGAACTGACGGACACACCGACCTCAACAAAGGAGGTAAGTCCGTTGATCAAAAAGCATACTGGTCCATGATAGGTTCTTTGCTTTATTTATGTGCTAGTAGACCGGATATTATGCTTAGCGTATGCATGTGTGCTAGATTTCAATCCGATCCAAGGGAGTATCACTTGGTGGCCGTGAAGCGAATTCTTAGATATTTAGTCGCTACGCCTTGCTTCGGGATCTGGTATCCAAAGGGGTCTAACTTTGACTTGATTGGATATTCAGACTCCGACTATGCTGGATGTAAGGTCGATAGGAAGAGTACATCGGGGACGTGCCAATTCTTAGGAAGGTCCCTGGTGTCGTGGAACTCTAAGAAACAAACTTCCGTTGCCCTATCCACCGTTGAGGCCGAGTACGTTGCCGCAGGACAGTGTTGCGCGCAACTACTTTGGATGAGGCAAACCCTCCGGGACTTTGGCTACAATCTGAGCAAAGTCCCACTCCTATGTGACAATGGGAGTGCTATCCGCATAGCGGACAATCCTGTTGAGCACAGCCGCACAAAGCACATTGACATCCGGCATCACTTTTTGAGAGACCACCAGCAAAAGGGAGATATCGAAGTGTTTTATGTTAGCACCGAGAACCAACTAGCCGATATCTTTACCAAGCCTTTAGATGAGAAGACCTTTTGCAGGCTGCGTAGTGAGCTAAATGTCCTAGATTCGCGGAACTTGGATTGATTTGTAGCATACATGTGTTTATGCCTTCGATCATGTTCCTTATGCATTTTGTTGTTTACTTGTGGTGCTCAAGTTGTACAAACACTCCCCGGACCTCACAAGTCCATTTGCAAGTGATGCACATATTTAGGGGGAGATGTGCTACAACTTGACCCTTTGAGACTAACCATGTGTTTGAGTGTTCTTAATTTAGTCTCAAAGGATGTTTGAAAGGGAAAAGGTGGACTTGGACCATGAAAGACTTCCACTGCACTCCGATGAGAGGGTAACTTATTCCAAGTTCATCTCATGTACTCTTATTGCCTTTGTATTCTTATTTGACTTTGGTGAGGCAATGGGGTTCTAGGGCCAAGATTGATCCCGTTTTGGTGCTTGATGCCAAAGGGGGAGAAAATAAGGCCAAAGCAATAAATGGATCAGCTACCACTTGAGAAATTTTGAAAATAGTAGAATAGAGCTTTTGGTTTGTCAAAACTCTTTTATTGTCTCTTTTGTCAAAAGTTGGCCTCTTGTGGGGAGAAGTGTTGATTATGGGAAAAAGGGGGAGTTTTTGAAATCCTTGATCAATTTCTTTTGGAATACCTCTCTTTATGTCTCTACAAGTGAATTTGACTTAGAGATAGGAAATTGAGTTTGATTTGCAAAAACAAACCAAGTGGTGGCAAAGAGTGATCCATATATGCCAAATATGAATCAAAACTATATTGAGTTTTCATTTGCATTGATATTGCACTTGTTCTAGTTGCTTTATGTTGTGTTGGCATAAATCACCAAAAAGGGGGAGATTGAAAGGGAAATGTGCCCTTGGGCCATTTCTAAGTATTTTGGTGATTGAGTGCCAACACAAGTGCTTTTGTGTTAATCTATGCAAAGTGGTGGACAAAGTGCAAATCATGTCAAAAGGTATGTTTCTAGATTTAGTACATTGTTTTATGGACTAATGTATTGTGTCTAAGTGCTGGAAACAGGAAAAATCAAGTTAGAGAAGAGATGGCTTTGTTCAGCCAAAGTCTGCTCAGTCTGGGTGCACCGGACAGTGTCCGGTGCGCCAGGCTGACTTTGGCGAACTTGCTGCTCTCGGGACATCGACGGTGGTGTACGGCTATAATTCACCGGACTGTCCGGTGGTGCACCGGACTGTCCGGTTAGCCGTTCACAGGCGAAGTCCTCGCTCTCGGGAAGGAATTAACGGCGTACGACTATAATTCACCGGACTATCCAGTGTGCACCGGACTGTCCGGTGAGCCAACGGTCAGCCAGGGCAACGGTCGGCCGAGGATTCCGCGCGTGACGCGTGGCCGAGCCAACGGTCACATTGGGGCACCGGACTGTCCGGTGTGCACCGGACAGTGTCCGGTGCGCCAACGACTCTCAATCAGCAACGGTCGACTGCGCCATAGAAGGAAAGAAATCCGCACCGGACAGTGTCCGGTGGTGCACCGGACTGTCCGGTACGCCAGGCGACAGAAGGCAAGATCTGCCTTCCTGGAATGCTCTCAACGGCTCCTAGCTGCCTTGGGGCTATAAAAGGGACCCCTAGGCGCATGGAGAACACCAAGCATACTAAAAGCATTCCTAAGCACCAAGACTTCGATTCCACGCATTTGTTTCTTCGTGATAGCATCTAGAGCTCTAGTTGAGTTATGAACTCGTCGGGTTGTGTTGCGAGCTCTTGTTGCGACTTGTGTGCGTGTTGACATTCTGATTTTGTGTCTTGTGTGCGTTGCTCATCCCTCCCTTACTCCGTGCTTCTTTGTGAACTTCAAGTGTAAGGGCAAGAGGCTCCAAGCTGTGGAGATTCCTCGCAAACGGGATATAGTAAAGCAAGCAAAACACCGTGATATTCAAGTGGGTCTTTGGACCGCTTGAGAGGGGTTGATTGCAACCCTCGTCCGTTGGGACGCCACAACGTGGAGTAGGCAAGCGTTGGTCTTGGCCGAACCACGGGATAAACCACTGTGCCATCTCTGTGATTGATCTCTTGTGGTTATTGTGTTTTGTTGAGACTCCTCTCTAGCCACTTGGCATTATTGTGCTAATGCCTAACCAAGTTTTATGGCATTAAGTTTTCAAGTTTCACAGGATCACCTATTCACCCCCCTCTAGGTGCTCTCAATTCTTATACCAAAATTGGTCCAGTCAGCCCACTCGGACTGCCTAGCCTCAGCCCAGTGCAACCTGTCGGTCCACTTCCCCTCTGTAAACACCAAGCCGCAACTGTGACTAGGCCACCAAAGCGCAAACTCACCTAGGCCTAAAGTATCCCAATCATCATGCACCCTCGGATGCAATTAGACAGTTAGTGTTTGCCTAGGACAGGTATAAGAACCATCTTTTTTGACCGAGGGGAAATCCTAATCATTTCTTCCCCTGGTGCAGCAATCCCTCCCTCTCGAGCGCCTCCTCTTCCTCCCCAAATTCTCCTCCAACTCTAATAAACGAGAGAGGTCACGACAAAGTCCTAGTGCCACCCGTGGGGGTTGTACCAGTGTGTGTGCTCCCCCTAGGGTGAGTGTGTCGCCGTCGAGCAGCCTCTTAGTGGTGCCCTAAGAGCTTGGGCACATCGTCGCGCGATAGACCAGCGGTTGTGTCGCTTTCTTCTCTGGTCGATGGCAATAGGTAATCCTTACCCCTTCATCCTCTGTGTTTGTGCACTCAGGTTAGTTAGGTTTAAGGTTCAACAAATCAGGGAAAATCGGTGAAAGTTCTTTCTTCCACCTACTTTTTAGTAGATGAATCCAAGGCTTTTCAAGTTTTTTCTTGGGTTCATATCTTAAACCAAAGGTTTTCTAAACATCAAGGTTTAAGGTCCTGGCACCAACCTTGCTCTGGTACCATTGTTATACCTTGTAGGATCTTGCACATAAACCCTAGCCACTAGATGCGTAAAACCGATAGGTTATACCTTTGGGTTTGGATGGCGCCATTATTAGGGTGATGTAGCTCGACTAGGGATGATGAGGTATAGTAGCATCATCCTTTCCCTTCACTGACCATATAGTACACAAATTGGATCTCGTGAATAGTGTACATGGGAGGAAGCTATGAGAATGTTGGTTCACATGCTACCACTCTCCCTATTTATATACACGGTGTGAAAGGGTTCATATGCGCAAAGTTGTTGCGCCCCTGATCAAAACACATATTTAGAGTCCTATTTGGTACTTTGATCAAACCATGATTTGATCAACCTAACACTTTTTAGGATAATTCCAACCCTGGTCTATACTGACCGGTGACATGGTCAGTTAGTACCGACTAGCCTGACCCCAATGTTTATTGGTTGGTGGGCCTACCGACATGTCAGCCCAGATTGTACCGACCGCGTTAGAACCAAACTAGCCGTTAATGCTAGCATATTAGCACATGTCATCTCCTGATTGGTGCGCACCATTTTAATTATTTGAAGTTAAAAAATAAAAATAAATAAAAAATAAACCCTAGATCCACCCTGTAAATAGTGGGGGTGATTGGGACCATTCACACCTCTCACTCTCCATTTCACTTATCTTCCTTGACATTGAAGCCTCCCACTACTATTTATTCAATATGAATTCTAGGTGGAGTTAAAACTTTAAAACCTTCACTGACTTGCTCAACGAGCAATCCCCACAACATCCCTACACTCTTGTTGGTGTGGGGCAGATCTTTTTCGATGGTCTTTCTTTCGTACATCGTTATTAGGAAGATGCTCCTACCTATCCCAGTTTCATTAGTCCACAACCTTAGTTTTCAACTTTTCATACCTATATCCTCCTCCTCTATATCCCTATCGACCATCAGTGGATGCTCCTTCCCCGAATGAAAATCCTAGCACTGAAGATCCTCCTACCATAGAATGAAAAACCTACCACCAACGCTCCTCCTACCACCAAAGATCCTACAAACGGCACTCCTCCTCAACCCTCTACTTATCCATAATCTCCTCCATACACGTATCAGTATTCATATGGTTCTCCTCCATATAGATCGTATGGTGCTCCTCTCCATTCGCTCTCTAGTTTGGTGCTCCTCCTCATATGGTAGTCATCCTTCATTTTGTTCTCCTGCATGTACGGTTGTGCCCTTAAGCAGCCACAATGATGCAGCTTTGAACAAGTTCACTTACTTTGTTTCTCCTCTATTACAACAATGAAGGGACTAGATGAAGACAAACGAGGAAAGGATACTAAATCCACATTTTTTAGATCGATGATTATTTTTGAGTTTATAAATTTATAGATCCACACATTGCTACAACACTCCCGGACTCGTTGATGGCAATGGCAAGAAGGTATTGACCTTCTAGGGCCAAATAGCTAGCACCTACAACTCTACTACAGAAGCTCCTTGCCATCGTACCCTTATGCGGCTTATTAAGGGTTGGTGGTCAATAAGCAATATGAAGATCACTCTCTTCAATAGCATCTACAACCACTTGTATGTGACACGGTCGAGTGGAGCATGTGATGTTATGCTGCTCGAAGGCGGAAGCAGCCAAGGAGGGATTTCACAACAAGCCTCGTGAAACCAACTTCAAGATGTAGCATATGTGACGTGCTCTTCGCCATTAGCCTAAGTGCCGCGCGAGGGATGATGGCTATGACTCCAGTGGTAGGAGCAAAATATCATGCCTCAATATAGACAATGACTATAGCTCCACATCACCAGACAGTATGTGCCCACTATGCTCTATTGATAGCGATATTGTAAGAGCTCAATATAAGGGGAAGGGGTAGCAACGAGTTCTCAGACATGGAGAAGAGGATGTCGAACACACTCTACAAGGCTAGCTAGCTAGGGAATGACTCAATCGAAATTATTTAAGTAATTCAATAAGTTGTTGGATTGCTCCACTGCCGACATAGACGATGACACAAAAAGAGCTTATAAATTAGCCTTGAAAATGTTAATTAAAGCAAATCAAGTTAGATAAGAAAGAAGATGTGGAAGAGAAAGATGACGAGGAGAGAAAGTGTATCAAAATTTTTTTATAAACTATGTTATTTTTATTTTTTTACAGTTTTGATATTTTATTTGTTTTTAATGAATTTACATAATTTTCATTTGCTTAATTATGTATTCGGATGAATTTTTTATTTTTAATTTAACACTCTATTTTATTTTAGCTAACCATTTATAAAATAAAAGACTAATGTGATGTTGAGATGACTGTAGCTCAGGGGCGGATCTAAGAGTTTTTTTCGAGGTCAATCAATCACGATAAAATTTGTAAATCCTTTAATAAAACAGTATTAAATTTGAAAAAAATATCATATAAAGAAGTTAACTTCAATGATCCCAATAATATTTTTTTGGCTAATTCGTCACTGCTGTAGCTCAATAGTAAAGACTGTATACTAGATCAATATGGTAGATAAGGAGTGACGGTGATTGATAAGGCGACAGCACCAGCAGTACAGTCGTCAGTCGATAAGGTACAAACATGCCGGCCGGTTTTACGATTGTCTGCATTGTTCCTGCCATTTACATCCGAGCCGGATAATGCTCTCTGATCAGACCTTGTTCGTTTGTGTCGGATTGCACTCGGAATCGTTTCCCCTAATCAAAGTTTATATAAATTAGAGAAGCAATCCGGTTAGGAATCGTTCGGACCCACCCATCCAACAGAAAGGAACAAGGCCTCAGGCTGGCGCGATTTTTGTTGGAAGCCGGGATGCTCTCTGCCAAAACTTCAGCCGTGGAGCGTTGACGCTGGAAAGAGCTGCGTTTGGTTTGCTGCTACTATTCGGCTTGCATGCATGCTCCATCCAGTGCCGCCAACTCGGCAGTTCATTTTCGTTTCATCTCTGCGGCCGAATCGGAGCGCGCGCGGGGGGTGAATTTTAGCCGGCCGGGCAGTTTAGCAAGGCGTCCGCGGGCTGAATCCAAACGCGCCTGCGTCATTGCCTCGTTCCCTTGTTGGTAATCTCAGCCAGCCTTGTCACCTTATGCCTGCCATGTAGGTTGTTGTTGTGTCCTCAGCAGCAGCCAAAAGATGGGGGCGGGTGCGCCGGCCGGGATAGTGGCGGAGCAACAGTGGTGCTGGTGTAGACTGTAGAGCCGGCAAGGATGGATGTTGCCGGTGGAGTGGAGCTAGCTCGCTCGCTATTGAGCCATCCGCGCCGTTGTGTGTTTCTTTTCTACAGACTGGTTGTTTGCAATCAGAAAACCCTCAGAAACTGTTGGTTCGGGTGATAAGCATCCGTCCCCTCAGGTGACTGAAATTTGTTTTTCTTCAGTCGATGCCGTGATTGCTGCTGGCTGCTGCCATCCATCTGGGATTCTGGGTCATCTAAAATAAAGGCTTGTGGTCTGTGAATGTCTTCCTCCTGGATTCACTTTGTTGCCTGTCCTCACCGTTGGGATTGCTACTCTGCTTCTGCTATCATCACCTGTTCTACTGCGCTAGCTCTAGCTGTCACAACCATGGTCAAAGTCTCGAAGATAAAAGGCTGACCGAAGAAAACTGGAACCACTCGTCAGTCGTCACCAGGTGCCTTTGGATTTTCAAAACGTGTGTCTTGTTTCGTGGAGACTGGATGGAGGTGGATAGCGGTGACTTCTCCAATCTTGCGCACTCTCAGGCTGCCAGCAGTTGAGTCCCAGGCAGCCCGTGCTGAGAATGTCATTTTTTTTCCCGACGACTTCAGTCGCGCATCTTCGTTGTGAAGTGGAGCATTATCGATTAAACTCTGCGAAAGTATACCGCCCGGTCGTGCACAAACTGACGTTTTACTGAACTTGCTTGTAAGTTGTAACTGAGGTCTTGGTCTCCCACTCTTCCTTTGAATTCTGAACCACACAATACAATCGTGAATGAGAAACGATGCAGCAAGCAGGAGGTTGTATCATTGCATGATACGATCTGTATCCACCAAGTCGGTCGATGACTCGTCGCGCGCGAACCTTGGTATTGTCTCCCTCCCGCCCCGCCTTCTAAAAACGACCGCATCAATTCAACGCTGCTCGCTAAAAACCGGCACACGCGCAGCATTTCTAAGAGCACACCGTCTTGCTGCCTCTGCTTGCCAGCAATGGCGCGGCCTCAGAGGACCGACGCCTCCTCCGCCCACCAATTCCTTCTCCTCTCCCTCCTCCGCCTCCTGCTGCTGCTTCCGTCCGCCAAGGCCGCGTCCTTCTCCACGCTCTGCGGCTCCGCTCCCCCGCGCGACCTCCCCATCGCCAAGCACTCGCGCTCTGACCTTCCATCACCGCCAGCCCACGGCGCCTACCTCCCTCTCCCTTCGATCACCGCCGGCCACTTCTCCGGCGGCAGCGACCTCCGCTTCGCCCGCGACCGTCCCTACACCCGCGCTCTGACCTTCTACCCGCGCGGCGGCTCGGCCAGGTCCACCTCCGACCCCGCCGCTACCCACCTCTCCGCCACGCTCACCCTCGCGGGGACCCGCGCCCGCCGAGGCTGGCGCGACCGCGACCGCGACGGCGCCCGCCCCCACTCCGTGTCTTTCGAGCTCGACGGCTACTACTACTACTACTACTCCTCCTCCTCCACCGCCGCCGCTTCCACCGCCGAGCTCTGCATGGTCGGCTCCGGCTCCTACGCCGAGGAAGTCGGCTTCGGTGTCGTCGTCCTCTCCGACGTCGTGCTCCGCCTCCGCCTGCCGCACCCGTCCAACCTCTCCCGGCCCTTCGTCACGGGCAGCGTCGCGGGCGCCGACTTCCGTCCCATCGCCCTCGTCGCCTACGCCGAGGATGGCTACGCGTACGGAGAGGCCGAGGCCGCCTCCTGCCCGGCGCCGCCTGTCCCAGCGCGTGCCGTGCGACAGGTGCTCGGCGCGGGGCACCGCACGTGCCACCGCTTCAGGGCGCTGCTCCGAAGCTCCTACAACTTGGAGTACAGGTCCAACGAGCACGACGGTGCTAGCAGCAGCAGCAGCAGCTTCCCGCTGCAGCCGCGCCACGGGATTATGTACGTCAACCAGATACGCTGTGCCGCCGGCGGTGCCGTGCGCGCGTACATGGTGTTCTACGCCAACCAATCGGTCGCCTCACCATACACATACAGCAACTACACGGCAGTGGGGAGGCGCACTTTCGTGGTCGGAGACGAGGCGCTCGTCGCCGACGGGCTCTGGGACCCGTCGCGAACCCAGCTCTGCTTGCGGGCGTGCCGGGTGGCGAGTTCTGGGTCTGGCAGGGCTCGTGCCGACCTACAAGTCCGCGAGTGCGGGATCGGGGTCAGATTCTGGTTCCCGGCCGTATGGTCGATCCGGGACCGGAGCGTCGTGACTGGGACGATCTGGAACACGAGCGGAGGAGACACCGCAGGCGTGATCTCGGTGTCGAGAACCGGGAGCTACAGGGGCATCCTCTCCGGCATCAGCTACAACTACACACTGGTGGAGGAGGCCAAGAGGCACTACGACTCCATCCCGGCGTTGAGCAAGCAGCGCAGGGGCAGGTTCCCGGGTAACTACTCGTACAGGAACTTCAATTTTCAGTTCTTCCTGGAGAAACAAGTATTGCCCGGGTATGCCTGGGCGGTCACCATTGGCTCCGCCTTGGTTGAAGGGGACGAGTTGATGGCTGACTCGGCTTTCTCTCTGCATGGAGCAGCAGAGCTGAACAAGCAGAGGCTGTTGAATGTCAGCTACGGTTTGGAATACCAGGTTGCATCTGTGAAGCATGCGAATTTCTCGCCGCCGGAGATGCCCCCTCGGTTGCAACGCATCTCCGCAGAGGGTGTCTATGACATGGAGACAGGCTCCCTGTGTCTGGTGGCCTGCCAAGTGGGCAACGGTTCGTCCGACTGCGACGTCCTAGTGACCTTCCAGTTCGCTCCGGTGAACTCCGTGGAGGGAGAGCGCGGCGTTGGGACGATCAAGAGCCTGAGAAAGCGGAGCGACCCTCTGTTCTTCGAAGCAGTGGACTTCGTCTCGTACGGGATGACCGCGCAGGAAATCGTGCAGTCCAGCTCGAGGATGGACATGGAGAGCGTCATGCTGGTGGTGTCCATGGCGCTGTCCTGCGCCTTCACCGCCCTGCAGCTGCGCCACGTGAGCAAGCACCCCGAGGCGCTCCCGGCGACGTCGGTCACCATGCTCGTCGTCCTGGCCCTGGGCTACGTGATCCCCCTCGTGCTCAACCTCGAGGACAGGTACACAGACAGCCGCAGGCGGTACATGCTCCAGCTGACGAGCGCCGGGTCGCTGGACCTGAACGAGTTCATGCTGAGGGCCAGCACCATGCTGGCGCTGGTTCTGCAGCTGCGCTTCCTTCAGCTCGCCCTGTCGCGGAGATCGACGGGTCAAGCGGGGAGCAAGCGAGAGGGCTCGTCGTCGTCGTCGTCGTCGATTGACGCCGAGCGGAGCACGCTCTGGATATGCCTGCCGCTGTACGTCCTCGGTGCGGTCGTGGTCTGGATCGTCCACACGAGCGACGGCCACCACCACGGTCCACGAGCAACCGCGCTCTCTGTTTCTGCCCCTTCGGGGCCGGCGTTAGTGGACGATCTCGCGGCCTACGCGGGGCTGGTCCTGGACGGGTTCCTCCTGCCCCAGGTCGTCTCCAATGCTTTCTCGGGCTCCAGGGTGAGGGCCCTCTCGCCGTGGTTCTACGCCGGCGGCACCGTGATCCGCGCGGCGCCGCACGCGTACGACGTGTTCAGGAAGCACAGCGACGTGCCGAGCTGGAACGCGACGACGTATGTGTACGCGAGCCCTCGCGACGACCTCTACGGCGTCGCGTGGGACATCGCCATACCGTGCGGGGCTATGCTGCTCGCCGCGCTTCTGTTCCTGCAGCAGCGGCTTGGGGGCGCGTTCTTGTGCTGTCTAAAGAGCAGACGGTCGGGATCGGGCGAGTACCAGATGGTCTCCACGTCGACCACGATTAGCTCACAGTAAACGTTAAATCAGTTATGCCCGTATTTAAGTCTGCAATTACCCATACCAGTATGGCGGTACACGGATCGTGGCAGATCCTCTACTCCGATATGGATATGCCGACAGTAGTTTGGCTTGACGAATTATACTCTGCTCCATTTCTTCTAAATGGTGGGAATTATATTGCTTCTAAACTATTAGGTCTTGTTTGGTTATTCCTAGTACACATGGATTTGATGAGATTAAAAAAATTAAGAAGAAAATTGACTTGTTTGGAATTCAAACCCATCTAATCTCACTCAATCCATATGGATTGAGAGCTAACCGAACAAGCTCTAAGATGGTTTTTTTAATGGGAGCATATCTAATGAGCAGGGGCGTCCCCGTATTTTCGAAGGCCATTACAAAATATCTAAATAAGACATATTTAATATAGAAAAATAATAAATAATAATATATATCACAATATAAATTGTATGTACTAAGTTGTACTAGTTACATATTTTATTTAAAAAACATTATTCTGTGACTATTCTTTACTTAAAAAACATTATTATCTTAGATAATCCTATCAAGCGTTTCACTCTCAATTACTATTATAGCCAATAGATTCAGCCTTTCTTGTATTATTATAGAGCGTAACTAGAACTTCAATAGCTTTAATTTTGAAAAACTCCACTCAGTCGATGCAACAGTCATAGAAATGGTCAACGGAACTTTATATGCAATAGTTGCACTCGTAAAATAATCATGTTGTTTTAAAAAATTGAGAATATCAAGTGGACCCATATTTTTATGTGGAATAAGATCTTGAAGAAAACTCAACTCCATACGTAAAATGTTTGCATCAATATTAAATTGTCCATCTCTTTTATGTGCAGCTTAAGGATTGTGACAACAAGATTTCAGGCTCTTTTGTCATAACCTTGGTACTGCTCAAATCTCCTTGGGACCAATTGTCATTCACCTTGTCTCTCTTCCACGTGTAGATGATTCATTCATAGATGAGTTGACCCTAGGCCCCGACGCTTGTATATTTATATACTACCGACCAGCGTCGGTCTAGGTCTGAGTTAGACGCGTAGGATTTGGAAAAGCAATAGGCACCACTTGAGTTCTAGAGACGAGATGCAGCTTGACGCCGTCTGTTCAGCTACCTCAAATAATTTGGCCTCGAATACATTAAATATAATAATATTTATTTAATATATATATATATGGACATCTACTAAAATTGAGGGTCTTGTGTGGTCTCACATCCCGCATGGGCCTAGGGACACCCTTGCTAATAAGTATGGACTTACGGTGTGAATGGTGTGCACATCGTATCCTAGTCATTCATTTAGATCCAACCGCTTCTAAGGAGTGTGTGTTCTTGGGCTATAGCTCACTCCATAAAGGGTACAAATGTCTTGATCCTAATTCTAGTCGCATCTATATTTCAAGAGACATAGTTTTTTATGAGAATATTTCCCCTTCCAGCGTTTGTCCTATGATCCTAACACTACGTTACGTAACAAACAAATGGACAGTCACAGTATTTTGTTGAGCTATAATACTATGCATGTTAGTTTGCCTGTTGTTTCTTTAAATGCAGCAGATCTGCCGCAATCCTCGGTGTGAGTACCATCTCCTGCTCGAACAGAGAAGCCCAAGGATTCAACGGACAATCATCATGCGCTCTATCGACGCGAATCCATCTTCTTTCACTCCACATGGGACGACAGCACCAAGTGGCCCAACAAATTTGGTCCCCGCTTCTAGTTCTAAGGAGCATGCAATACTGGCACCGGTGTCTCACCCTACTAAACACACGTACGACACCAGATTTCGGCACAATATTCGCAAACCCAAGCAACGCATAGATGGCACTGTTACATACTCTGTGGTACGGTCCTCTGATTCAGCTCCTACTTCCCGCATTGTTTTTCTTAATGACCCTCTTTTGATACAAGCTATGGATGATGAGTATCGTGCTCTCATTAAAAATGCTACTTGGTACCTTGTTCCTCCTTGACCTAGCTTGAATGTGGTCAGTTGCAAATGGGTCTTCAAAATAAAGCATAAGCCTGATGGCTCGGTTGATCGCTATAAGGGTCGACTGATTGCTAGAGGATTCAAGCAGCAATATGGTGTGGATTATGATGACACCTTCAATCCGGTTGTAAAGTCCACTACAATTGGACTTCTTCTATCATTGGTTGTCTCTTGTGGCTGGGTTATTCAACAAATCGATATTCAAAATGCCTTCCTTCATGGTTTTCTTGATGAAGACGTCTATATGAAGCAACCACCTAGTTTTGAGGATTCCGCTCATCCAAAGTATATTTGCAAGCTTGTCAAGTAATTGTATAGCCTCAAACAAGCTCGCCGTGCATGGTTCTCTCGCCTAAGCACTACATTACTTGCCTTAGATTTTTTGGCCTCAAAAACAGATATATCTTTGTTCCTTTTTAACAAAGGTGGCATCAAGATCTATTTTCTTATATATGTTGATGATATAATCCATTAGTTCCTCTTCAGTGGCCGTTAATCGCTTGCTTGGGCAACTCAGAGATGATTTCACGGTAAAAGATCTTGGACCCCTGATCTATTTTTTGGGTGTTGAAATACACCATCATATCGATGATCTCACCTTAACATATCACAAGTACATTCATGATCTTCTTTCCTAGGCTAATATGCTTGTTGCTAGTGCTGCTGTTACACTGATGGTCCTTGCTGAAAAGATTACTCTAATAGATGGAGAACCTTTATCATGAGAGAACTCCACTCGGTATAGGAGTGTTGTGGCACCACTCCAGTATCTATCACTGACTCGACCAAATATTTCATTTTCGGTAAATCGTGTTTGTCGGAAAGGAAATTCTCCGGCCGGGTGTCACACCCGGGTTTCGGGACACCAAAACTTGGGCGCAAACATAATCACCAGGTGTGCTGGGACCAAGTCTCACACATATGATGAATCATGGCACAGGATCGAATGTCACATCTTTACTATATAATAGGGGTTCTGTACAAAATAAATAAATAATTACATTATAAGGAGACAACGGTCCAGCAACCCAAAGTTGACTGAGAGACGACGGCCTAGACCTCTCACGAACTCATCACAGCATCCTCCAAGCGCCTCATCCTGCGGTACCTGTTCTTGACCTGTGGGGGGTGTGAGACAGCAAGAGTGAGCTCACATACGTTCATAGCTCAACAAGTTGTGGGGAATAATGTGCATGAACTCGCCAAAGGTGGGAGCTCACGTGAAGTGTAAGGCTTACCAAAGAGGATGGTTAGAGCTGAGCATTGCTTTTAGAGTTGGTCAAAAATTCATTAGCAATTACTAAGTATAAGTAAATACCAACCCAATTAAGTAGTAGAACAAAAGTAACAACCTCACCTGCGATGCAATGCATATGAAAAATTGAGTTTAAGTTCTATAATTTAATCATGTGAGTGTCCGAGCTGCTCATGACCGTGAGCACGGCTAGTATACCAGTTTTACACTCTGCAGAGGTTGCACATCTTTACCCACAAGTCATGTTACCCATCTGCCAAGAGACGGCCAATCCCATACACCTCTACCGAGGAGGCGAGGTAGGGTAACACTACGAGACCTTTACAAAGTTCCACTAGCTTCAGAAAAACCTGCTACAGTTTATAGGAAGCTCCAGTGCAGGAATCCCTCGCCTGACCGCCATCGCAGCAAAATCAACCAAGGAACTCCCTACACTGACCACTCCCCTACTGCCCTTGCCCCTTTCGGGTAAGGTAGTCATCCACTAGCTTTCCTAGTTAATCAGCCAAGGGCGTCCCATTAAACCCTTATGGTAGCACTGTCTTCCCGGGTGGTTCTCCATGTTCTCATTAACATAATGATCTTAACATAAACAGTAATAATAAACAGATAAAAGTATAATAGTGTATCTCCATACCCAAAACCATAATAAGCAATAGCAAGTACTACCCAAGAATTCAGTGGTAAACAAGGTATAAAGATAGTCAAACTAGGGTAACCTATTGGGTCCCATCACAATTAACCTATGCAGATCATTATGATTAATAAGAACATGATTGGGTAAAAAGAAGTGATCAAGGGCACAACTTGCCTGGGACTTGAGATTCCAGGTACCAGGATGATCTTCAGATTCTCGTTACCTCACTGCTATTCGTACCAATACAAACAAACATGTTGTAGGCAAAATTAACATCACACCAAACATGTAAACAAAACACATAATAATAATCTACATATTAAAATAAGATTTTAGGAATAGGAATCAATAATTTTGGAGTTATAGATTTTAAGTTATGAATTTCTGAAGGTGTTATGTGTTTTGTACATGATTAAATAGGATACAAATTTTATTTTGATATTCATGTCAAAACAGTGGTACTAAATGATAGACACTAATATTAAAAAATTATAGGAATTGGAATGGATTAATTTGGACTTAATATGTATTTTCTATGAATTATATAAGTTTCTAGCATTTATTTTTGTACCAGAAATCCTTTTTCAAAATAAATTCTGAATTTCTCAAGGATTCTAGACCGCGGACACCATTTTAACAAAGTCTAGGGGGCTCTGTGTAATATTTCCAGGGCCTGGAAAGGATGGCGGGTTGAGTTTATAAAACTGCAGGGACTCTTTTAAAAAGTTGTGCCGTGAAGGGGTATCTTCTCATGACAGCCATCCGATCCTAAGTGGGTGGCCCAGATTAGATCTGGCCCACGCAGAATTGGTACGCGTTAATGGCCGCTAGATCACGATCCAGGGGTCCTGGCTTAACATAGATGGGATTTGATTCAACCCGTCCAATTGCAGATAAACGGTCGAGACCAACTCACGAACTGGTATCCACATCTTCTAATCTACGCCGTCGAATTTCAGAACAGCGATCGACGTGCCTCCCCCCACCTCCAGCCAGGAATGACGTTGGCGCAGGGCAAGCCGCGACGGTGGTCATGGCCGGATCAATCGGCCATCTATTTTTGCGCACAAAACTTCGATTCGAGGGATACACACGATGCACAGGGTACGAAGAACACAACTGAGAGCAACCTACCGGTGGTTATGGTGCGTGGGGCCTTGACCACGGTGACCTGCGATCCGCGGCGGATTCCGTGCACCGACGAGCGATTGCCACAAGCCAAACCGTCCACGCGCCAACGCAGGCAACGAATAAGCCACCCCGGATCTCGCGCACCAACCCGACCCGATGCCCAAGGTTGGACCGTTGGCAAGGACAAGACCCACCAGTGCTTTTCTCCGATCTTCAATGGCGACAACGATGCTCGAGGGTTGATGGAGGATGGCATGGGGGGAGGTGCCGGGATTTATAGAAGAGGTGATCCCGCAGCCCGCCCCCAACAACCCGAGCTTTGCGCGCGGGATACGGAAACCCCGTTGGGATTGGGGGAGCAGCGTACGGAGTCCGAGCCAGGAATCCGCATGTTCGTTTGGGGAAGACGCGGCCCCGGTGTGGCCTACCTGCCATTGTCACGTGATTTGGGCGTGGAGCACAGAGGGCTGACCCGCAGGTCCAGGTTGTCAGCGGGGTCGGTCAGGCAGTGTGCGGCGCGGGTGCAACTGGGCTAGGGGTAGCGCGCGCGTATTCTACCAATTGGGCCGCATGGGATGGAATCGGGAAGCGGGCCGATACAGGCAAAGTTCAGCCCAAGCGCAGAAGATTCTTCTTCTTTTTTCATTCTTTTATCTATTTTCTTTCTTCTCTCTATTTCCAAATTCAATTTGAATTCAAATTTAAATTCAGACTTTCCAAATGTATCGATTGAAATCCAAATGTAAATATAAACTATATTATTTTAAATATTACTATTTTTTCTCCTCTCTTATTTGCCTCTAACAATAGTTGACTTCATTACAAATTTCCTTGCTCATTTCCCAATTCCCAAAGTACTATATTTGTTTATTTACTTTACAAAAATTTTTACTAATTTGGGTCTTACAAATCCTACCCCCTTAACAGAAATCTCGTCCTCGAGATTTGTAAGGAAAAGGATGTATACTCATATTGTCTCAGAACATGTGCACGAACAAAGAAATCTCGGTATGATGCATAACTCATTAGCAAAACCTAGGGTCACTAAACCTTATTATTACTAAAATAGTAAAATACTAACTATTGGCTAAACTAATATTTAGGCCTTACAAATAGAATATATATATATATGTTTATCTCTATTCTTGTTGTTCGTTGACTTCTTCACCGACTACTTCATCTTCAACTAGCTCTTCTTCTTGAATTTCAAGTTCACCCGGCTCAGCTTCTACTTCTGCATGGTGGGCTTGTCCGCGGTTGACAGATAAGGGTTGAATCTTTCCTGCTGAGGCTTGTCCTTGCTTCGTCGGAGCCGGTGTAGTGTAGGCAGCTCTGTTGGGACAATAGTTGGCGTAGTGTCCCGGTTGTCCACACTTGAAGCATGCCCTGTTGGTGGATGTGTTAGGAGCAACAGGTCCTGCTAGGGTGCTTGCTTGCGGAGGAGCAGTTAGTGCCTGTTGAGTTTGTTGTCTGGAATTGCCACTAGCTGGTGTACTTGGAGTGGTAGTATAGCGAGGACGGGAACTACTTCTAGCCTACCCTTGGTTAGCAGCCCTCCTTTTCTCTCCAAACATACTCCTCTTGTTTTCTACAACAATAGCTTTGTCAAGTAGCCTTTGGAAGGACAGGAATGTGTGCGATACCAGTTGATATTGCAAGGGTCCAATTAACCGTCCAGAAAGAGCTCCTGCTTCTTCTCATCATCCTCAACATCCCTAGGAGCATATCGAGATAACTGGATGAATTTGTCTCTGTATTCACTCATAGACATACTTCCTTGCTTAAGGGATATAAACTCCTTCCTTTTAATCTTCATGAGTCCAGCAGGAATATGGTAATTCCTGAACTGAGTGGAGAATTCTGCCCAGGTAATTGTGTCGACGGTAGCATGAGCAGCGCAGTACGCATCCCACCAATCCGCAGCGGGACCAGTAAGACGACCCGATGCGTAGAGAACTTTCTCTCTGTCCGAGCACTGAGCTATGTTGAGCATCTTCTCTACAGACTTTAGCCAGTCATCTGCGTCTAGTGGATCAGGAGAGTTAGCAAATGTCGGTGGCTTGTGGCTCATGAACTCCTGATGCTTGTCTCGAGGAGGAACTGGTGGTGGTGGAGGTAGTGGTGCTTGTTGTTGTTGCTGTTGCTGTTGCTGTTGCGCCCTCCTCTCTTTACGTATCTCCTCCCGTTCTTGGTGCATCTCCCGGCGTATATCCTCTCTTTCTTGACGCATCTCTTGACGCTCCTGTCGCATCTGTGCGTGCATGTCTGCCATAGTGTCCGCCATTTGCTGCATTATTTGCATCTGGGCTGAAATAACTGGATCAGCACCGACTGGTGGAGGATTTGGGGGATTCATCTCTGCTTGTTGTTGTTGTCTAAGTACCCTCCGGTTATATGGATTGGCAGGTAGATCAATTCCTCCTCCCTTCCTGGTATTGACCATCTGAGTTAGAAGCATATGGTAAGATAGTTTTGCAAGGGGAATCATTTGGTAGGCAGAGTGAATAAGCTAACAACTGGTTATGTACCGGAGATTCCTTGGCAGGGCTTAATCCGTTGTTTTATGTCAAGATTGGGGTAACTAGTCGTATAAGGTGAAGGTAAGATAGAATCTATCAAGGTGAGATAGATATGGAATACTAAATACATTTTAATGGGATATTCTAGATTGTCTAGTTATTTTATAAATACTATCCTTTATGCCTAGATGTATATGCAGATGTAATTGTGAACATTACTCCACAACTCATCACACTCAATCAAAGATCCAAATGAAACAAGTATCATAAGAACAAACATTCAAGTTCATAGATATCTATATAAAAACAGTTTTGTTTTTGTTCCTAAGAGTAGGTCCCCTATTCTTAAAGGTCACTTTAGATACGGGATTCCAAAGTGTGAAATCCACATTTGTCTTTAGAAAGAAATGGTAAGAATAATCAGAGTAGAGCGGAAATAGATGAGAAAAGATTAAGAAAAGTTAGAAAGAATCAGAGTAGCAAAGGTAAGTAATTATTGGTTGTCCAGTTCTATCTAGGTTTCGTCCTACAGTCACATTCCTCTGATACCACTTATGTCACACCCGGGTTTCGGGGCACCAAACTCGGGCGCGAACATAATCACCAGGTGTGCTGGGACCAAGTCTCACACATATGATGAATCATGGCACAGGATCGAATGTCACATCTTACTATATAATAGGGGTTCTGTGCAAAAATAAATAAATAATTACATTATGAGGAGACAATGGTCCAGTAACTCAAAGTTGACTAAGAGACGACGGCCTAGACCTCTCACGAACTCATCACAGCATCCTCCAAGCGCCTCATCCTGCGGTACCTGTTCTTGACCTGTGGGGGGTGTGAGACAGCAAGAGTGAGCTCACATACGTTCATAAGCTCAACAAGTTGTGGGGAATAATGTGCATGAACTCGCCAAAGGTGGGAGCTCACGTGAAGTGTAAGGCTTACCAAAGAGGATGGTTAGAGCTGAGCATTGCTTTTAGAGTTGGTCAAAAATTCATTAGCAATTACTAAGTATAAGTAAATACCAACCCAATTAAGTAGTAGAACAAAAGTAACAACCTCACCTGCGATGCAATGCATATGAAAAATTGAGTTTAAGTTCTATATTTAATCATGTGAGTGTCCGAGCTGCTCATGACCGTGAGCACGGCTAGTATACCAGTTTTACACTCTGCAGAGGTTGCACATCTTTACCCACAAGTCATGTTACCCATCTGCCAAGAGACGGCCAATCCCATACACCTCTACCGAGGAGGCGAGGTAGGGTAACACTACGAGACCTTTACAAAGTTCCACTAGCTTCAGAAAACCTGCTACAGTTTATAGGAAGCTCCAGTGCAGGAATCCCTCGCCTGACCGCCATCGCAGCAAAATCAACCAATGAAACTCCCTACACTGACCACTCCCCTACTTGCCCTTGCCCCTTTCGGGTAAGGTAGGTCATCCACTAGCTTTCCTAGTTAATCAGCCAAGGGCGTCCCATTAAACCCTTATGGTAGCACTGTCTTCCCGGGTGGTTCTCCATGTTCTCATTAACATAATGATCTTAACATAAACAGTAATAATCAACAGATAAAAGTATAATAAGTGTATCTCCATACCCAAAACCATAATAAGCAATAGCAAGTACTACCCAAGAATTCAGTGGTAAACAAGGTATAAAGATAGTCAAACTAGGGTAACCTATTGGGTCCCATCACAATTAACCTATGCAGATCATTATGATTAATAAGAACATGATTGGGTAAAAAGAAGTGATCAAGGGCACAACTTGCCTGGGACTTGAGATTCCAGGTACCAGGATGATCTTCAGATTCTCGTTACCTCACTGCTATTCGTAGCAATACAAAAACAAACATGTTGTAGGCAAAATTAACATCACACCAAACATGTAAACAAAACACATAATAATAATCTACATATTAAAATAAGATTTTAGGAATAGGAATCAATAATTTTGGAGTTATAGATTTTAAGTTATGAATTTCTGAAGGTGTTATGTGTTTCGTACAAGATTAAATAGGATACAAATTTTATTTTGATATTCATGTCAAAACAGTGGTACTAAATGATATACACTAATATTAAAAAATTATAGGAATTGGAATGGATTAATTTGGACTTAATATGTATTTTCTATGAATTATATAAGTTTCTAGCATTTATTTTTGTACCAGAAATCCTTTTTCAAAATAAATTCTGAATTTCTCAAGGATTCTAGATCGCAGACACCATTTTAACAAAGTCTAGGGGGCTCTGTGTAATATTTCCAGGGCCTGGAAAGGATGGCGAGTTGAGTTTATAAAACTGCAGGGACTCTTTTAAAAAGTTGTGCCGTGAAGGGGTATCTTCTCATGACAGCCATCCGTTAAGTGGGTGGCCCAGATTAGATCTAGCCCACGCAGAATTGGTACGCGTTAATGGCCGCTGGATCACGATCCAGGGTCCTGGCTTAACATAGATGGGATTTGATTCAACCCGTCCGATCGCGGATAAACGATCGAGACCAACTCACGAACCGGTATCCACATCTTCTAATCTACGCCGTCGAATTTCAGAACAGCGGTCGACGTGCCTCCCCCCACCTCCAGCCAGGAACGGCGGCGGCGCAGGGCAAGCCGCGGCGGTGACCATAATCGGATCAATCGACCATCTATTTTTGCGCACAAAACTTCGATTCGAGGGATATACACGATGCACAGGGTACGAAGAACACAACTGAGAGCAACCTACCGGTGGTTATGGTGCGTGGGGCCTTGACCACGGTGACCTGCGATCCGCGGCGGATTCCGTGCACCGACGAGCGATTGCCGCAAGCCAAACCGTCCACGCGCCAACGCAGGCAACGAATAAGCCACCCCGGGTCTCACGCACCAACCCGACCAGATGCCCAAGGTTGGACCGTCGGCAAGGACGAGACCCACCAGCGCTTTTCTCCGATCTTCAATGGCGACAACGATGCTCGAGGGTTGATGGAGGATGGCATGGGGGAGGTGGCAGGATTTATAGAAGAGGTGATCCCGTAGCCCGCCCCCAACAACCCGAGCTTTGCGCGCGGGATACGGAAACCCCGTTGGGATTCGGGGAGCGGCATATGGAGTCCGAGCCAGGAATCCGCGCGTTCGTTTGGGGAAGACGCGGCCTCGGTGTGGCCCACCTGCCATTGTCACGTGATTTGGGCGCGGAGCACAGAGGGCTGACCCACGGGTCCAGGTTGTCAGCGGGGTCGGTCAGGCAGTGTGTGGCGCAGGTGCAACTGGGCTAGGGGTAGCGCGCGCGTATTCTACCAATTGGGCCGCGTGGGATGGAATCCGGAAGCGGGCCGATACAGGCAATGTTCAGCCCAAGTGCAGGAGATTCTTCTTTTTTTTCATTCTTTTATCTATTTTCTTTCTTCTCTCTATTTCCAAATTCAATTTGAATTCAAATTTAAATTCAGACTTTCCAAATGTATCGATTGAAATCCAAATGTAAATATAAACTATATTATTTTAAATATTAGTGTTTTTTCTCCCTCTCTTATTTGCCTCTAACAATAGTTGACTTCATTACAAATTTCCTTGCTCATTTCCCAATTCCCAAAGTACTATATTTGTTTATTTACTTTAAAAAAATTTCTACTAATTTTGGGTCTTACACCGGGTTGCGGAGTGCACCCGCCCTAAGTCCTAAGATGTGGAGGGGGCTTAAGCGTTCTGCTTGTTGCGAGATGAAGGAATGAACACAAGAACACACAAGAGTTTAGAGTGGTTCGGGCCACCGGAGCGTAATACCCTACTCCACTGTGTGTTATATTGCTTGAGAGCTTGAGTTGTCTTGGATGACTTGGGTCTAAGCCTAAAGATTGAGCTTGTGTTGTAACGCCGCTTGCCTCCCCTTTTATAGTTAAAGGGGGACATGTACAAGAGTACTGAGCCCCGACATGTGTGCCCAGGAACATAGCAGATGTAGCCACTAATACTTGTTGCTAGAGCGATCTTCTTGCGCCCTGACACCCAAGATCTGCATAGCCTCGGCGTGCAGGGGGAAGCTTCTCGTATAAGGGATGAGTACAGTGCACCGCGCAGCACGGCGCACTGTTTCGGCAATGGACTGGACAGGTGCGCCGTCTGCAGGGTGGCCCTTGCGCCGCGTGCCAGTGGAATGGACAGGACACAATAAATGTCGTGGGGCAACATCGCCTGTCAGAAGGGTGGACAGGCGGCGTGTCCTCTCCGCAATAAATGCGGAGGCCGCGCGGCCCAGAGCCCTTACGTCATGCTCCGCCCGCTGGCCTACGTCACGGTCAATAAGCCACGTGGCAGCACTAGACCCTTGACCGAGTGGGGAGCGGAGGTGCTCCAAATAGAGCTTGGACACGCGTCAATACCGGACCCATGCCTAGGTCACGACACTTCCTCTCCTGGGACTTTGTTATGGGTGGTCCGGAGCCCACTTGGTGGGGTCCGAACCCTATCAATGGCTCTAGGCTGCTTTACTTCGGGGGTCCAGGTTGTGCGTACAGGGGTCCTGTGTCTTCTGGGCCCGATGGCGTTGTCTCCGAGAACGCCACCTTAACTACTCACGAGATACCCCTGGGATTGTTCTCCACGCGGCTAAGGGTAGCCGCACAGGCATCGTGCCTTCATACCGTAGCAAGGGGTACCGCTGATCCAGGATACCGACAATGGCCCCCGAGCCTGCCTCAGGGGAGGATGCGAGCCTGCAGGTGGGCCAGAGTTTGACTGGCGATCGGCTCGCTGCTCCTGCGTACCTGTTGATGCAGTTACTGCCGGCCCGCCTATGATCACGCCGACTGCCACGCCTGCCCCCACGGCTGACTGGCACGTGACCTCCATACTTAATGTCTTTGTTGGGCCATGCGCGAGGTGCCTCGAGTCGCTGCATCGGTTTTGAAAATTTATCTTCTTTGTCTTCTGCGACGACCTCGAGGAGGCACGGTATTGGCGCGAGCGGCGGTGCGACTTCCCTGCACCTAGGAACTGGTGTGCCGGATGTATGACATGTGGGCCTGGGCCCCCATGCCAGAGGTTGGACCACCGGTTGTAGCAAAGCTGAGGGGGCACGCAACTGCGGGGTGGTTGCATGCTCCTTGTGCGGCGGTTCACCCCTTGACCGCTGGTTGTAGTGAAGATGGAAGGGCGAATAACCGCAAGACGATTGCACGCTCCTTGTGCGACGGTTCGCCTTTATGACTGCTGGTTGCGGCGAAGGTGGAAGGGCGTGTAACCGCAGGGCGGTTGCACGCTCCCTGTGCGATGATTCGCCTTCTTCGCGCTTCGGGCCAGCTTGTACGACGTGCGAGGCCTGGCCCCCATGTCATAGAATGGGAACCCTGGTGCGCGCCGGGGAAGACCTTGCCCGTGACGCTTCGGGGCACGAGCGGGGAAATCTGCCTTTAAAAAGGAGTTCATCCCTTGGGCAGTAGCCATGCTTCGCTCCTCTTGCATTCACCGCGCGCCTTCCGCCTTCTGGGCCTCTGGATGGGGCGCGCCGGTGTTCGCTGGAAGGATCCGCGTCAGGGCCACCCCCTAGTGGTCTCACCGCTGGGGAGCTCGTGCTCTTCGTTTCCTGTGTGGTGGTGCTGCCGATCTTGTCTTCTTCTTGCTGTTGTTGGAGGAGCGTGACCTCGTGGGGGTTGGCGCTCTTCTGCTATCTCGGCTTCAAGGATTTTCATCATGCAGCCCGGCTGCAGTCTCCCGCTAGTGGTCATCTACAAGGATGACCACCAGCCTCGTGGTGGAGAGAAGCGAGCCGGGCTACGGCCTCCCCCTGCCCTCAGCTTCAAGGATGTTCATCATCCTCGCTAGGGTGGAAGGCGAGCCGAGTTGGGGCCCTGCCTTCCGCATGGGCTGGTGACCCGCTTCTTCCTCCAGCATTTGGAGGAGAAGGATGTTCACCAGCCTTGCGGAGGAGGCAAACTTCGGCTACGCAGGGCCGGCCGGCTGCAGGCGCCGTCAGCTGTCGTGTGTTTGGCTCCTTGGCTTGGATGGCTTTGGCGCCGCCTCCAGCGCCACCGAACAGGGTGCGGCTATTCGTTCACCGCACGGGCGACGGTCGCACCGTGCGCAGGTCTGCCGCATTCGTGACGTTCCCTGCGCAACCGGGCGCACTGCTCTGACGCCGCCCAGGGATTGTACAAGACGTCGTATGCCGTAGAGGTGGCGGCTACGTTCTTGGATGGTCTTGTCCTCACCCCGTAGAGGACGAGGGTGAGGACCTTTCTGCATGCTGTGAGGCCGCCGCCGTCGTCGGTAAGCCACTAGTGCAGAGGTGGCCGCTATCGTCGGTGCTGAGGTGGTTGCCGCCGCTGGTGAGGCTGCCCGTTGCAGAGGTGGTTGCCTCCGCTGGCGAGACCACCAGCGCCCCTGCCGTCGAGCTTCCAACTCTTTGGCTTTAATGGCCTCGTTGTTGCCCCCCGTAGGAGGATGGGGGCGAGGACCTCTTCGCAACGGCGCACGCATTGAGGCGGCCATCACTGCTATCACGCCGTTCTGGAGGACTTTGCAAGGACAGTGGTCGCGGGCTTTCCAGCGCGACTCCGCTGGCGTCTGGTAGTTTATACCTGCAGAGTAGAGATGGAACTAGGATTCCGCTTGAAGGCGAACGTAATACTTTTGCTTTTTGTATGGTACTTTTGAGTACTATTTATCAAGCAGTGTTAGCACTTATCTGTGTACCACCTGTTCCTGCTGTGTGTGATGTTGTTGACTCCTCCCTGGTACCTGGCCCTCGCCTGGGATGCAGGCTTGATGTGTCGAGGTTGGATACCAGCGTATCTGAAAGGGTTGTCAACAACTCTCGGGAGGCAGCCTCGGCCGAGATCTGGATCTGTACACAACTTCAGCTAGGGAGCGTTAGTAGTACACCCATAGGGTCCCTTGTCTGATATCAGCCATCCTTTGATACATGCCCGGGACTCGCAGGGTTTAGTCCGGGTGGCCAAGTTGCGTGTCCGGACCCCCTTGGGTCGTGGCTCTAGATACTAGGACTCCCATCGCAGGGTGGTGGTGTGTGTAGGCTTACGATACGGGACCAGGCTAAGCGGGTACACGGCTCCGGACCACCCCAGGAGACAAGTGCCCATTTTCCTGAGCCGGACCCCAGGTTGTCGGACCCATAGAACTTATAGTTCCAAATACTAAGGTTTCCGTCACAAAATGGTGGGCTGTGCAGGCTTACGGTACCGGACCAGGCTAAGCGGCTACACTGCTCCGGACCATTCCCTGGAACGAGCTCCCGTTCTTTAGAACCGGCCCCCAGGCTGTCGGACCTCCCTGCTTTCGTAAAGGAGGTCCTAAACTGCAAGCCTAGCTGCTCAATTTGGATGTCGTCATGTCAGGACAGATGGGAACCGTGCGGGTGGGTTAGATAAAAGGTATTATCTGAAAAATGTAGGCCAAATCCATGGAGCAGGAAGACAAAGTTGTCATAGAAACGCGTCCGAGGGGGTGAATTTCCTCTTTATAACTTGATATGCATGGGTGTAAACCATCAAGCCGGGTTTATGTGGGCAGACCTCACCGGGGTGGTGTACACATATGCGAATTTTAATTATGAAAGGAGAAAAATTTAACCCCTCAGAGTT
>JAOPSE010000023.1:44933218-45125459 GCA_029449295.1 Zea luxurians
TTCTTGGTTTCATACATCCACCCAGTTGGTACAAACCCAACAGCCTTAGCATACCCTCTCTCCATCATGATCTCCTTCAATTTCACAAAATTCGGCTGGAAGTAGGGCGAAGTCTCCCCTAACAAATTCCACCCAAGAACATGCACATCCGTCCCTGTTGCGTCCTCAGTAAAAACGCTATTCTTCCCACCGAACCCCAACAGTGTCAAAATCTTCATCTTCCTACTGTCCACATGGATTGAACACCCACAGCGCTGTGCGACCTCCAGCAAAATCTTCTCCTTGCCGACAGCATAGGTGGCGATCAGACATAGCACACGCTCTCCTGATACTGAACTCTCCTCTTTCACACGTTTGATTGCATTCACTATGTAATCCACAGAATCCTCTTGCGAAGGGAATGTAAACTTGGGGTTGCAGTATGTGGTGTCCAGAAACACCGCATCAGCACGGACGAACTCCAGCAAGTTAGGATCACGCGTCATAGACTCTGTGTAACGAAAGTCACCGGTGTGCACATATCTCTCGGCTCTCGGCCTAGGAGAGGCGAAGAGGAACTGAACGGCACCGGGACAATGATTGGCGTCCACGGCGGTGACGCCCCACCCATCAACGGTGATACGGACACCGATATCGAGGGAGACGACAAGTTGAGGCGGGACAGAGAGCACGGATGAGACGAGGCGTGCGGTTGGCGCGGAGCAGAATACAAGGCCGCGGCGCCAGGAAGGGCCGAGGCCACTGTAGTGGTCGGAGTGGAAGTGCGAGAGGAAGTAGGCGACAGAGAAGTTTCCGGCATGGCGGAAGGCATCGACAAGGAAGCGGGAGCCCGGGATGAGTGCGGCGGGAGGCACAGAGACCGGGACAGGGGGAAGAGGCGTGGAGGCGGAGGTGAAGATGGAGAAGGCATGGGAAGAGGGGAGAGAGGCGATGGAGGAGAGGAAGAGCGATGAGGTGGTGACGGACAGCGACTTGGAATCGTCGGGGGAGGAGAGGAGGGACGCCATTGATTGCTGCGGCGGGTTTAGGGTTTGGAGGCGCCGGCGGCGGTGGCGGAGAACGGCATGGCGCGGTGGTGGTGGCGCGCGCTGTGAGCACGGTTTACAAAAGGGAAAATTATTTCTCTAGCATTGAAAGTTCTTCAGATTCGGAAAATACCATCAAAATATCGCCGTTACAGGAGATAACACCAAAAAGATCCTTCCGTTCCATTATGCAACACTACGTTCGTTTCTTACGCCGCTACAGGAAATAACACCAAAAAGCTCTCATTTCCAGTGGACTGCCCTCGATTCCTCTCCAGACCGTGACCGAGTACTGCTGTTCAAGCTCCCAGTTCCTCTCCGTCTCTCTGGCGGCGGCTCCCGCCCGGCCCTGCTGTCCCAGGCGCGGCGGCGGCTCCCGCCCGGCCCTGCTGTCCCAGTCGCGGCGGAGGCTCCCAGGCACGACAGCGGCTCCCAGGCGCGGTAGGGGCTCCCAGGCGCGGCGACGGCTCCCAGGCACGACGACGGCTCCACGCCCGGTCGTGCTGCCTAGGCGCGGCGACGACTCCCGCCTGCCCTGCTGCTGAGGAGTAGCGACGGCTCCTCCCTGCTGCCAAAGAACGGCAACGGCTCCACTGGCTGCCCTACCCGAATGGATCGATCCGAGATTCCAGTAGGGTAAGACTTCAACCCCAACTCAGGAGTAGTGGTGAGGCTGGGAAAAGAGGCCCTTACCAGGATAAAACTTGTTTAACTTTCTGTACGACTACTCTTTCCAGGATCGATTTGCACAATGCTTGTAAAGTAGAGATTGATGTCACTTCATTTCAAACGGTAGAGGATGGACGATGTGTGTACCGTAAGGGTAGGGTCTTGAATTGGTGGGTTGACTCTGAGGAGTATTCCATCATTGATATGGAGAAAGATGTCGTCGAACATTATAACTGGGCAACCGGTCAAGAAGCGTTGTTTTGGTACAATGGATCCAACGGTCAATTACGTCGTCTTGCTACTGACGAAGAGCTCTTGACCTTGTTACGATCATCAAAGGTTGTGAAGTTTATCATGGTTGTCAGTAATAAGCGGTTGGGTGCTGAAAATGATGTGGGTGAGCTCCAGAATGACAATGGAAGGGACAGAGAGCTGCAGATTATTGTTAGGGAAAACAAGCTTCCAATTGAAGTGATGGCTGAAAATAATGGTTTATTGTGGGCCGAGGAACCAGAACATGGCCTCACAGCAGCTGGTCCTAAAAGAGCAGAGGAGGAAGAGGTGGAGCACTATATGGATCTTGGTTTTGATGCAGAAGGAGATGATCCAACTGGAGCTGACGAAGAATGGAGGTATTTCAAGAATGCAGATTTCGATCATCCAACTGACGCAAAAGCTGCAGATTTGGATCATCCAATTGAGGCAAGACTTGTAGATCTTGATGCTGTACCAAATGATGAAGCTGCAATGATTGGTGATGCAATTGCGGCACAAACTACATATGATCGGGAGAATCCAAAAATAGTAGTGGGATCGACATTTGTTGATAAGGATGCCTTTATGCTACTTATCAAACAATATGCCATAATAAATGAATTCGAAACATTTGTGGTGCACAGTGATAAAAGTCGATATAGGGCAAAATGTGCAGATACATCGTGTGATTGGAAAATTCATGCCAAGAAACTTCTTGGTTGTCCTACGTTCATGGTGAATGTTTTTTTTTAATTTATATATACTTGCACCTTATGTATTTTTCATGGTGTGACTAATCCATAGTGTCATACTTGCAGGTTAAGTCTATTTCGGAGCACCACACATGTGCTAGCACAAGCAAGGTGTTAGGGAAAGAGGCTACAAAGGGTTGGATAGCCAATAAGGCATTTGAGATATTGAAGTCCAATCCTACCATTGGAGCAAAGAAGCTGCAGGTTCAGCTTGTGTTGGGGGCCTTCGTCCTCCGAAGGTCCTCAAAAACATGATCCGACAATATTTTCCAAGTGAATTATATGAGCAGGTATCTTCGGACTCAGATCATGAACATGGAGGTCAGAACGAAGCCCAAGCTGTACGAAGGATGGAGCACAGCCGAAGCTATGCGCAGAGAGCTTCGTCGTGATAGCAGAAAGGGGAACCGACTTAAAGATGAAAAGACTACTTCGGCCTTAATAGATTCCCATAAGCCATTAGCAAATGTAATGGACATGAATGTAATTTTACACGGGTTGTGTCCCGTGTCTATAAATAGGTGAACAGTACTCCCGTACTGTTCACGCTGACTTGGCATTTTGGCTTCCCGTCATCCTTGTACTTTTGCCTTCCTGCAATCTGAAGGTACACTTGTAATCTGAAGTCATTTCTATTTTTGTATGATAATAAAATAGAGATGACATTGTGATAATATTTAAATGTTTACATTACTTTTCATGTCGCATGTAAATTCTTCGTCATAGTTTATTGTGCTTACGAAGATATGTTGTTCGAAACCTTCGTCCGGAACACATTATATCCCAAGGGGAAATAATGTTTTAGAGGACGAAGGGCTTTATCATTTAACACCTTTTATGTTGCCTTGTTCTTAATCCGAAGCATTTGAGAACAAGTCCCCAACATTGGCGCCACTCTTTTCCACTCTTTGAGTCTTTGAGTGCCCTCGGCGATCATCAACCTTCGCTATGGCACCGAAGAAAGCTTCAGCAGTTGGCACTGCAGCTCTCCAACCGCTGGACCACAATCAGGAGACTGTCTCTCTTCGGGAGGCCCGAAGCCAGAAGAGGAAGGCTGTCAGCCCAACGCCTCAAGAGGATGAGCTAGACCAAGAGATCAGAGATATGGAGATACTTCATCAACAGGTGCAGAGGAAAAAGGAAAAGATGGCCAGGCTAGCTGAACTGCAAAGGCAGATAGACGAAGCTTCTGAAGAAGTTCGTCATCTTACTCATGATGAGCAGAACCGAAGGCCTCAACAAAAAGACCTTCATCAGGAGGGTTTCTTCAACGAAGATGACTGGTATGACAATTTCCATCATGGAAATTTTGTTTTCGATGATGCTTCTCCCTTGTCCGCTGAGCTGCAGGCTACACCTTGGCCTCCGTCCTATAAGCCGCCCCAGCTTCCCATATTCGATGGCCATTCAGACCCGAAGCAGTTTTTGATGAGCTACGAAGCAACAGTATCTTCGTATGGTGGCAATGCTGCAGTCATGGCAAAGTCTTTTGTTATGGCTGTCAGGAGTGTTGCTCAAACCTGGTATTCCTCCCTTCGACCAGGAACGATCACTTCATGGCAAAAATTGAAGGACATGTTGTTAACCAGCTTCCAAGGGTTTCAGACGAAGCCGGTCACTGCTCAGGCCCTGTTCCAATGCACTCAGGATCATGAAGAATACCTTCAGGCGTATGTCAGAAGGTTCTTGCGTTTGAGGGCGCAGGCACCAACGGTGCCCAGAAATTGTCATTGAGGCCATGATCAAGGGACTTCGGCCTGGACCTTCAGCTCAATACTTTGCTAGGAAGCCTCCTCAAACTTTGGAGAAATTGCTCCAGAAAATGGACGAGTATATTCGTGCCGACAATGATTTTCGCCAAAGAAGGGAGGAGGCTTTCAGGTTTTCTGAAATGACCAGGGGCTTCGGAGGAAGATTCTATCCGAGGCACGTCAGGTCCATCCACAACTCTACTCAAAATGATGATAGGGGGAGTCAGCAGAACAGGTCGCAGTGCTCCTCACAGGCTTCGGGGCAACAGCAAAGTTTCTTCCGGCCACCAGCTCCAAGGGGCAGAGGCGCCAGAGGCTTCGGCGGAAGATTTGGAGATCAACCAAGGAGGGTATTTTGCTTATTCTGTGGTGAAAACAAGGGCCATACCACCAGGATGTGCCATGTTACCATCCAGAAGCAAAAGGAGATAGCCGAAGCCGTAGCGCAACAAGCTCAGCCGAAGCAGGTCATGCATACTGCTTCGTACCATCAGCCTTACATCCCAGAATACATAGGCAACCACCCTGCAGTTTCTGTTGCTTCGGCGAGTCAACCTCAAGCTTCCTGGCAACAGCCTCCGCCTCCACCACCGTTGCAACAAGGCCAACAGCCAGAAGGGAGCCAATATGCTCCACACCAAAGGGATCTCAGAGAACAATCCGAAGCTTGTACAGTCAATAGCACTATGCCAGAGTCGAAGCACATCTATTGACAAATATCCTACCAGTTTTTTCCATCCAGTTCTATTTTCTGTGTAATAAAGGACAATTTTTAGTATTCATGTAAAAGTTTCTTTGCTTGCTCCAAGGAAAATGTATTTTTTCGGGCTTAAGTTGCTGAAGCTTAAAAATTTACGATAACAAGGAGGACCTTCGAATTATCGAAAAATCCTTCGAAGCAACAAAAAGTCGTTCTAAGGAACGCAGAGTAAGTTTGTTGAAATCACAAAAAGTCGTTCCAAAGGGAACGCAGTGTAAGTTTTCTGCTCCAAAGTCGTTCCTAAGGGAATGCAGAGCTTACAGCGAAAAGTCAACGCTGATACCGCCTAAGTAAAGGGCGAAGAAGCTCCAAAGTCGTTCCTAAGGGAATGCAGAGCTTACAGCGAAAAGTCAGCGCTGGAACAAAAATATTTTGTGATTTACGGGGATATGTGTGTATCTTCGGAACAAATGTCATCTACATAACATAACATCATCACATCATTTTGCATAGCATAAGCATCATGCATCATGTTGCATATGGCAAAAGAAGGGGACACGGTATCAATCTTCGGAAGGATACTTTGAGAAAGTTTTTCATGAAGCTTGGATATCCTTCATCAGAGCACTATGATCTTTGGATTATAGCTTCGGAGAATATTTTCATGAAGCTTGGATATCCTTCATCAGAGCACTATGAACATTGTCATGATGAATAAAAGTTTTTCTATCTTCACGAAGCATGAAAAGAAGGGAAGATGTTTTTTTGCCGAAGGCTCAAAAGCGGTACGTATGTAAAGTTTCATGCATCGTAAAGATTCGAATTATTAAAAGCAAATATATCACAGGATTACAAAATGTCACACAAATTTCATTACAGCAGTTTTTACAGAAGTGCTTAGTCTTCTCTCAAAACAGCTTCGGCAGCTTCGTTCAGGAGTCGGTTAACAACTTCGTCCATGATAGCTTCAGCCATCTTTTTGATTTCTTCGTCTTCTTTTGGGTGAGGGCCCGGAGACGCTTTAGTAGGATCTGAAGGAAAACATGATACGGACACTTTGCTATTACAAATTGTGAACGAAGTTTAAAATCAAAAATTACAGCGCAATAAAAACCATTAGCTAATACCTAATTGCCCTTCGGGCTCTGAGCTTTTGTCAGCGGCCTTAGCTACTTCTCTAGCGTCGTGAATGCCTTTTTCACTTTTCTGAATAATTTCTCGGGCCATTTCTCGGCCACCATTGTCCCAAACGTCGGTGAAGAATTTTCCACCAGCCTGGCTAGCTTCGGCCGAGGGGTCTTTGATATCTTCAGGGGATAAGCTGGCTTCGGATTGTGCAAGAACCTTAACATGATCGCAGCCTTTTTTCTCTAGTATAGTAGCAATCCCCCTGGCACCCGAAAAGGCGCAAATGTCTCCACGACTGCTTAGAATTTCTTCGAAGGCTTCAGCTTCGTGGCAGATCCATTCGATCGGTCCTTCTGGGTTACCTCTCACAAACTCTTCTTCACTCGAAAATGCGCCAACGCTGGCGAAGCTGGTTTTTATTTTCTTTACACATTCCATGGATTTTTCGTAGCATCTTTTCTTAGAAGACCGAAGCTCTTCAACGGTTCCTTCCAAATGATCAGCCCACTGGTCGCTACATTCCCGCCTCGTTTCTTCAAGTATACGTTCTTCTTTCGCCCGGGCCAATTTTTTACGAAGATCGTCAATCTCGTGCTTTTGGGCTGTAATTTGTGCTTTGGATGCAGCTTCGTTCTCCTTCACTTTGTCCACTAATGTAACTAGAATTTTGTCCTTTTCCAGGGCTTCGTTTCTTAGTTTGATAACCTCCGTTCGAAGGTTGTTGAAGGCAATTTCATAGCTTTCATCTTCGACACTCTTTTGCGCTCTCAGCGCGTTGCTTAAAATTAAACCCTATATGTAAAAAATTAGTATAAGAATAAAACAATAGATTTCGAATCATAAAGTTTCCAAAATGCGCAATTCTCGCACCTTCAGACTATTATATGCGAGGCTGTCAGCAAGATCCTCCTTCGTCATAGCTGAAAGTCGCCTAGAGGGGGGGTGAATAGGCGAAACCTGAAAATTAAAACTTTATCCCCCAACTAGATCCCTTGATTAGTGGTTAGAACAAGATATACAAATATCGGAGAATATAAACTAAGTTCTTGCTTGAAGAGAGTATTGCTAAATAATGCGGAAGTGATAAATCAATACAATTAGTAAGTTATAAAATAACAAAGCAAGAAGCCTTAGATGAGAAGAGCACTAGGACAAGTTCTTTCTTGCAACGAGTTGCTTCACTAAATGGGAATTTAACTTGAAGCAACTCCAAATGATATTAGCAAATAATGATGCAAGAGAACTTAGAGCAAGGGAAAACAAACAAATCACAAACAATAAACACAATGGACAGGGTGATTTGTTTTACCGAGGTTCGGCCCTCGAAGGCCTAGTCCCCGTTGAGGAGTCCACTTAAGGACGGGTCTTTTTCAACCCTTTCCCTCTCTCCCCCGATCACACAAGGATCGGTGAGCTCTTCTTCTTCTCAAGGATCACTCTCGATCCCACAAGGACCACCACAATCTTTGGTGTCTCTTGCTAGCTTTTACAAGCCTCCAAAACTTTGGAGGAAGTTCGAATGGGAGTCAAAACTCCACGCGCAAATGAACACAAGGATGAAGCACACACTATCTCTCAATGAATCTCACAAGGCACTAGTGCTAAACTCAAATGAGTAGCTCTCTTTTGCTTGTTCTCTCTTTTGTGGCACTTGTGTTGGTTGTAGTGGTCTAAATCTTGTGTATAGGATGGATCAATGAATATATGTGGTTGGGAGGGTTTGAGTATGTCAATTATATGACTTGGAATGTTGCTTGGGCTCCCACACCTTGAAGTGGCCGGTTGGGGTGGTATTTATAGCCACCAAACAAAAACTAGCCGTTGGTGAAGGCTGTCTGTCGTATGGTACACCGGACAGTCCGGTGCACACCGGACATGTCCGGTGCGACAGCCACGTCACCAAATAGCCGTTGGGGTTGGAGCTGGTCGACCGTTGGAGGCTTTGTCCTCATGCGGCACCGGACAGTCCGGTGCACACCGGACAGTCCGGTGCTTCTCTGATCCTCTGCTCTGACTCTGCCACGAATACTGTTTACTGTCAGAGTCGACCGTTGGCGCCGAAGTAGCCGTTGCTCCGCTGGCACACCGGACAGACCGGTGCACACCGGACAGTCCGGTGAATTTTAGCGGAGCGGCTGCCGCGCGAACCCGAGGCTGGCGAGTTCCGGAGACCGCGCTTCCTTGGAGCACCGGACATGTCCGGTGCACACCGGACAGTCCGGTGAATTATAGCGCGCCGGCTTCCGAGAATTCCCGAGGGCGAAGAGTTTGAGTTGGAGTCCTCTGGGCGCACCGGACACTGTCCGGTGCACACCGGACAGTCCGGTGCCTCCAGCCAGAGGTGCCCTCGGTTGCCTTGTTGCTCCTTTGTTGAATCCAACACTTGGTCTTTTTATTGGCTAAAAGTGAACCTTTTGCACCTGTATAACTTATGCACTAGAGTAAACTAGTTAGTCCAATATTTGTGTTGGACAATTCAACCACCAAAATTATTTAGGAACTAGGTGTAAGCCTAATTCCCTTTCAATCTCCCCCTTTTTGGTGATTGATGCCAACACAAACCAAAGCAAATATAGAAGTGCATAATTGAACTAGTTTACATAATGTAAGTGCAAAGGTTGCTTGGAATTGAGCCAATATAAATATTTATGTGATGCGCATGGATTGTTTTCTTTGTTTTTGATATATTGGACCACATTTGCACCATAAGTTTTGTTTTTGCAAACTCTTTTGTAAATTCTTTTCAAAGTCCTTTTGCAAGATAGTCAAAGGTAAATAAATAAGATTTGCAAAGCATTTTTAAGTTTTGAAAGTTTCTTCTTTTGTTCCAAAATGCTTTTCCTTTGACTAAACAAAACTCCCCCCCAAATAAGGTCTCCTCTTAGTGTTCAAGAGGGTTTTTCATCAATTTTGAAAATACTACTTGCTCCCCCTTTAGAACACAAAGAGATACCAATTTTGAAATTTACCAATTTAAGATCATTAATTTTTTTTAAAAAAAATTAGGGTGGTGGTGCGGTCCTTTTGCTTTGGGCCAATACTTTCTCCCCCTTTGGCATGAATCGCCAAAAACGGATACTTGAAATGAAATATAGGCCCTTTTCCTAACTATTTTCTCCCCTATGGCAAATAAAACTTATGAGTGAAGATTATACCAAGGATGGAGAGACATTGTGGAGTGGTGGCGAAGGGTAGATAATATCGATAGAGTAGAGTGGAAGCTTTGTCTTCGCCGAAGACTCCAATTCCCTTTCAATCCTATGACTAAGCATGAGAATATACTTGAAAACACATTAGTCATAAAAGAGATATGATCAAAAGGATATGTCAAATTAAGTATGATCATAATTCTATATAACATAGATTGCTCCCCCTAAATATGTGCATGGAGAGGAACGTATATTTTGGCCTTAAATGCCAATTGCACATAATTAGGTTAATGAGAACATATCTATATTATACGGAATGTGAAGTGCATTGTGTCATATTATAAGTGTGATGCTCATGACAGTTTATGCACTTATGAAAGCATGTTGTAAACATTTCAAGCATTTTCCCTTAAGGATTTCAAAGAGGCTTAAGGACCATCCACCTTTGGAATAAAGGCAGCTTATCCTCGTTACAAGGTTAAGCTTTAAGCTCTTTGACAATAAAAGTACTTCATCTAGTTTTTCCAGAGATGCACTAAAGCAGGAATGAATTTTGGGAAATTAAACTAGGTATGAAGCAGGGATAATACATGGACATGCTTTCTCTTTCTTTTATGCAAGGAATGTATAGAAAAGGAAGATTTAGGTACAAGTTTAAATGAAAGGAGATAGTTTTACCTTTATGTACCTTTACATAGGGACGCTCTCTTCATTGTGCTTGTCCTTAGTCTTCGATGCTTAAGACCAATCCTTAATGACAATATATGGAAATATTTTGCACAAGAGAGAGTTCTACAACTAGTGATCTTTTCAAGTTATTGTTAACATATATCAAATGGATCACAAGTTGCATAAATGTATCATGAATTCTCCTTTTAACTTAGTGCATATCAAGAGAGATATCGATTGATAATATATACGGCACTAAGAAGCATGATTGTTGATTGAAGTCATTTAATGATCAAACAAATAACATATGTGATCAAAAGAACAATATACACAATAAATTGTCAATAAAGCTTAGAGTAGGAGAATCCAACAAATATGCTACTTTAGAGTGAAAGACAAGAATTTTAAAAATAGTAGCATACTTCATGAGAAACTTATTCTCATGCAAGAGACTATATGAGATTACTGAGATAAAGCAATAGTCTCAACATGATCAAGATAAAAAGGCTCCCCCTAAAGATATGCATCAAGTATTTGAATGAATTGAATGGATGTATTTACTTTAAAGACAAATAGAGAGAAACATTATACATCTTGATCAAGGCTTATTAAATTTGCAATAAACAACTTGAGCCTGGTATTCTCATTATGAAAGGATTTAGAATACTAACAACCACACCATTGATTGTTTCGTAGAAGTAGGTGGTGTTGTTCTTGATGTTCTCCTCTTTCACTTGAGAGTCCTCCCTTTGCAGTGGCTTCTTTTTCCTTTCAAACTTATTGAAAATACTCAAGAAGGATGTTAGTAACACAAGGGAGTATATAATGATGGATGATTTCTTTTAGATAGGAAATAAGCATAATTTATCATCCATGAGTCACATAGATATGAAGTAAATTCCTTAACGTTAGTGCAAATTAACAGAAAAGAGGAATGAGCACCTTTTTAATCATTTTTGATCAATCAAAGGAATTTTACTTTTTCATATTGAATTTATTATCATGACTTAGAAGCGTATCAATATGAGAATGGATATAGCAAAGTCATGAATTAGATTCTAATGGACAAGCGCATTTATGAAAATGATATTGAATGCATACTTAGTTAATTTTGGTCAATAAAGAATCTATTCCTCACAAGGGTAGAATATGATAATTTAGATTAAATACCCATTGAGATGGGAACCAAACTTAAGAAGATGAGTTCCCATACCTTTGCTTTTACCTTTCTTCCTTTGGGTGAAGATCAACCCATGAGGCTTGTGCACTTTCTTTCTTGTAGATTTTCATAATTGAACTCAAGAGAAATGTTAGTAGCAACACAAGCACTAGTTTCCATTTTTGTAATCATTTTGATAAGGAATGGGAAGCTAGATTACTAAAACATGGAAACTTCATAGCATGAACTAGATTATCCATAGATGATGTTATGCTCAATTTTAACTCATAAAACAAGCATAAATAATCCTTTAAGATTATGGGAATAAATCTAATTCATGATATGGAAAGCGATAAATGTGAAAGAATCAAATCCAATTTAAGTAAGTAGAAGCACATCATAAGTCATTGGGTTGATTCTTCTTTTTGTGTTAGATTACATGCTTTTCCAAAGAGAAACCTATTCTCTATAAGTGAGACTACTTGGGTTACTTAGATAAAATCATTAATCTCACTATTCTAGTTATAGAGAGAGTTTTCCTTTTACAAGTGTCCTAAGGATTTGAATTTCTTACAAGACATCTTATTCTTTTAAGAACATGAAATATCTCTCTATATCTAGAATCATGGCAACAACAAGATAATTAGAGGAAAGATATGCCATGACATACTAGCAATAAATTAAAGCATGTAGATTGCCATAGTATGGAAATGATGAATGTGCAAACTACCACATGAGAGGAAATTCTTCAAAGAATGATGATATGAATTTTAAAGACGTTTGAAGCGCTACGCATTCCTTATGTGACTACACAAGACATAATAAAATACTTGCACTTTAAAAGCATAGAGGTTACCATCCTTTGACTTTCCTCCATGTTGTAGGCCTTGATTTTTCCACATAAGATAATTCTTTATTTCCTACAACATCAATAATTTCCTCGAGATGATATGAGTTTAAGATGTAGTAGTTTGAAGAATAACCTTGGGTCAATCACGGATAAAGATCATTGAAGATTTGATAGCTTGAGTTAAATTGAATTAACTTTCTCAAGCACCCCAAGGCTTCATACCATCTCCTTTTCCTACAAAGCTTGTCAAGCATATTTTGGTACCCATCGCTTGATGGGTCCATCACGGTAGTCAACAAAGATCTAGGAACCCAAAAGTCCTTTGTGTTAGCACTAGGTAAACTCATTACCTTTCTAGCACAAGTTGCAATTTTGGGTTGCCTAGTTACATGAGAATTAATTGACAAGCTATGAGTGGAATTGTTACCTATGGGACAATCCTTGCATTGATGTCCCTTCTTTCGGCATATGTAGCATAGGCGATCTTCAATTCTTGAAGATTTCTTCCTTCCTTGTTTCTTGCTTGCTACATGGTTAGTGAGTATTTTCTTTTCTAACCCTATGCCATTTTGTTTTAAATGGGGACATGATCTAAGCAAGTGTCCCTTCTTGGAGCATTTAAAACAAAGTCTATCATCCTTGTTAATAATCAAGCCATTTTTAATGTAGGGACATGACCTAAGCAAGTGCCCCTCTTCAAAGCATTCACTACACCTCTTAATGTGAAGTGTGGCTTGATCATTACCTTGGATGTTACCTTTTGAGGAGGCATGGTTGAGGCTTTTGGAGGAGGTGTTGAATTTCATCTTTTGTTTCTTCCTCTTGGTAATCCTCAAATCCTTGACATTTTCTTTAAGGGATGTAGTGTATGCCACGGTTGTTCCCGTCTCAAGCTTCTTCACCATGTGATCACGGTTATCTTGAGAAGGTTGGGCAATGCATTTCCCTTTTAGTTGTGTCAAGCTCATCTTTAGCCTCTCATTTTCTTCTTTGAGCTTTTGATATGAATCATCATTTGTTCCTGCAAATTCTTGCTCAAAAGAAGATTTGCTTGTTGACAAACAACAAGCATTAGCACATGGTAATATAGTATTAATTTGAATACATGTGCATGAGTGAGGTTGTTGGGATTTTAAGTTTTCTATCACAACCTCATGAGCAATGTTTAATATGATATGATCATCCATAAGATTTTCATGAGAACATAGAAGCATATCATATTTATCTTGAAAAGCTAGATTTTCAACTTTTAGCTTTTCTACTTGGTCCTTAAGCAAGGTATTCCTATTTACTAATTGAGCGATACACTGTAAAGCGTTATCATGCTCAATTGAAACAGTTTCATACCTTTGGACCAAATCAACATGAGAGCACTTTAGCTCCTCATGTTCTTTAGTCAACCCGTCAAAGTGTAGTATTTTCATGGAGAGAACATCTTCTAGCCTTTGACGAGCTTCGCTTTGCTCTCTCGCTCTTTCTAGAAGTTTGAGCATGACCGCCTTGTCTTCTTGGCTTAGGCGAGCGTAGAGTTGCACAAAGCTTCTTTCTTCCTCCTCATCCTCATTTGTGCTTCCGCTATCATTTGCATTAGCCACACAACACATGTGGGAATCGAAATGGGAAGACACACCTTTTGGAGAGGTGGATTCCTCGTTTGGTCTCCACCGTTCATTTTCTTCTTCTTCCTTGCAAGGGTTAGTATCACAAATACCAAAGGAAGTAGAAGCATAAAATGAATTATCATGTTTGGACTTATCAAATTTGTCTTTAATTCTAGTCCAAATATCATGCATATCACAAATGGGTTTTGTTGGGGACTTGTTCTCAAAGGCTTAGAATTAAGAACAAGGCAACATAAAAAATGTTAAGTGTTAAAGTCCTTCGTCCTTCGGAACATTATATCCCTTCGGGAGATAATGTATTTCGGACGAAGGTCAAAAGAGACATACCTTCGTAAACATAACAAGTAATGACGAAGGATTCATATAGGGCATGAAATATAATATAAACACCATCATAGAATCATTTCTATTTTATTAACATGGAAAAATAGAAATGATTTTAAATTACAAATGTACCTTCGGTCCTGAGAGAAGGTAGAAAGTACAAGCGTGACGCAAAAGCAGATGCCAAGTCAGCGTGAACAGTACGGGAGTACTGTTCATCTATTTATAGACGCGGGACGCAGCCCACGTAAAATTACACCCATGTCCATTACATTTGTTAACGGCTTATGGAAATCTGTCGAGGCCCACGTAGTCTTTTCATCTTTAAGTCGGTTCCCCTTTCCGCTATCGCGACGAAGCTTCCCTGCACACAGCTTCGGCCGTGCACCGTCCTTCGTAGAACTTGGTAATCAGCTCGTCCTTCGTCTGGCTCAGGCTTCGTCCTGACCGTGCTTTATGTTCATAATTCTGAGTCCGAAGATACCTGTTCACATAATCCACTTGGAAAACATTGTCAAATCATGTTTTTGAGGACCTTCGGAGGACGAAGGCCCCCAACAGGTTTGTCATATTTTATTATGAAGGCATGATAATCTTCTTTGCTAAGGGATTTACTTAAGATGTCATAAGCTAGATAGTTTAAGCGTATACATCTTAAATCTTCTTCGGAGGCATTTTCCCTAGCATAGTTAGGAGGAATAATACTCTTGACTAAAATTTGTTCCAATTGTGGGTCTACCGCTCTAAAAGCATTTATCACTCTAGTAGACCATGAATCATAATTAGAACAATCGGAAAGCAATATCTCAAGAGTTACCTCCTTGTTCTCCTGGGTCTTCTTGTTCTTTTGGGATCTTCTGCGAGCCATCACTTCGAGTTGTTAGACTCAAGATGAAGTGCCTAGCTTTGATACCAATTGAAAGTCGCCTAGAGGGGGGGGTGAATAGGCGAAACCTGAAAATTAAAACTTTATCCCCCAACTAGATCCCTTGATTAGTGGTTAGAACAAGATATACAAATATCGGAGAATATAAACTAAGTTCTTGCTTGAAGAGAGTATTGCTAAATAATGCGGAAGTGATAAATCAATACAATTAGTAAGTTATAAAATAACAAAGCAAGAAGCCTTAGATGAGAAGAGCACTAGGACAAGTTCTTTCTTGCAACGAGTTGCTTCACTAAATGGGAATTTAACTTGAAGCAACTCCAAATGATATTAGCAAATAATGATGCAAGAGAACTTAGAGCAAGGGAAAACAAACAAATCACAAACAATAAACACAATGGACAGGGTGATTTGTTTTACCGAGGTTCGGCCCTCGAAGGCCTAGTCCCCGTTGAGGAGTCCACTTAAGGACGGGTCTTTTTCAACCCTTTCCCTCTCTCCCCCGATCACACAAGGATCGGTGAGCTCTTCTTCTTCTCAAGGATCACTCTCGATCCCACAAGGACCACCACAATCTTTGGTGTCTCTTGCTAGCTTTTACAAGCCTCCAAAACTTTGGAGGAAGTTCGAATGGGAGTCAAAACTCCACGCGCAAATGAACACAAGGATGAAGCACACACTATCTCTCAATGAATCTCACAAGGCACTAGTGCTAAACTCAAATGAGTAGCTCTCTTTTGCTTGTTCTCTCTTTTGTGGCACTTGTGTTGGTTGTAGTGGTCTAAATCTTGTGTATAGGATGGATCAATGAATATATGTGGTTGGGAGGGTTTGAGTATGTCAATTATATGACTTGGAATGTTGCTTGGGCTCCCACACCTTGAAGTGGCCGGTTGGGGTGGTATTTATAGCCACCAAACAAAAACTAGCCGTTGGTGAAGGCTGTCTGTCGTATGGTACACCGGACAGTCCGGTGCACACCGGACATGTCCGGTGCGACAGCCACGTCACCAAATAGCCGTTGGGGTTGGAGCTGGTCGACCGTTGGAGGCTTTGTCCTCATGCGGCACCGGACAGTCCGGTGCACACCGGACAGTCCGGTGCTTCTCTGATCCTCTGCTCTGACTCTGCCACGAATACTGTTTACTGTCAGAGTCGACCGTTGGCGCCGAAGTAGCCGTTGCTCCGCTGGCACACCGGACAGACCGGTGCACACCGGACAGTCCGGTGAATTTTAGCGGAGCGGCTGCCGCGCGAACCCGAGGCTGGCGAGTTCCGGAGACCGCGCTTCCTTGGAGCACCGGACATGTCCGGTGCACACCGGACAGTCCGGTGAATTATAGCGCGCCGGCTTCCGAGAATTCCCGAGGGCGAAGAGTTTGAGTTGGAGTCCTCTGGGCGCACCGGACACTGTCCGGTGCACACCGGACAGTCCGGTGCCTCCAGCCAGAGGTGCCCTCGGTTGCCTTGTTGCTCCTTTGTTGAATCCAACACTTGGTCTTTTTATTGGCTAAAAGTGAACCTTTTGCACCTGTATAACTTATGCACTAGAGTAAACTAGTTAGTCCAATATTTGTGTTGGACAATTCAACCACCAAAATTATTTAGGAACTAGGTGTAAGCCTAATTCCCTTTCAATAGCGCATAGTCCAGCTTCAAGTTTCGGAAACCCCATACTCCTAGCCATCTCCCGGCAGACAGATAATTCTTTGTTGTCAGGGAGACAGTATAGGAAGTCATCTTCGTTTGTCCCATTGAACACTAGTGCCCCCTTCGGATATTTTAATTCTTTGGCATAGTGGTTGACTTCATAAATCTCTTCTTCGGATAATTTTCTACCCGAAGCATGTCGCACATTGTAATCGTGTGCAGTGGAAGGTGCTTCGGGGGCCGCAGTGTCAATTTCTTCAACCAAAGTTGGCTCTGGCATTTTTAATTTTTCTTTGGCTTCCAAAGGTTGTTCCTTGGTGGGCTCTGAAGGCCCAGCTTCAGCTTCAACTTGTTGCTTTGAAACTTCAGCAACTAAAGCTTCAGTAGACGCTTCAGAAGGTTCAACAGCCTTCTTTGGAGTTATGCTTGAAGACTTAATTGCCTCCAAAACATCTAGCACGTTCACCATTCTTTTTCTTTTCGGGGTCACCGATGGGCCCTTTTGATTTTTTATTGTTTCAACATTTGCTGAAGGACTTAAGATTTCCAATATTTTTGGTCCTTCAGTTCTCGGTTTTTCTGCCTTCTCTGCTGAAGGCACTTCAGTTTTTTCTTCGATCTTCGGCACTGGAGCTGGTTCTGTACTTTCAGTGGCCAAGGAGACTTTACCGATAAATTCAGGCACTGTGGCCGGCTCAATAAAACGTGCCCGGTGGGTGAGCACCTTCGTCTTTTTTCCTTGCGGCGCTGGCTCACTAGAAGCACTGGTGGCAACTTCTGTTGCAGGAGAAGTATTTTTTCTTTTGCGGCCCAGCACCGGATAATGATAGTCAGGGTAGACAAACCCGATTGCATCAAATACCCGGTTGAGCCTCTTCTTCTTTCGGCCTCCGAAGGCTGCCGATAATGCAGTGTTCTCGGCCTTCGAATATACCCCAAGCAGTTCGTCACTTAATGTTTCAATGCTTTTTAACCAGTCGTCATCAGGTTCAACAAATTTATCCCCGTATTTGAATGAGTATTTTAGTCTGACTAGTCCACCTTCGTCAGACTCTTTGATGGTCTCCTTCGGCATTTCCCACTTTCCTGCAAGTGGCCACACCCTGAAGGCAATATGCTCTTGGACCAGATCCCTTGTCCCAATAAAAGAGCAGACTACGCCGAAGGCTCTTTGGCATTCTTCGGCTGCTTCATCCATTTCAACCTTCGACTTTCGGAGTCCGAAGCGTTGCCAGATGGGGCGCATAATGATACTCTTAACGTCTTCCGGCGCTGTCAAGTCATTCTTTACATAGAACCATTCTGTCATCCAGGCTCCGGGCCACCTCTTCCGAAAGGTTGGCACAGGGCGGCTTGACCCGGAGCGGGCACCGAAGCTGTAACACCCAAAGTTGTTGTGATATTGTTCTTTTCCCCAGGGTTTCGTCTCATATACCAGCTCATGAATTTTGCAAAAGCTTTTAGCATTTGGTTCTAAACCTTGGCTTTTCACAGCCCAGACAAAGATTCCCATTCTTATGATAGCTTCGGGAGTAATTTGATGAAGGTAGATTTGAAATGTCTTCAGGACTTCGACAACAAAGCTGCTTAGAGGGAACCGAAGCCCAGCCTTGAGAAAGCTTCGGAAGATCACGACCTCATCTTCTTCGGGGTGGGAGAAGTCCTTTCTCCAGCATCAGCCCTCACAATAGATATATCTCGAAAATATCTCCCCCTCATATTGTCAATATGACTTTGCTTGATAGTGGTTTTCCTGAAAACCGAGTGACTTGGCCGCCATGGTCGATCTTCAGACTCTCCCCCGCCGCTTTCTACATCATAACTGTCGCTGTCACCAGTGTCTTCAGATAAACCTTCTAAAATCTCTTTGGTGATCTTCTCTGTATTGGTCTTCGACATTGCCTCAAGAAAGCCCAGGTTCTTCTCTTCAGAGAGACTTAGCTTCATCTCGACAACAGCCTTCTTCTCCTCAGACATCTCTTCGGAGATCCTACTTCTCGCTTCCGAAGCTTAAAACTAGGAAAGAAAACAAATATTTTTGGGCAGAAAGTTTTATAAGCAGGAAAAACAGATGGCAAAGAGAGCGTACCAAATCAAATGTAGCGGGCTCCTATTTATACACTCCATATTATGGAAACCATGTGGTCCCAGGTGTCAGTGACTTTTGCTATTCTAGCAAAGGGAAGGTGTTTTTTCGGACCTTCGGCTTAAGGCCTTCGTCCATATCGCAATCTGAATTTATCACTAACAAATTAATATTGCGAGGGGCTACTGTTGGGGGCCTTCGTCCTCCGAAGGTCCTCAAAAACATGATCCGACAATATTTTCCAAGTGAATTATATGAGCAGGTATCTTCGGACTCAGATCATGAACATGGAGGTCAGAACGAAGCCCAAGCTGTACGAAGGATGGAGCACAGCCGAAGCTATGCGCAGAGAGCTTCGTCGTGATAGCAGAAAGGGGAACCGACTTAAAGATGAAAAGACTACTTCGGCCTTAATAGATTCCCATAAGCCATTAGCAAATGTAATGGACATGAATGTAATTTTACACGGGTTGTGTCCCGTGTCTATAAATAGGTGAACAGTACTCCCGTACTGTTCACGCTGACTTGGCATTTTGGCTTCCCGTCATCCTTGTACTTTTGCCTTCCTGCAATCCGAAGGTACACTTGTAATCTGAAGTCATTTCTATTTTTGTATGATAATAAAATAGAGATGACATTGTGATAATATTTAAATGTTTACATTACTTTTCATGTCGCATGTAAATTCTTCGTCATAGTTTATTGTGCTTACGAAGATATGTTGTTCGAAACCTTCGTCCGGAACACATTATATCCCAAGGGGAAATAATGTTTTAGAGGACGAAGGGCTTTATCATTTAACACCTTTTATGTTGCCTTGTTCTTAATCCGAAGCATTTGAGAACAAGTCCCCAACACTTGAGCAACAATATCCGATCAAAATGTCTTACGGCAAGGTATGGGAAGGAATGCAATGTGCAAAGAAAGAACTCCATGGCACTTGGGACAACAGTTTTAAAATGTTGTGGAGTTTTAAAGCTCAACTAGAAGAAACATGCCCAGGAAGCATAGTTGAGATTGATTGCAAGAAGATAAAAGGACGTATGCATTTCAATAGGATGTTTGTGGCAATTAGAGCATGTGTGGATGGCTTTCTTGTGGGTTGTAGGCCTTATCTTGGTGTTGACTCTACTCACCTCACAGGTAAGTATAGTGGACAGCTAGCAGCAGCAACTGCAATTGATGGGCATAATTGGATGTATCCCGTAGCTTATGGGATTTTTGACAAGGAGAACGACTCTAATTGGATTTGGTTTATGATGCAACTGAAGATAGCTATTGGTACACCACATGGATTGACAATCCACACCGATGCTTGCAAAGGTTTGGCAAATGCAGTCCTCAGGGTCTTCCAAGGTGCAGCTGAGCATAGAGAGTGTTTTAGACACCTCATGAAGAATTTCAGAAAAAAGTACCAGGGTGATGTGTTAAGGTACATGTGGCCTTGTGCTTGGGCATGCACACCTCGTAGGCACCAGGTCTTATGGGAAAAAATTAGAGAAAGTAGTCCTGAAGCTATTGTGTACTTAGAAACGAACCATAAACAGATATGGTCATGAGCTAAGTTCAGTGCAGATTGCATGGTTGATTATGTGAATAACAACATATCGGAGTGCTTTAACAACTGGATTAAGGACTACAAAAGCTTTCCGGTGGATATTCTCATGGATGCTATAAGGGGCAAGATCATGGAAAAGATAGCAACAAGGCAAAAGATTGCTGCAAGGCTAACCGGACGAGTACTTCCTAATGTTATCAATGAGCTGAACATTAAGAGCAGATCCTTGAAATATACAATCACAGGAAGTGGTGGTCTTAAGGCCGAAGTATCTGGATTAACTAGGGACAACACACCTTGGAGACATGGAGTGGATCTTGACAAGAAAACATGCTCATGTGGCCAATGGAAGATTTCAGGCAAGCCTTGCACCCATGTTATAGCTTTCATAACTTCACGAAGACAAGTTAGAATTGAAGACTATGTCCATGAGTACTACTCAGTTGAACGTTTCAAAGCTACTTATCAGTTTGATATTAACCCGATGGTTGATAAGGCTCAGTGGCCCATGGTTGATCCTGGGTTTGTGATGGTTCCTCCGAAGTTAGAGAGGCCTGCGGGTAGGCCGAGAGTACGTCGAATCAGAAGTAGTGGTGAGGCTGGGAAAAGAGGCCCTTACCAATGCAAGAGATGCTTTCAGTTTGGTCATATTGAAAAGACTTGTCGTGAGCCCCCTGCTGAATTGGGGGATGAGCTCCCACCACAGCCTAAAACACGGTAAAATGTCAAGCTTTACTGCTGCATTCAGTTTATTTTTTGTTGTTTTCCCTTTAGTTAAACGATTGTCTTCTTGTAGAAAGAAAAATTGTGATGCTGTCCCGCACACACCAAAAAGGTCCAACACGGCACAAACAACTGCATCAACTCCTCCTTCGACAGGTCCAATAACAAGAAGCATGGCAGCTTCACCTTCTACTTCTACAGGTGAAGGTCCTGTCACTAGAGGAATGAGAAACATATCACCTGGGGGCATTGCAAGAAGAGTTATCATTAGTTAGTAGGTGTAATGGAGATGGCTGACTTGATGTTATGCTGAAATGGAGATGGCTGACTTGATGCTAAAAACCTACTCTAATGTTTTGTGCTAAAAACCTTCTGTTGTGTTCATGACATATGTGCTGTTATTCTCCTTAAATCAGCTATGTTGACTCATGTGGCTGTTGTGTTGGATGTGTTGTTGTCATGTCTTTTTCAATCTTATTGCTGCTTACAGTACGTGAGAAAGGCAAATAAGAATGGGGGTATTTTTGTCTCAGTTAACAGCTCTGAGATGCGTGCTGCTGCTGCACCAGGCGATGCTTGAGCTGTTGCTGCTGATCGAGTGAACAGTCGTGCAGTGCACCGTAATAACTAGGTGCGTCATCGGACATTCTCAGATTGTGACTGCTCAAGGACCATCATCCAAAATAGGGCTGTCGGTCAGAAAACTGGAGAGGGGTCAGGGATGCAAGCGTAGTGTTGCATAATGGAACGGAAGGACCTTTTTGGTGTTATCTCCTGTAACGGCGATATTTTGGTGGTATTTTTCGAATCTGAAGAACTTTCAATGCTAGAGAAATAATTTTCCCTTTACAAAACCGGTGGGGAGGTAAAAACCGCCCCCCACCGGTAACGGTTTACCGCCGGTAAACCGGTAGAAACCGGTAAAAACCGACCGGTTTGGCCAAACCAAATCAGTTTGAATTTGAATTGGTTTACCGGCGAAAAACCGGTAGAAACCGGCGGTTAACCGTGAAATAAACTGGTTTTTACCGTTTTTAGCAGAAAAAATGAAAATTTTGGCAGGGTTTATTTGTAGTTTGCTCAATTCACATTGTACAGTAAATATTAATTGATCCACACAACATGAGTTCATCAAAATAACATACAACGTACATATGCAACCACAAACTCTAGTTCTCATGCAATAAACATCCAGCGAACTTCGCAATACTCAAATACAAGTTCTTTTACACCTCTCCAACGAGGCAACGACACATAGGTCGACTTATTTCACAATACTCACATGTTCAGCTCGAGTCATAGTGATAGTACTCAGACATGTTGGAAGGGTCGTGATATTGATCCAATCCGTCATACTGATAGTGATAGGCCTATACAAAAGATATGAGATACATTAGTGAGGAAACAAGAACGACAAATAAATACTTATCCACAAAGCAAAAGAACATACCGGTGCATCGGGAACTTGTCCATACCCATATTGTGGTCCTGGTGGATACATATTTGATAAATTTGAATATGGTGGTGGAGGAGGTCCATAGTTTCCATACCCATACATGATCGATGGTGGTGCTTCGCCTGATGGTGGAGGGGGTCCATAGGTTCCTTGACTCGGTTGCCATTGCCATGCATAAGGGTTATAGACTGGGTCTTGTCCAGTCGGATAGTTAGAAGAACCAGAGCTACTTGAGCTACGGATTCCATCTTGGACAGGAAATGAAACCGAACGACGTCGACCACTTATTGTCTCCCGCTGTGAATGAGGTGCATCATGGTAAGAATCTTGTGTGGAATGGGTGAACCGACTTCCTCCAGTGGACCTCCAATCTCCTGCACCACTCCCTCCCATACCACTCCCTCCTGCACCACTCCCTCCACCATATAATCCAGCATCACCATGGCTGCCATCATCACCAGCACTAGGGTCGGTTGTGTTATCATCACTGTCTTCATCCTCGTCTTCCTCTTCGATTTGATCGGTGATTTTGACCCTTTTTCCTTTCCTATCTGATGGACCAAGTCTTGTCTTCCGCTTACCAAGGTGGGTGTCACCAATTGTTTCATCGGCCCATTCTTGCACTTCCTCTGCGCCTCCTTGTTCACGTACAAGCGATGTAAAAAGCATGCTAGGAAGGGGAGTGTCACTGATAGGTGAGTCTTCATCCAATGTTGGAGGTGCATTGGATCTTCCTCTTTCCATCCAATCTCTAATGGCTTCATTATGCCTATGTAATGATAGATCCATGAAGGCCAAGGCAGGATCAAACTCACTAGGCTCTGGTGTACCAGTTGCTCGTTGGATGCGAAGACGAAGGTTGTAGTTAACGAACACAAGCTCATGCAATTTCAAGTAGCCGAGTTTGTTGCGGAGCTTTGTGTGGATGAATGCGAAAGTACTCCAGTTGCGCTCACACCCACTCGACGAGACACACTGTGATAGCAGCCGCTTAGCAACACGTTGAAGTGTTGGCGTATCTGATCCAAACATGGACCACCAACTCGAAGGAGAAGTCCCGCGGTCAACGGCCATTCTCCTTGCAAGATCACTCGAGAAGTCTCCAATCTTCCTCTTGAAGAAGTCATACTCTTGGAGTGCCATTGCAGCAGTATTTGAATCAAACATCCTTTCAACACCCTTACGAAGATCTGTCATGAGATTGCTCGTCGTCCCCATGACATAGTTCACTTATGGATGCAAGGCACAAGCTGGTTGCACATATGTGTCTGTCATGACAGTGTTCATTCTAGCATCAACCACATCCATGATCATTTTGTAGCGGGCGCTGTCATTTTCAAACTTACTTTGATATGTGTGTTTGGTGTTTGTGTATTGCATGAGCACCTCACCAAGTGTTGGACTTTTCTCCTGATCAGCAAATCTTAGGAACATGTACAGAGGTTCAACTTCATCTAAAACATATTGCATGTTCTCCCACCATTCAACATTGGTGATGTTGTCGAAAGCATATCTTCCCATTTCAGTTAGGAAGTAACGTGAGTGCCTGAATTCTGGTGACATAAACCATACCATGAACTTATCCTTCCTTCTCATGAAACTTTCCAAGAACATGTAGTTAGTGCCAAATCTGGTAGCATTCCATTTCACTAACTCACCTCCGATGGCTTTCTTCATCATACTGTGTAAACTTGATGAGTTGTACATCCAACTACAGATCCTTTGTGCGCTTTGAATCATCGCTTCATGATGTGCCCACTTCCCAATGTCCTTTAGCATCAGATTAATGGTATGTGCTAAACATGGCTGCCATACTATATGCTTGTACTCTATGGCTTCTCTGCTCAGCATCTTACAAGCCTTCTTAAAGTTGGAACCATTATCTGTTACAATTTGGACAACATTCTCTGGTTCAATAATCTTCAAGACATTTTTGATCTCCTGCTACATCAACATATGTATGAGTGGCCAGTAAAAAAAGGGTGAAGCAACTACGAGTATGTACAACATACGTACCTGCATTATGAATTTATGGTCCTGGACCTCTCCAGTTGCATCAACAGTCTTTAAAAAATACATCATCCCATTGCAATACACCAAAAAGTTAATGATGCTCTTTTGTGTAGGACCAGTCCATGAATCACACATTAGAGTCGCACCAAACTCATTCCACTCAATCTTCCATTTGTCAATCTCCTTCTGAAACTCCTTAACATTTTCATCAAGATACTTGCCATCAATCTCTCGACCAGTTGGTAATTTGACCCCCACACCTGCATTTAAGGCAACAAGATTATGTCAACAACATAGATCCAATACAACAAAATATATTGTGTTATTTGTTACCTTGTTTTTGGGACTCCATAATTGCGGCCCTAAAATATGGGTTATCGACCTTTCGACCCGGGATGCCAATGGCATGATAAGCCTTTGCCCAAGCCCTACCAAGAATCTCTTTCGAGCTCCTTCCCTTACTTGTCCAGGGACCAGTATCTATCCTCTGTTGCCTTAGTCCAGAGGCTTGAGCAAGATTGTAGTCTCTAACACGTTCAGGTACCTTCTGGCTGGAGGATCCACCACCCCTATCATACCTTGCACCAGCCCTCTGACTAAATTCGTGCTCCACACGTGACTGATGCAGAGCCGCTTTAAGTTCATCCTCATACTCATCGTCCCCAAAATGGGTTCGTGCTGCCTCATCTGCCCTCAGCTGCTGCCTGAACCTAGAACTCTTTTTTTCCTTTGTCTTATCTATGTCAAGCTGGAAGTATGCCTTTATGTCTGGAGGAATAGAGGGACATTTTTTGACATTCTTCCCTCTATGCGCGAGATGCTCCTTCAATCGGGTACCACCCCCTCCGCTCTTTGTTTCTCTACAATACTTGCATTTGAAACCTGCGCCAACCTTCTCTCCATGCAACCAGACTCTATCTCTATCTCTTTCTCTATCTCTATCTTCATCCGACATGTCTCCTACAGATGTGGCAAAAATATCATATAACTTGAAACAATAACTAAACCATAACTAATACATAAACCATAAGCCAACACATCTATAATAACAATACCAAATCATATTTACATTAGTAGTAAATAATATTATGAGTTACATATACTATAACTAAAACAGAGCTAGGCACTAAATATCTAAAGCAGAGTTACATATACTATAACTAAAAAATCCATGAACGGAATCTAACAATAACTATGTTATTAACTAAGTTATTAACGCAAATATGAATGAAATCTGAAAACCTAAACATTAAAAATCCAAATCTAGGCACTAAATATCTAAATCTTGGTACCACAACCGGTTTACCGGTGGTAAAACACGATTTACCTCTCCCCGTGGGCGGTTTACCGCCGGTTTTGCGACGGAACCCGTCGGCGAGGGGGATCTGCGGCGACGATGGGGGGCAGCGGCGAAGCGGGCGGTAAACCACTGGTAAACCGCTCCTGGCCAGCGGTTAACCGCGCTTAGCCGCCGGTAAAAGCCGCAGCGGCGGCGATTTTTGCGTGTGCGGCGGCGTCGGTGTGTGGCTGAGAGCGTAAGTGAATGGGGAAAGTGAGGGAGCTGGGGAGGACGCGGAGGAGATGAGTTTTTAGATTTTTTTTTGTTAACGGGTTAACGGGTCCATAACGGGTCCATATATGTTTCTATTTTTTTTGTTGGCTAAACTGATTTGAATTTAAATATCTTTTATACCAAATTACTCAGAAAAGCATGTAGTTTTTTTATCATATATTTTTTTATAAATTTTTTCAAATTTTTTAAATTTGGACTGAATTCAAAAAAAACCGCTGAAAAACCGTTACCGCCCCTGGCGGTGTTCGGTTTACCGAGCGGTTTACCGCCGAAAACCGTCGGTTTTGTAATCCTGGGCTGTGAGGCTCAGGCAACTGGCAACCATGGTTTATAAAACCGGTTAAACCACTGGTTTTTTAAATTTCGTTCCAAACTTAAAAAATTTGAAAATAAAACATAAAAACGAAAACCGCTGATAAACCGTGTTTTGGATCGATAAACCGTTATTTTAGACCGTTAAACTACCATTAGTCGGTTACTCGTGTGTTGCGACGGCTCATAACAATACCCACGTAAATTATCCAACAAAAAGATCTCAATATTTTTTATTGGTTGTCTCCACTCTTCGCATAATATTTTTTATGAACACACGGGTATCATAGGCAGCAAATCAGAGACCATCATCCCTCGCCTCCCCCACTCCCAAGGTTTCGTAGGGCAGGAGGAGAAGGAAAGAGCCGAGCATACATGTTCGTTGTCAGAGAATGACACGACAAAGACATGGACATCTGGAGGCGACATGTGTAGTATACCGCTAGATATATAGGGAGAGAGCACGCAAGCAGAAAAAGAAGCTCAGCCGGAGCAGCTCCAAACCAAGAGACACCTGCACCAGGCATCAGTCCGAGAATGGCGAGAGAATGCGAGTGTCTTCCCATCCCTGGACCCGCCGAAGCGACACAATACCACCACCAACTCCGTAGCATATGTCGACTGCTGCCACGCTACATGCCTTAGTTGTCCAATATCTCAGACTTGGACTCCTCATCGCTAAGATAACCTAAGCGTGGCAGGCGTCACCATGTCCTCCTCGACAGCACGCACGGAGAAAGGCCAGGAGCATGACCGACTCGCCCCGTACCCGCGTCGACGAGCGTCGGTCGGCTCGCGGCTGCAATCGTGGGCGGGGACAACAGGTTGGGGAGGAAGAACAGGGCAAAGGCCGGGAAGACGAACGAGACGTCCGATGACGGCGAAAACGATGGTGCGCGCATGATGTGAAACGTCCTCGTGGACGTGCAATAGCCAGTGCACGAGTCGGTATCGAAGTTGATGTCGGACGAATACGGGGAGGAGGCGCCTGCTTCTACGCCCTCTACCGAGAATGGGGTGGCGCGGGTGGAGGCATGAGGGGAGAGAGAAAAGAAATAGAATGGCGAACGAGATGGTGGCAACTGAGGCGAGGACCATCATTATCGTACGGAGGTATAGATCGTTAAATGGGTCGTGTTTGGCAAGCCGGCCCGAGGCACAACCCATTTAATAGTGCCTAGGCCAACCCAGCACGAGCGTCGTGCGATGCTTGGGCCGTAGCCTCGACCCGTAGTGCTGGCCCGACACGATTATTTTTTATTTTACAAAAAATCATATATACATATGTACAATTTATATTCAATATTATAAATACCTAAGCATGATGTTCTACTTGTTAGACAGCTTCGCTCAATGTCTTCCGCCCTTTTTCCATCAGGGTGTGGGTTCAAACCTCATCTCTCGCACTGCTTTTTAACATACCCCACCTGTTGCACCGGTTTTTAATATTTTACGCTGAGTTGATTTGGAAGAAATACAAAGACTTTTTTGTAAAAAGATGATGCAGGACGACCGATAAAACTGGTGCTTTAAGTATAGTAGAGAAATTCTTGACGGGGAACCAAATTTAATGCCAAGGTTGAGTTCCAGTTTAGACATTTACTGGTTAATTTAGGCATATTAGTCTTGTTTATTGTTATATGTGAAGATGAAATCTGTAGCCTAAGTCCAGTTTACGTATTTGGTGGTCAATTTCGATTTCATTTTGTCCAAAATGGAATCCATAGCTCGAGTTCTTCTAACTATCCGTCTGGACAAGACATAATCTAGAATCCTTATCTCCAGTTCTTCTATATGTGTTCCTAAGATTTGTTGATCAGAATAAAAGTCCAACGCTTGGTGAGGTGCACATGCAATACACAAACACCAAACACACATACCGGTATGTTTTTGCTTTGTGGATAAGTATTTATTTGACGTTCTTGTTTTATCGCTAACGTATCTCATATCTTTTATATAGACCTATCACTATGACGGATTGGAACAATATCACGATCCTTCCAACATGCTTGAGTACTATCACTATGACTCAAGCTGAACATGTGAGTATTGTGAAATAAGTCGACCTATATGTTGTTGCCTCGTTGGAGAGTTATAAAAGAACTTGTATTTGAGTATTGTGAAGTTCGTTGGTTGTTTGTTGCATGAGAACTGGAGTTTGTGGTCGCATATTGAAAGGGAAATGTGCCCTTGGGCCATTTCTAAGTATTTTGGTGATTAAGTGTCCAACACAAGTGCTTAAGTGTTAAATTATGCCAAGGAATCAAGAAGTGCGAATCAAGATTAAAGGTATGTTTCTAGACTTAGTACATTGTTTTGAAGACCAATGTATTGTGTCTAAGTGCTAGAAACAGGAGAAACAATTATGGAGAAGTTGGCCGTGTACAGCCAAAGGACTGCTCGGTCTGGGTGCACCGGACAGTGTCCGGTGGTGCACCGGACAGTGTCCGGTGCGCCAGGCTGGCTCTGGCGAACTGGTCGCTCTCAGGACTTTGTCGGTGACGTACGACTAAAATTCACCGGACTGTCCGGTGTGCACCGGACACTATCCGGTGAGCCAACAGTCGGCCGGGCCAACGGTCGGCCGCGTAATCCGCGCGCGACGCGTGGCAGAGCCAACGGTCAGAAGGGGCACCGGACTGTCCGGTGTGCACCAGACAGTGTCCGGTGCACCAACGGCTCTGAATCTCCAACGATCGGCTTCACCAAAGAAGGAAAGAAATCCGCACCGGACAGTGTCCGGTGGTGCACCGGACTGTCCGGTGTGCCAGGCGACAGAAGGCAAAAATTGCCTTCCTGGAATGCTCTCAACGGCTCCTAGCTGCCTTGGGGCTATAAAAGGGACCCCTAGGCGCATGGAGGAGGACACCAAGCATTCTCTAAGTATTCCTAAGCACCAAGACTCAAATTCCGCGCATTCGATTCTTTGTGATAGCAACTAGAGCTCTATTTGAGTAGAGAACTCTTTTAGTTGTGTTGAGAGCTCGTGTTGTGACTTGTGTGCGTGTTGTTGCTCTGATTTTGTGTCTTGTGTGCGTTGCTCATCCCATCCTTACTTCCGTGCTTCTTTGTGAACATCAAATTGTAAGGGCGAGAGGCTCCAAGTTGTGGAGATTCCTCGCAAGCGGGATATAGTAAACAAAGCAAAACATCGTGGTATTCAAGTGGGTCTTTGGACCGCTTGAGAGGGGTTGAGTGCAACCCTCGTCCGTTGGGACGCCACAACGTGGAGTAGGCAAGTGTTGGACTTGGCCGAACCACGGGATAAACCACTGTGCCATCTCTGTGTGATCTTCTTGTGGTTATCGTGTTGTGCTAGAACTCTTCTCTAGCCACTTGGCTTTATTGTGCTAATATCTAATTAAGTTTTGTGGCATTAAGTTTCAAGTTTTACAGGATCACCTATTCACCCCCCTCTAGGTGCTCTCAATTGGTATCAAAGCCATTCTCTTCACTAAGGGACTAATCGCCCGAAGAGATGGATCCTAAGGGAAAGGGAATAGTGATCAACGACAAGGAGAAGGAGTCCTTCGTCAACGAGCCGAAAGATGACAAGCCTACAGACTCGGGCTCGGGCCACAAAAGAAAAGACGGGAAGAAGAAGAAAACAAGGCGCATCAAGGAGATAGTCTACTACGACAGCGACGAATCTTCCTCTTCCCAAAAGGACGACAACGACTATGAAAAAGGAAGACGGTTAATTCAAACTTCTCTTTTGATTATTCTCGTATTCCGCATAGTTCAAATGCACATTTGCTTTCCATTCCTCTTGGCAAACCTCCACACTTTGATGGGGAGGACTACGGATTTTGGAGTCACAAAATGCGTAGTCACTTGTTCTCTCTCCATCCAAGTATATGGGAGATAGTAGAAAATGGAATGCAATTTGATAGCGCGGATAGTCCTTTGTTTATAAATGAACAGATTCATAAAAATGCACAAGCTACTACTGTCCTTTTAGCATCTTTGTGCAGGGAACAATACAATAAGGTGAGTGGCTTGGACAATGCCAAGCAGATCTGGGACACCCTCAAGATATCACATGAGGGAAATGACGTCACCATGCTCACCAAGATGGAGTTGGTGGAGGGCGAACTTGGGAGATTCGCAATGATCAGGGGAGAGGAGCCAACCCAAACGTACAACCGGCTCAAGACCCTCATCAACAAAATAAGGAGCTATGGAAGCACAAGATGGACGGATCACGACGTCATCCGCCTAATGCTAAGGTCTTTTACTGTCCTTGATCCACATCTTGTAAACAATATTCGTGAGAATCCCAGGTACACCAAGATGTCGCCCGAAGAAGTACTTGGGAAGTTTGTAAGCGGGCGGATGATGATCAAGGAGGCAAGATACGTCGACGATGCATTGAATGGCCCAATCCATGAGCCTCAAGCCATTGCTCTCAAGGCAACGAGTAGCAAGGAAGCGCTACCTAGCAAGGTGGCACAAGTTGAGGCGGCAGGGCTAAATGAGGAAGAGATGGCCCTCATCATCAAGCGCTTCAAGACGGCGCTAAAGGGCCGCAAGGAGCATCCCTACAAGAACAAGACGAAGGGGAAGCGCTCCTGCTTCAAATGTGGTAAGATTGGTCATTTTATCGCTAATTGTCCCGATAATGAGAGTGACCAAGAAAAGAAGAGTGGAAAGTGGGAAAAGAAGAAGAACTACAAGAAGGCAAAGGGCGAGGCACATCTTGGAAAGGAGTGGGATTCGGATTGCTCCTCGTCCGACTCCGACAACGAAGGACTCGCCGCCACCGCCTTCAACAAATCATCCCTCTTCCCCAACGAGCGTCACACATGCCTCATGGCGAAGGAGAAGAAGGTATGTACTCGAAAGTCTACTTATGCTTCTTCTAGTGATGATGAATCTAGCGATGATGAAATAGACTACTCTAGTTTGTTCAAGGGCTTAGATAGAACTAAAATTGATAAGATTAATGAATTGATTGATGCTTTGAATGATAAGAATAGATTGTTAGAAAAGCAAGAGGATCTTTTGTATGAAGAACATGATAAATTTGTAGAGGCACAAAAATCTCTTGCTTTAGAAGTTAAAAGGAATGAAATGCTTTCTTGTGAACTATCTACTTGCCATGAGACAATTTCTAGTTTAAAAAGTGTTAATGATGATTTGAATGCAAAACTAGAAGTAGCAAATAAATCTAACTCTTGTGTAGAACATGTTGTGATTTTCAATATGTGTAAAGATTTTTAATGTTGATGCTTGTAGTGAACCCTAGTTTCTATTGCAAAGTTAAATGATGAAGTGACTAGTCTTAATGCCCAACTTAAGACTAGCAAGAGTGAATTTGACAAACTAAAATTTGCAAGGGATGCCTACACTATTGGTAGACACCCCTCAATTAAGGATGGGCTTGGCTTTAAGAAGGAAGCCAAGAACTTAACAAGCCATAAGGCTCCCATCTCCACCAAGGAGAAAGGGAAGGCCCCTATGGCTAATAGTGCTCAAAAGAATCATGCATTTATTTATGATAGGAAATTTTCTAGAAATGTTCATCATGATAGGAGTTGTAATGCTTATGATTCAAATGCAATGTTTGCTTCAAGTTCTTCCTATGTGCATAGTAGAGATATGCCTAGGAGAAATGTCATTCATCATATGCCTAGGAGAAATGTTGTTCATGTTCCTAGGAAAATTAATGAACCTTCTACAATTTATCATGCTTGCAATGCTTCTTTTGCAATTTGTAGAAAGGATAGAAAGGTGATTGCTAGGAAATTAGGGGCAAAACGCAAGGGAGATAAAACTTGCATTTGGGTCCCTAAAGATATTGTCACTAACCTTGTAGGACCCAACAAGAGTTGGGTACCTAAGACCCAAGCCTAAATTTGCCTTGCAGGTTTATGCATCCGGGGGATCAAGCTGGATTATCGACAGCGGATGCACAAACCACATGACGGGGGAGAAGAAGATGTTCACCTGCTACGTCAAGAACAAAGATTCCCAAGACTCAATCATATTCGGTGACGGGAATCAAGGCAAGGTGAAAGGGTTAGGAAAAATAGCTATTTCATCCGAGCACTCCATTTCCAATGTGTTCTTAGTTGAGTCGCTTGGATATAACTTGTTGTTTGTGAGTCAGCTTTGTAATATGGGATATAACTGCTTATTCACAAATGTAGATGTGTCTGTCTTTAGAAGGAGTGATGGTTCATTAGCGTTTAAGGGTGTATTAGACGACAAACTCTATTTAGTTGATTTTGCAAAAGAGGAGGCCGGTCTAGATGCATGCTTAATCGCTAAGACTAGCATGGGCTGGCTGTGGCATCGCCGCTTAGCACATGTGGGGATGAAGAACCTTCACAAACTTCTAAAGGGAGAACATGTGATAGGTCTAACAAATGTTACTTTCGAAAAAGATAGACCTTGTGCAGCTTGTCAAGCAGGTAAACAGGTGGGAAGCTCTCATCATACCAAAAATGTGATGACCACATCAAGACCTTTGGAGTTGCTTCATATGGACCTCTTCGGACCCGTCGCCTATCTAAGCATAGGAGGAAGTAAGTATGGTCTTGTTATAGTTGATGATTTTTCCCGCTTCACTTGGGTATTCTTTTTGCAGGATAAATCTGAAATCCAAGGGACCCTCAAGCGCTTCCTAAGGAGGGCTCAAAATGAGTTTGAGCTCAAGGTGAAGAAGATAAGGAGCAACAACGGGTCCGAGTTCAAGAACCTTCAAGTGGAGGAGTACCTTGAGGAGGAAGGAATGAAGCACGAGTTCTCCGCTCCCTACACACCACAGCAAAATGGTGTGGTAGAGAGGAAGAATAGGACACTTATAGACATGGCGAGGACAATGCTTGGAGAGTTCAAGACGCCCGAGCGGTTTTGGTCGGAAGCCGTGAACACGACTTGCCACGCCATCAACCGGGTCTACCTTCATCGCCTCCTCAAGAAGACGTCATATGAGCTACTAACCGGTAACAAACCCAATGTTTCGTATTTTTGAGTTTTTGGGAGTAAATGCTACATTCTAGTGAAGAAGGGTAGGAATTCCAAATTTGCTCCCAAAGCGGTAGAAGGGTTTTTGTTAGGTTATGACTCAAATACAAAGGCGTATAGAGTTTTCAACAAATCATCGAGTTTGGTTGAAGTCTCTAGCGACGTTGTATTTGATGAGACTAATGGCTCTCCAAGAGAGCAAGTTGTTGATCTTGATGATGTAGATGAAGAAGACGTTCCAACGGCCGCAATACGCACCATGGCGATTAGAGACGTGCGACCGCAGGAACTCAAGGAGCAAGATCAACCTTCTTCCTCAACAATGGTGCATCCCCCAACTCAAGACGATGAACAGGTTCATCAAGAGGAGGCATGTGATCAAGGGGGAGCACAGGATGTCCAAGTTGAAGAGGAAGAAGCACCCTAGGCCCCTCTAACTCAAGTTCGAGTGATGATTCAAAGGAATCATCCCGTCGACCAAATTTTGGGTGACATTAGCAAGGGAGTAACTACTCGTTCTAGATTAGTTAATTTTTGTGAGCATTACTCCTTTGTCTCTTCTATTGAGCCTTTCAGGGTAGAAGAGGCCTTGCTAGATCCGGACTGGGTGTTGGCCATGCAGGAAGAGCTCAATAACTTCAAAAGAAATGAAGTTTGAACACTGGTGCCTCGTCCCAAGCAAAATGTTGTGGGAACCAAGTGGGTGTTCCGCAACAAACAAGACGAGCACGGAGTGGTGACAAGGAACAAGGCTCGACTTGTGGCAAAAGGTTATGCCCAAGTCGCAGGTTTGGACTTTGAGGAGACTTTTGGTCCTGTGGCAAGGCTAGAGTCCATTCGTATTTTGCTAGCATATGCCGCTCACCATTCTTTCAGGTTGTTCCAAATGGATGTGAAGAGCGCTTTCCTCAACGGGCCAATCAAGGAGGAGGTGTACGTGGAGCAACCCCCTGGCTTCGAGGATGAACGGTACCCCGACCACGTATGTAAGCTCTCTAAGGCGCTCTATGGACTTAAGCAAGCCCCAAGAGCATGGTATGAATGCCTTAGAGACTTTTTAATTGCTAATGCTTTCAAGGTTGGGAAAGTTGATCCGACTTTATTCACTAAGACCTATGATGGTGATTTATTTGTGTGCCAAATTTATGTCGATGACATAATATTTGGTTCTACTAACCAAAAGTCTTGTGAAGAGTTTAGCAGGGTGATGACTCAGAAATTCAAGATGTCGATGATGGGCAAGTTGAACTACTTCCTTGGGTTCCAAGTGAAGCAACTCAAGGACGACACCTTCATCTCCCAAACGAAGTACACGCAAGACTTGCTCAAGCGGTTTGGGATGAAGGACGCCAAGCCCGCAAAGACTCCGATGGGAACTAACGGACACGTCAACCTCAACAAAGGAGGCAAGTCCGTTGATCAAAAAGCATATCGGTCCATGATAGGTTCTTTGCTTTATTTATGTGCTAGTAGACCGGATATTATGCTTAGTGTATGCATGTGTGCTAGATTTCAATCCGATCCAAGGGAGTGTCACTTAGTGGCTGTGAAGCAAATTCTTAGATATTTAGTCGCTACGCCTTGCTTCGGGATCTGGTATCCAAAGGGGTCTACCTTTGACTTAATTAGATATTCAGACTCCGATTATGCTGGATGTAAGGTCGATAGGAAGAGTACATCGGGGACGTGCCAATTCTTAGGAAGGTCCCTGGTGTCATGGAGTTCTAAGAAACAAAGTTCCGTTGCCCTATCCACCGCTGAGGCCGAGTACGTTGCCACAGGACAGTGTTGCACGCAACTACTTTGGATGAGGCAAACCCTCTGGGACTTTGGCTACAATCTGAGCAAAGTCCCACTCCTATGTGATAATGAGAGTGCTATCCGCATGGCGGATAATCCTGTTGAACACAACCACACAAAGCACATAGACATTCGGCATCACTTTTTTAGAGACCACCAGCAAAAGGGAGATATCGAAGTGTTTTATGTTAACACCGAGAACCAGCTAGTCGATATCTTTACCAAGCCGTTAGATGAGAAGACCTTTTGCAGGCTGCGTAGTGAGCTAAATGTCTTAGATTCGCGGAACTTGGATTGATTTATAGCATACATGTGTTCATGCCTTTGATCATGTTCCTTATGCATTTTGTTGTTTATTTATGGTGCTCAAGTTGTACAAACACTCCCCGGACCTCAATAGTCCATGTGTGAATGATGCACATATTTAGGAGGAGATGTGCTACAACTTGACCCTCTGAGACTAACCGTGTGCTTGAGTTTGCTTGATTTAGTCTCAAAGGTGGATTGAAAGGGAAAAGGTGGACTTGGACCATGCAAGACTTCCACTGCACTCCGATGAGAAAGTAACTTACTCCAAGTTCATCTCAATATCCTTATTGCCTTTGTACTCTTATTTGAAGATTTTGGTGAGGCAATGGGGTTTAAGGGCCAAAAATGATCTCGTTTTGGTGCTTGATGCCAAAGGGAGAGAAATTAAAGGCCAAAGCAATAAATGGATCAGCTACCACTTGAGAATTTTGAAAATAGTAGAGTTAGGACTTTTGAATTGTCAAAATTCTTAATGTCTCCTTTTTGTCAAAAGTTGGTCTCTTGTGGGGAGAATGTTTGATTATGGGAAAAAGGGGGAGTTTTTGAAACTTTGATCAATTTCTCTTGGAATACCTTTCTCTATGCCTCAACAAGTGCATTTGACTTAGAGATAGGTAGTTGAGGTTGATTTGCAAAAACAAACCAAGTGGTGGCAAAGAATGATCCAAATATGCCAAATTTGAATCAAAACAAATTTGTGTTCTCATTTGCATTGATGTTGCACTTCTTTTAGTTGCTTTTTGTTGTGTTGGCATAAATCACCAAAAAGGGGGAGATTGAAAGGGAAATGTGCCCTTGGGCCATTTCTAAGTATTTTGGTGATTAAGTGTCCAACACAAGTGCTTAAGTGTTAAATTATGCCAAGGAATCAAGAAGTGTGAATCAAGATTAAAGGTATGTTTCTAGACTTAGTACATTGTTTTGAAGACTAATGTATTGTGTCTAAGTGCTAGAAACAGGAGAAACAATTATGGAGAAGTTGACCGTGTACAGCCAAAGGACTGCTCGGTCTGGGTGCACCGGACTGTCCGGCGGTGCACCGGACAGTGTCCGATGAACTGGCCGCTCTCGGGACTTCGTCGGCGGCGTACGGCTAAAATTCACCGGACACTGTCCGGTGAGCCAACAGTCGGCCGGGCCAACGGTCGGCCGCGTAATCCGCACGCGACGCGTGGCAGAGCCAACGGTCAGAAGGGGGCACCTGACTGTCCGGTGTGTACCGGACAGTGTCCGGTGCGCCAACGGCTCTGAATCTCCAACGGTCGGCTTCGCCAAAGAAGGAAAGAAATCCGCACCGGACAGTGTCCGGTGGTGCGCCGGACTTTCCGGTGCGCCAGGCGACAGAAGGCAAAAATTGCCTTCTTGGAATGCTCTCAACGGCTCCTAGCTGCCTTGGGGCTATAAAAGGGACCCCTAGGCGCATGGAGGAGGACACCAAGCATTCTCTATTTATTCCTAAGCACCAAGACTCAAATTCCGCGCATTCGATTCTTTGTGATAGCAACTAGAGCTCTATTTGAATAGAGAACTCTTTTAGTTGTGTTGAGAGCTCGTGTTGTGACTTGTGTGCGTGTTGTTGCTCTGATTTTGTGTCTTGTGTGCGTTGCTCATCCCATCCTTACTTCCGTGCTTCTTTGTGAACATCAAATTGTAAGGGCTATAGGCTCCAAGTTGTGGATATTCCTCGCAAGCGGGATATAGTAAACAAAGCAAAACACCGTGGTACTCAAGTGGGTCTTTGGACCGCTTGAGAGGGGTTGAGTGCAACCCTCGTCCGTTGGGACACCACTACGTGGAGTAGGCAAGTGTTGGACTTGGCCGAACCACGGGATAAACCATTGTGCCATCTCTGTGTGATCTTCTTGTGGTTATCGTGTTGTGCAAGAACTCTTCTCTAGCCACTTGGCTTTATTGTGCTAATATCTAATTAAGTTTTGTGGCATTAAGTTTCAAGTTTTACAGGATCACCTATTCACCCCCTCTAGGTGCTCTCACATATGTATGTTGTATGCTATGTTGGTGAACACATATCGTGTGGATCAATTAATATTTACTGTACAATGTGAATTGAGCAAATTACAAATACATCCTATCAAAATTTTCTATTTTTCGGTAAAAAACAGCAAAAAACCGGTTCGTTTCGTGGTAAACCGTCAGTTTTTCGTGAAGTTTTCACAGGTAAAACGGTTCTAATTTAAATTGATTTGGATTGATCAAATCGACCGATTTTTACCGGTTTTCACCGGTTTGTCGGCGGTAAACCTGAAAGCCACCTAGAGGGGGTGAATAGGCTAAACCTGAAATTTTGAACACGCACTTTGCCCGGGGTTAGTATTAGAAATAATTCGAAGTGCGGAAGATAGTTCTCCTTGTTAGGAGTTGCTCAGTTAATGCGGATAACTTAGGGAGCAAACTAAAATCAATATGAGCAAGAGAACTTTTAGAGAAAGGAGGGAAAACAAATCAAGTGGAGATCAACACAAATGAACACGACGATTTATTTACCGAGGTTCGGTTCCAAAGAACCTAGTCCCCGTTGAGGAGGCCACAAAGTCCGGGTCTATTCCAACCATTCACCTCTCTCAATCGGTCACTTAGACCAGTCGAGTGCTTATTCTTAATCTCACGGGTCACTAAGTGTCGACATTTCGACCCTGGGGGGTCCCTGGACCGACGAGTAAATTTGTCGCTGCGTGTCCCAGCCCAGATGGGTTGGCGCGAGATGGAACACAAGGGAGAAACGTGGCTCGTATTATCTCGCACCAGGGGGTGTGCTCGTAGTAGGGGTTACAAGCGTTCGTGAGAGAGAGAGGGTGAGCCTATTCGTTAGCTCGTTCCCCCGCGCGACCCTCCGCATGAAGGCCCTGGACCTCCCTTTTATAGATGCAAGGAGAGGGTCCAAATGTATAATGGGGGGTGTAGCTAGGCGGTAACGTGTCTCGCAGGGAAGTGCCTGAGCCCTGTGTACATGCCAACGTGGCTGTCGGAGAAGTGCTTGAGCCCTGCGTAGGCGATAACGTGGCCGTCAGAGAAGTGCCTGAGCCCTGTAGAAGCACATCTGTCGGTGCTGCTGGGATCTTGCTGACGTCTCCTTGCTTCCGTAGGGGCTGAGAACCACCGTCGTCATGGACGCACGCGGGGAGCCATCATTACTTGTTACCGGGGCGAGCCAGATGGGACGCCGGTCTTGTTCCCCCGTAGCCTAAGCTAGCTAGGGGTAGGGTAATGATGTATCCCCCGTGGCGCGGTCGGTCCGAGCCCGAGGTTGGGCGAGGCGGGGACTTCTCCTGAGGCCGAGGCCGGGGTCGGGCGAGGCGGAGACCTCCTTCCGAGGCCGAGGCCTAAGGTCGGGCGAGGCGGAGCTTCCTATTGCGCCCGAGGCTGAACTTGGCTGTTGTCAGCCTCACCCTGGTGGGTGGCACAGCAGTCGGAGCGAGGCGAGCGGCGCTGTTTTCCTGTCACGTCGGTCAGCGAAAGGGTGAAGTGACTGCGGTCACTTCGACCTTGCCTACTGAGGCACGTGTGTCAGGATAAGGTGTCAGGCGATCCTCGCATTGAATGCGCCTGCGATACGGTCGGTTGGAGAGGCGATTTGGCCAAGGTTGCTTCTCGACGAAGCCTGCCCGAGTTGGGCCTCGGGCGCGCCGAGGGTGCGCCCACTGCCTGAGGAGGCCCTCGGGCGAGACGTAACTTCGTCCCGGACTATAGTTCTCGCCCGAGGCTGGGCTCGGGCGAGGCAAGATCGCGTCCCTTGGGTAGACGAAGCCTTGACCTGAATTGTGCCCATCAGTCTCTGCAGCTTGTGCCGATGGTGGTTACCAGCCGTGTTTAGGAGTGTTGGGGGTACCCCTAATTACGGTACCCGACAGTAGCCCCCGAGCCTCGAAGGGAGTGTTGGTACTCGCTTGGAGGCTTTGCCACACTTTTTTTGCGAGGGGACCGGCCTTTCTCGGTTATACTTTGTTCCAGTGGGTGCGCGCGAGCGCACCCGCCGGGTGTAGCCCCCGAGGCCTCGGAGGAGTGGTTTGACTCCTCTGAGGTCTTAATGCCTTTCGTGATGCCCTGGCCGGCCTGGTTGTTCCCTCATGCGACCTGATTGTAGCCCGGGTGCATGGTCAGGTTCTGAGTTTTTAGGCTGGTTTGTTGACGATGTCAACTGTTTGGCCGTAGCCGGGTTGCGAGAGCAGCCCCCGAGCCTCTGCACGGAGCGAGAGGACAATCAAGGACTGTCTCGACTTTTATTATACGCCCCTTCGTCGCCTTTCCGCAAGGAGGAAGGGGGGGAAAGCACCATGTTGCCCTCGGAGGGCGCCGAACATGGTGTCTCAAGTGAGTTGCTAACGGGTGATCCGAGTGGACGCCCGTGCCCCGTTCGATAAGGGTCGGCTAGTGGCCCAGAGGCGCGCTCCAAAAGTACCTGCAGGTGATTTGCCAGACCCGGACCCGTTCGATAGGATCCGAGGGCTTGATGCCTCCCTCTGGTGGGATTCCATTACAAAATCGCTCCTGCTGGTCTCGGAAATGTCCTAGGGTACCTCGAGAGCGTAGCCCGAGCCTCGGCCATGTAATGGACGTACCCAGAGTCATCCCTCACTCTGCGTGCTCTGGGGCGGCTGTCGAACCCTTCCGAGGGGCCAGCCTTCGAACCCCTGATCAGTAGTGGGCGCGGAGCCCGAGTGCTCTGAGGCGGCTGTCGAACCCTTCCGAGGGGCCAGCCTTCAAACCCCTGATCAGTAATGAGCTTGAAGCCCGAGTGCTCTGGGGCGGCTGTCGAACCCTTCCGAGGGGCCAGCCTTCGAACCCCTGATCAGTAGGAGGGCTCGGGGCCCGCTTCCTTCGCGGAGAAGGATCCCTTTCGAAATATCCCCTTTTTCGGTCCCTGTAGCAAGAGAGAGAAAGGGGAAGAGGAAAAGGATATGAATTTAAATGGTGTGACGCACCTTTTTTGACGTGGTCATCATGGCGGAGGTGAAACGATGCCTGCTTCGCCTGCCAAAGGTGTCGCTTGCCCTGCCGAGGAGTTTATGCGACGGGACGGGCGATTTGCGGGGCGGCCGTTGCGTGCGTGAGTCGTTCGAGGAACGGGCCACGGGCGCGACATCTTCACGCCGTGGGAGAGGGCTCCCCTGTCGCTTCAGGAGGGGACGCGAGCCTGCAGGCGATTCGACCGCTGCTTCCACCCGTCTGCTGAAATTACTGGCGGTCCACTTTTGGCCATACCGACCGTCGCGCCTCTTCCCGCGGCTGACTGACCCATGATCGTTGTGCTCAATTGGCACTATTGGGTCATGCACAGGGCAGCCTCGAGTCGCGGTACTGGTTCCGCAGTCGAGAAGACGCAACATGGGCGAGAGTGGCAGTGCGGTTTCCTTGCACGTAGTAACCGTTGCGCCGGTTGCATGACATGCGGGCCCGGGCCATCACGCTAACCCACCAGATGCGATGAAGCCGAAAGGGTGCACAACCGTGGTGCGGTTGCACGCCTCCTGCATGGCGGTCCGCCCTTTTGCCCGCTAGTTTCGGCGAGAATGGGGGAACGCTTATAACCGTGGGGTGGTTACCTGCTTCGCATGCAGTGGTTTGGCTTCCTCCGTTTCTGGTCAGCCCGCATGACGTGTGGGACCCAGCCCCCGTGCCGGAGGGTGGGAACCCTGGAGCTCGTCGGTGGAGACTTTGCTCGTGACGCTTGGAATGCAAGTGGGGAGAGCCGCCTTTAAAAAGGGGTCGATCCCTTGGGCGGTGGACATGCCTCCGCACTCCCCTCATGCATTGTGCCCTTCCACCTTTTGAGCCCCCGGATGGGGGGCACCCACGTTGCCTTCGTCTTGCTGCTGTTGGAGGAGCGCGACCTCGTGAGGGTTGGCGCCTTTCAGCCATCGCTGGCTTCAAGGATTTTCATCATGCAGCCCGGCTGCATTCCCTCACCAATGGTCATCCAGGATGATGACCACTAGTTCGGTGGTGGGGAGAAGCAAGCCGGGCTGCGGCCTCAGCCCCGCCCTCAGCTTCAAGGATCTTCATCATCCTTGCTGTGGTGGAGGGCGAGCTGAGCCGGGGTTCTACCTCCCGCATGGGCCGGCAGGCCGCCTCTTCCTTCAGCATCCAGGGGAGAGGGCGCTCACCGGCCTTGCGGAGGGGGCGAACTTTGACAACGCGGGACTGGTCGGCCGCAAGCGTCGTTAGCTCCAGCGTGCCTAGCTCGCTGGCTCAGCTGGCTCTGTCGCGGCCTCCGACGCTGCCTCCTGCCGCTTGATCTGGGCGTGGCCGTCCGTCCACCGCACGGGCGATTGTTGTGCCGTGCGCACCGCGGGATCGTCCAAGACGTCGTATCCAGCCGGCCGCATGGGCGGCGTTCGTGTTCTTGGATTGTTTTGTCCTCACTCCGGCACGACGCCTCCACGCGAAGGTCGGTGTCTGCCCGTCCGCGAGGACTTGAGTGGGGATCTGCGGGCGCAGGCTGGGGTGGCCGCCATTCGTTGGCATAGCGCTGGCGCGCAGGTGGCCGCTGTCGTCGGTGCTGAGGTGGTGGTCGCTAGAGGAGGTTTCTCCGCCGACGAGACCGTCGGCGCCACCCGTGGTCAGACCTCCGGCTCTTTGGCTTTGATGGCTTGTCCTCGCCCCTCGAGTGGGGACGTGGGCGAGGGCCTTCTTATAGTAGTGTTTGCCCTGAGGTCGTCGCTGCTGCTGTTTAGCCGCCCGAGGCGGAGGTCGTTGTCGCTGCTGGTGTGGTGGTCGCCGGCGAGCCACCTGGAGTTTGTTGTCCCGCAGGCTCTCTGGTGTGGAGGTTGTTCATACCCGCGGGAGTGGAACTGGAGTCCCATTTGTAATGGTACCCTGAGTATGGGTGTTTGTTCATTGTGGCTGTCGAGGCCTGAACATCTAGGTATTTGAGTGTAATACCGTGTTTCTTCCTCATTTCGAGCACTAGGACTTGCCTGTCGGCTAGCTGAACCACTTAACCGAGCGTGAGTTGCTTTGCACGGAAGGTGACGAGTGAGGTATCCGTATCCCGGAGGCATATGAGTCCCTCGGCTCAGTCGGCCTTGCCGCTCAAGGCTTCTCTTGCTCAGTTTTAGAACCTTCGGCCGCTCTGCGATGAGCTGGAGCCAGAGGCAGTGGCGTCGGCATGGACAGAGGCGAAGTCGGCACGAAAAGAGGCTTCATCGACCTAGGAGCATGTGGCTTCCTAGGCCGAGGAGGTGCAGCAGCGGCGGCTGGAGCTTGGCCAGGTCATCTGCGAGCGGGACCAATCCCGGAGTCATGTCGCCGAGGCCGTGAGCCGGGATGAGGTCCTCGGGGGACAGCTGGCTGAGGCTACGGAGTGGCCAGCCGAGGCGTTCGCTCGGGCCGGAACCCTTGCGGAGAACCTGACTGTGAGGGCCCGAGCGCGGTGCTGGCGTCCTCCTCCGAGGTGGAGATCCTTCCACCCGAGTCACCGTCCGAGGCTGGGCCAAGATCTGCCGAGGGTGGAAACGACGCTGAGGGTGCTGGTGCTCCCTCTGCCGATGTCTGAACCTGCAGGAACAGTTTGTCTGTAGTATGCGTATGTTTTTTGCGGCCGCTGGGGCCTAAACATTTTAACGCTGGATTATAAAGCTGCGTTTTCTTTCCTCTTGTTTCGTGTGTTTGGACTTGTTTGGTAGTAGAGTCCCTCGTCCGAGCGTGAATTACTTTTCGCGGAAGGTGATGAGTGAGGTATCTGTATCCCGGAGGCGTAGGAATCCCTCGGCTCGGTCGGCCTTGCCGCTCACGTGTACTCTCGTCGTTTTTGGGGTTCTGCTATCAAAGCAGTCGAAACGGCACGAAAGCCGTTCTGGCAGAAAAGTTTTCAAGCGTTAGGACTTGTTCGGCAGCAGAATCCCTTGTTCGAGCGTGAGTTACTTATCGCGGAAGGTGATGAGTGAGGTATCCGTATCCTGGAGGCGTAGGAGTCCCTTGGCTCGGTCGGCCTTGCCGCTTACGTGTACTCTCGTCGTTTTTAGGACCCCGCTATCGAAGCAGTCGAAAAGAGCGAAAGACGTTCTGGCAAAAGACTTTTCCGAGGAAAATTTTGACGCAGAGGGGGTTCCCCCCTTCTAGCCCCCGAGGGAGGGTCGGGCTTTGCCGAGGCAAGGCTGATCCTTCCTTGACGGTTAGACTCTATTTATGTATGTAAAGAAAAAACGAGGTATATGAACAACTTGAAACATCTTAAGGGTAGAAGCGACGTAGTTGTTGGATGTTCCAAGTGTTGCTGTAGACCTCGCCTTGATCGTTGGCCAGCTTGTATGTTCCGGGCTTCAAAATCTTGGCGATGATGAACGACCCTTCCCAGGGAGGAGTAAGCTTGTGGCGTCCTCGGGCGTCCTGCCGCAGCCGAAGTACCAAGTCTCCCACCTGGAAGCCTCGGGGCCGAACCCCTCGGGCGTGGTAGCGTCGCAGAGACTGCTGATACCGCGCCGAGTGTAGTAAGGCCACGTCCCGAGCCTCTTACAGCTGGTCTAGTGAGTCTTCTCGGCTGACCTGGTTGCTTCGGTCGTCGTACGCCTTTGTCCTCGGGGAACCGTATTCTAAGTCTGTGGGTAAGATAGCCTCGGCCCCATAGACTAGAAAGAACGGCGAGAAACCCGTGGCTCGGCTCGGCGTCGTCCTCAGACTCCAGACCATCGAGGGTAGCTCTTTCATCCACCGCTTGCCGAATTTGTTGAGGTCGTTGTAGATCCTTGGTTTAAGTCCCTGCAGAATCATACCGTTGGCACGCTCCACCTGCCCATTCGTCATGGGGTGAGCTACGGCGGTCCAGTCCACATGGATGTGGTGGTCCTCGCAGAAGTCCAGGAACTTCTTCCCAGTGAACTGTGTGCCGTTGTCGGTGATGATGGAGTTCGGGACCCCAAAGCGATGGATGATGTTGGTGAAGAACGCCACTGCCTACTCAGACCTGATGCTGGTTAAGGGTCGGACCTCGATCCACTTGGAGAATTTGTCGATGGCGACCAGCAGGTGCGAGAAGCCCCTAGGTGCCTTCTGCAAGGGATCAACGAGGTCCAGACCCCACACTGCAAACAACCAGGTGATGGGTATTGTCTACAGGGCCTAAACGGGCAGGTGCGTCTGTCTCGCGTAGAATTAACACCCTTGGCAAGAGCATACAATCCTAGTGGCATCGGCCACCGCGGTCGGCCAGTAGAAACCTTGTTGGAAGGCGTTTCCCACGAGGGCTCGAGGTGCTGCGTGGTGACCGCAAGCCCTCGAGTGTATTTCTTGCAATAGCTCCTATCCTTCGGCGACGGATATACATCATTGGAGAATGCCTGAGGGGCTGCAGTGGTAGAGCTCCTTTTCATCATCCAGTAAGACGAACGACTTGGCGCGCCGCGCCAGTCGCCGAGCTTCGGCCTTGTTGAGGGGTAGATCTCCTCGGAGGAGATATTCCAGGTACGGGGCCTACCAGTTCGGGTCAGACGTGACCCCATTCTGCTCTCCCTCGACGCGCAGGGCCTCACCCTCGGCGGTCGGGGATACCTCGGGCTAGGCCGAGGCCTCCTCGGGCTCGGGCGTGTCGTCGATCTTGACGGAGGGTTGATGTATGTCTCCGGAGAAGACGTCTGGGGGAACCATTGTCTGCCCCGAGGCTATTTTCGCTAGCTCATCCACAGTCTCGTTGTACCGTCGAGCGATGTGGTTGAGCTCCATCCCGTAGAACTTGTCTTCCAGGTGTCGAACTTCGTCGCAGTAGGCCTCCATCTTCGGGTCGCGATAGTAGGAGTTCTTCATGACTTGGTAAATGACAAGCTGTGAGTCGCCACGAGCGTCGAGGCGCCGAACCCCTAGCTCGATGGCGATGCGCAACCCATTAACCAGACCCTCGTACTCGGCCACGTTGTTTGACGCCGGGAAATGGAGGCGCAACACGTAGCGGAGATGTTTCCCGAGGGGTGAGATGAAGAGCAGGCCAGCACCTGCTCCTATTTTCATCAGCGACCCATTGAAGTACATGGTCCAAAGCTCGGGTTGGATCGGAGCTGTAGGCAATTGGGTGTCGACCCATTCAGCCACGAAGTCCGCCAAGACTTGGGATTTTATGGTCTTCCGAGGAGCGAACGAGATTGTCTCGCCCATGAGTTCCACTGCCCACTTTGCTATCCTACCCGAGGCCTCTCGGCACTGGATGATCTCCCCCAAGGGGAAGGATGACACCACAGTCACTGGATGAGACTCGAAGTAGTGTCGCAATTTTGGCCGCGTCAGAATTACTGCGTACAGTAGCCTCTAAATTTGCGGGTAGCGGATCTTGGTCTCGGATAGCACTTCACTAATGAAGTAAACCGACCTCTGGACGAGCTGTGCATGCCCTTCTTCTCGTCTCTCGACTACGATCGCGGCGCTGACCACCTGAGTGGTTGCGGCTATGTAGATCAAGAGGGCTTCTCCTGCAGCGGGGGGCACCAAGATGGGCGCATTTGTAAGGAGCGCCTTTAAGTTTCCGAGGGCTTCCTCGGCCTTGGGGGTCCAAGTGAAGCGCTCGACCTTCCTTAAGAGGCGGTACAAGGGTAGGCCTTTTTCACCGAGGCGTGAGATAAAGCGGCTCAGAGCTGCAAGGCATCCCATGACCCTTTGTACTCCTTTCAAATCTTTGATAGGCCCCATGTTGGTGATGGCCGCGATTTTCTCTGGGTTGGCCTCGATGCCCCGCTCGGAGACGATGAACCCCAGGAGCATGCCTCGGGGGACTCCGAAGACACACTTCTCGAGATTGAGCTTCATGCCCTTCGCACTCAGACACTTGAATGAAGTTTCAAGGTCAGAGAGGAGGTCGGAGGCTTTCCTCGTCTTGACAACGATGTCATCGATGTAAGCCTCGACCGTTCGGCCGATGTGCCCTCCGAACATGTGGTTCATGCACCTTTGGTATGTTGCACCTGCATTCCTCAAGCCAAATGGCATAATAGTATAACAGTACATGCCAAAAGGTGTGATGAAAGAAGTCGCGAGCTTGTCGGACTCTTTCATCTTGATTTGGTGATAACCTGAATAGGCGTCAAGGAATGACAGGATTTCGCACCCAGCAGTGGAGTCCACAATTTGATCGATGCGAGGCAGAGGGTAGGGAACCTTCGGACATGCTTTGTTTAGACTAGTGTAGTCTACGCACATCCTCCACTTCCCACCTTTCTTTTTCACAAGCACAGGGTTAGCTAACCATTCGAGATGGAATACCTCTTTGATGAACCTTGCAGCCATGAGCTTATGGATCTCCTCGCCTATGGCTCTACGCTTTTCTTCGTCAAAATGGCGCAGAGGCTGCTTCACGGGTCGGGCACCGGCTCGGATATCCAGTGAGTGCTCGGCGACATCCCTCGGTATGCCGGGCATGTCCCAGGGACTCCACGCAAAAACTCGTGCGTTCGCGCGGAGAAAGCCGACGAGCACTGCTTTCCATTTGAGGTCGAGCTTGGAGCTGATCCGGACTTGCTTGCAGGCAACGTTGCTGGGGTCGAGGGCGATGGACTTAACCGCCTCAGCCGGCTCAAAGTTGTCGGCGTGGCGCTTCGCATCAGGCACCTCCTTGGAGAGGCACTCCAGGTCGGCGATGAGGGCCTCGGACTCGGTGAGGGCCTCAGCGTACTCCACGCACTCGACATCACATTCGTACGTGTGTCGCTACGTGGATCTGACGGTGATGACCCCGTTGGGGCCTGACATCTTGAGCTTGAGGTACGTGTAGTTGGGGACGGCCATGAACTTGGCGTAGCACGGTCTCCCCAGCACCGCGTGGTAGGTCCCTCGGAACCCGACCACCTCGAATGTGAGGGTTTCCTTTCGGAAGTTGGAGGGAGTTCCGAAGCAGACGGGCAGATCGAGTTGTCCAAGGGGCAGGACGCGCTTCCCGGGGACGATCCTATGAAAGGGCACCGCACTGGCCCGGATTGTGGACAGATCGATCCCCAAGAGCCCGAGGGTCTCGGCGTAGATGATGTTGAGGCTGCTGCCTCCGTCCATGAGGACCTTGGTGAGCCTGGCGTTGCCGATGACAGGGTCGACAACGAGCGGGTACTTTCCTGGGCTCGGCACGCAGTCGGGGTGGTCGCCTTGGTGGAAGGTGATGGGCTTGTCGGACCAGTCTAGGTAGACTGGCGCCGCCACCTTTACCGAGCAGACCTCCCGGTGCTCCTGCTTGTGGTGCCGAGCCGAGGCGTTCGCCACTTGCCCACCGTAGATCATGAAGCAGCCATGGACCTCGGGGAACTCCTCTTCCTTGTCGCCCTCTTTCTTGTTGTTGTCTTGGCCTTTGTCGTCTCCCGCCGGTGGCCCGGCCTTATGGAAGTAGCGCCGAAGCATGACACATTCCTCAAGGGTGTGCTTGACGGGACCCTGGTGGTAGGGGCACGACTCCTTGAGCATTTTGTCGAACAGGTTGGCCCCTCCGGGAGGCTTCCATGGGTTCCTGTGCTCGACAGCAGCGACGAGATCCGCATCAGCGGCGTCGCGCTTTGCTTGCGCCTTCTTCTTGGCCTTCTTCTTTGTGCCCTGCTGGGCGGACGCCTCGGGGACGTCTTCCTGCTGCCGTCGCTGAGGCTGCTTGTCCTTCTGGAAGATGGCTTCGACCGCCTCCTGACCAGAGGCGAACTTGGTGGTGATGTCCATCAACTCACTCGCCTTGGTGAGAGTCTTGCGGCCCAGTTTGCTCACCAGGTCACGGCAAGTGGTGCCGGCGAGGAACGCCTCGATGACATCCGAGTCGGTGATGTTGGGCAGCTCGGTGTGCTGCTTCGAAAACCGCCGGATGTACTCTCGCAGGGATTCCCCTGGCTGCTGGCGGCAGCTTCGGAGATCCCAGGAGTTCCCAGGGCGCACGTACGTGCCCTGGAAGTTTCCAGCGAAGGCCTTGACCAGGTCGTCCCAGCTGGAGATCTGCGCAGGAGGCAGATGCTCTAGCCAGGCTCGGGCGACGTCGGAGAGGAACAGGGGGAGGTTGCAGATGATGAGGTTATCGTCGTCCGTTCCTCCCAGCTGGCAGGCCAGCCGGTAGTCCGCAAGCCACAACTCCGGCCTTGTTTCCCCCGAGTACTTGGTGATGGTAGAAGGGGTCCGGAACTGGGTCGGGAACGGCGCCCGTCGTATGCCCCGGCTGAAGGCTTGCGGACCTGGTGGTTCGGGCGAGGGGCTCCGATCCTCCTCGCTGTCGTAGCGTCCCCCACGCCAGGGGTGGTAGCCTCGGTGCACCTTCTCGTCAAGGCGGGCTCGATGGTCGCGGCGGTGGTGCTCATTGCCGAGGCGACCCGGGGCTGCAGGCGTCGCGTCCCGCGTGCGCCCAGTGTGGACCGAGGCCTCCCGCATGAGTCGGGAAGTTGTTGTGCGATGCTCCGGGGGACACCCTTGCCTTCGGGAAGCAGAGCTTTCGGCCCGTCGGACCACGGTATCCTCCAGGAGATTCTTGAGTTCTCCCTGGATACGCCACCCCTCGGTGGTGGATGGCTCCGGCATTGCTTGGAGTAGTATTGCCGTTTCGACCCCGGGGGGTCCCTGGACCGACGAGTAAATTTGTCGCTGCGTGTCCCAGCCCAGATGGGTTGGCGCGAGATGGAACATAAGGGAGAAATGCGGCTCGTATTATCTCGCACCAGGGGGGTGTGCTCGTAGTAGGGGTTATAAGCGTTCGCGCGCGAGAGAGAGGGTGAGCCTGTTCGTTAGCTCGTTCCCCCGCGTGACCCTCCGCATGAAGGCCCTGGACCTCCCTTTTATAGATGCAAGGAGAGGGTCCAGATGTACAATGGGGGGTGTAGCTAGGCGCTAACGTGTCTGGCAGGGAAGTGCCTGAGCCCTGTGTACATGCCAATGTGGTTGTCAGAGAAGTGCTTGAGCCCTGCGTAGGCGATAACGTGGTCGTCGGAGAAGTGCCTGAGCCCTGTAGAAGCACACATGTCGGTGCTGCTGGGATCTTGCTGACGTCTCCTTGCTTCCGTAGGGGGCTGAGCACCACCGTCGTCATGGACGCACGCGGGGAGCCATCATTACTTGTTACCGGGGCGAGCCAGATGGGACGCCGGTCTTGTTCCCCCGTAGTCTGAGCTAGCTAGGGGTAGGGCAATGATGTATCCCCCGTGGCGCGGTCGGTCCGAGCCCAAGGTCGGGCAAGGCGGAGACTTCTCCTGAGGCTGAGGCCGGGGTCGGGCGAGGACGCGATTCCTCCCGAGGCCGAGGTTGAGGCCGAGCCCTGGGGTCGGGCGAGGCGGAGACCTCCTTCCGAGGCCGAGGCCTAAGGTCGGGCGAGGCGGAGCCTCCTGTTGCGCCCGAGGCCGAACTTGGCTGTTGTCAGCCTCACCCTGGTGGGTGGCACAGCAGTCGGAGCGGGGCGAGCGGCGCTGTTTTCCTGTCAGGTCGGTCAGCGAAAGGGTGAAGTGACTGCGGTCACTTTGACCTTGCCGACTGAGGCACGTGTGTCAGGATAAGGTGTCAGGCGATCCTCGCATTGAATGCGCCTGCGATACGGTCGGTTGGAGAGGCGATTTGGCCAAGGTTGCTTCTCGACGAAGCCTGCTCGAGTTGGGCCTCGGGCGTGCCGAGGGTGCGCCCACTGCCTGAGGAGGCCCTCGGGCGAGACGTAACTTCGTTCGGGGCTACAGTTCCCGCCCAAGGCTGGGCTTGGGCGAGGCGAGATCGCCTCCCTTGGGTAGAAGAAGCCTTGACCTGAATCGTGCCCATCAGTCTCTACAGCTTGTGCTGATGGTGGTTACCAGCCGTGTTTAGGAGTGTTGGGGGTACCCCTAAATTACGGTACCCGACAGTAGCCCCCGAGCCTCGAAGGGAGTGTTGGTACTCGCTTGGAGGCTTTGCCGCACTTTTTTGCGAGGGGACCGGCCTTTCTCGGTTATACTTTGTTCCGGTGGGTGCGCGCGAGCGCACCCGCCGGGTGTAGCCCCCGAGGCATTGGAGGAGTGGTTTGACTCCTCTGAGGTTTTAATGCCTTTCGTGATGCCATGGCCGGCCTGGTTGTTCCCTCATGCGACCTGATTGTAGCTCGGGTGCATGGTCAGATTCTGAGTTTTTAGGCTGGTTTGTTGATGCTGTCAACGGTTTGGCCGTAGCCGGGTTGCGAGAGCAGCCCCCGAGCCTCTGCACGGAGCGAGAGGACGATCAAGGATTGTCTCGACTTTTACTATACGCCCCTTCGTCGCCTTTCCACAAGGAGGAAGGGGGGGGGGAAAGCGCCATGTTGCCCTCGGAGGGCGCCGAACATGGTGTCTCCAGTGAGTTGCTAACGGGTGATCCGAGTGGACGCCCGTGCCCCGTTCGATAAGGGTCGGCTAGTGGCCCAGAGGCACGCTCCAAAAGTACCTGCAGGTGATTTGCCGGACCCAGACCCGTTCGATAGGGTCCAAGGGCTTGATGCCTCCCTCGACGCGCAGGGCCTCACCCTCGGCGGCCGGGGATACCTCGGGCTGGGCCGAGGCCTCCTCGGGCTGGGCCGAGGCCTCCTCGGGCTCGAGCGTGTCGTCGATCTTGACGGAGGGTTGATGTATGTCTCTAGAGAAGACGTCTGGGGGAACCGTTGTCCGCCCCGAGTGATGAGGACATCCTCCACTATTACCCGTTGGCAAAGACGCAATTGGCCTAGTTGGCCCAATTGTAGTCGGACGGTGACCGTATGAGCCTCGGAATTATCCCACCTCGCTTAACTTGGGAGGAGGACTCCACTTTAAAAGGGAGAGCCACCCTTCCCCCATTGGGCTAGCTAGTCTTTTGGGGCGATTGGGCCTTTCCCTGAGTTGGTTGTGCTTAATGAACTGTTGGGCTCCGGGCAACCCTAATTTGTTGGGCCTCGGCCAACCCCACCTGGGTTGGGTGCATTATCTGGTATCAGAGCTAGGGCCCATTTTAAGAAGGTGGGAATGATGAGGACATCCTCCACTATTACCCGCTGGCAAAGACGCAATTGGCCTAGTTGGCCCAATTGTAGTCGGACGGTGACCGTGTGAGCCTCAGAATTATCCCACCTCGCTTAACTTGGGAGGAGGAAGCGACTTTAAAAGGGAGAGCCACCCTTCCCCCATTGGGCTAGTCTTTTGGGGCGATGGGCCTTTCCCTGAGTTGGGTGTGCTTAATGGACTATTGGGCTCCGGGCAACCCTAATTTGTTAGGCCTCGGCCAACCCCACCTGGGCTGGGTGCATCACCGAGGCTATTTTTGCCAGCTCATCCGCAGTCTTGTACCGTCGAGCGATGTGGTTGAGCTCCAGCCCGTAGAACTTGTCTTCTAGGCATTGAACTTCGTCGCAGTAGGCCTCCATCTTCGGGTTGCGGCAGTGGGAGTTCTTCATGACTTGGTCAATGACAAGCTGCGAGTCGCCACGAGCGTCGAGGCGCCAAACCCCTAGCTCGATGGCGATGCGCAACCCATTAACCAGACCCTCGTACTCGGCCACGTTGTTTGACGCCGGGAAATGGAGGCGCAACACGTAGCGGAGATGTTTCCCGAGGGGTGAGATGAAGAGCAGGCCAGCACCTGCTCCTATTTTCATCAGCGACCCATTGAAGTACATGGTCCAAAGCTCGGGTTGGATCGGAGCTGTAGGCAATTGGGTGTCGACCCATTCAGCCACGAAGTCCGCCAAGACTTGGGATTTTATGGTCTTCCGAGGAGCGAACGAGATTGTCTCGCCCATGAGTTCCACTGCCCACTTTGCTATCCTACCCGAGGCCTCTCGGCACTGGATGATCTCCCCCAAGGGGAAGGATGACACCACAGTCACTGGATGAGACTCGAAGTAGTGTCGCAATTTTGGCCGCGTCAGAATTACTGCGTACAGTAGCCTCTAAATTTGCGGGTAGCGGATCTTGGTCTCGGATAGCACTTCACTGATGAAGTAAACCGGCCTCTGGACGAGCAGGGCATGCCCTTCTTCTTGTCTCTCGACTACGATCACGGCGCTGACCACCTGAGTGGTTGTGGCTACGTAGATCAAGAGGGTTTCTCCCACAGCGGGGGGCACCAAGATGGGCGCATTTGTAAGGAGCGCCTTTAAGTTTCCGAGGGCTTCCTTGGCCTCGGGGGTCCAAGTGAAGCGCTCGACCTTCCTTAAGAGGCGATACAAGGGTAGGCCTTTTTCGCCGAGGCGCGAGATGAAGCGGCTCAGAGCCGCAAGGCATCCCATGACCCTTTGTACTCCTTTCAAATCTTTGATAGACCCCATGTTGGTGATGGCCACGATTTTCTCCGGGTTGGCCTCGATGCCCCGCTCGGAGACGATGAACCCCAGGAGCATGCCTCAGGGGACTCTGAAGACACACTTCTCAGGATTGAGCTTCACGCCCTTCGCTCTCAGACACTCGAATGTCGTTTTAAGGTCGGAGAGGAGGTCGGAGGCTTTTCTCGTCTTGACAACGATGTCATCGACGTAAGCCTCGACCGTTCGACCGATGTGCTCTCTGAATATGTGGTTCAAGCACCTTTGGTATGTTGCACTTGCATTCCTCAAGCCAAATGGCATAGTAGTATAACAGTACATGCCAAAAGGTATGATGAAAGAAGTCGCGAGCTGGTCGGACTCTTTCATCTTGATTTGGTGATAACCTGAATAGGCATCAAGGAATGACAGGAATTCGCACTCAGCAGTGGAGTCCACAATTTGATCGATGCGAGGCAGAGGGTAGGATACCTTCGGACATGCTTTGTTTAGACCAGTGTAGTCTACGCACATCCTCCACTTCCCACCTTTCTTTTTCACAAGCACAGGGTTAGCTAACCATTCAGGATGGAATACCTCTTTGATGAACCCTGCAGCCATGAGCTTGTGGATCTCCTCGCCTATGGCTCTGCGCTTTTCTTCGTCGAAACGGCGCAGAGGCTGCTTCATGGGTCGGGCACCGGCTCGGATATCCAGTGAGTGCTCGGCGACATCCCTCGGTATGCCGGGCATGTCCGAGGGACTCCACGCAAAAACTTTGGCGTTCGCGTGGAGAAAGCCGACGAGCACTGCTTCCTATTTGGGGTCGAGCTCGGTGCTGATCCAGACTTGCTTGCAGGCGTCGTTGTTGGGGTCGAGGGCGACGGACTTAACCACCTCAGCTGGCTCGAAGTTGCCGGCGTGGCGCTTCGCATCAGGCACCTCCTTGGAGAGGCACTCCAGGTCGGTGATGAGTGCCTCGGACTCGGCGAGGGCCTCAGCGTACTCCACGCACTCCACGTCGCATTCGTACGCGTGTCGGTACGTGGATCCGACGGTGATGACCCCGTTGGGGCCTGACATCTTGAGCTTGAGGTACATGTAGTTGGGGACGACCATGAACTTGGCGTAGCACGGTCTCCCCAGCACCGCGTGGTAGGTCCCTCGGAACCCGACCACCTCGAACGTGAGGGTTTCCTTTCGGAAGTTGGAGGGAGTTTTGAAGCAGACGGGCAGATCGAGTTGTCAAAGGGGCAGGACGCGCTTCCCGGGGACGATCCCGTGAAAGGGCGCCGCACCAGCCCGAATTGTGGATAGATCGATCCCCAAGAGCCTGAGGGTCTCGGCGTAGATGATGTTGAGGCTGCTGCCTCCGTCCATGAGGACCTTAGTGAGCCTGGCGTTGCCGATGATGGGGTCGACAACGAGCGGGTACTTTCCTGGGCTCGGCACGCAGTCGGGGTGGTCGCCTTGGTGGAAGGTGATGGGCTTGTCGGACCAGTCTAGGTAGACTGGCGCCGCCACCTTTACCGAGCAGACCTCTCGGCGCTCCTGCTTGCGGTGCCGAGCCGAGGCGTTCGCCACTTGCCCACCGTAGATCATGAAGCAGTTGTGGACCTCGGGGAACTCCTCTTCCTTGTCGCCCTCTTTCTTGTTGTTGTATTGGCCTTTGCCGTCTACCGCCGGTGGCTCGGCCTTATGGAAGTAGCGCCGAAGCATGACGCGTTCCTCGCCGGCACCACTTGTCGCGACCCGATGAGCAAACTGGGCCGCAAGACTCCCACCAAGGCGAGCGAGTTGATGGACATTGCCAACAAGTTCGCCTCTGGTTAGGAGGCGGTTGAAGTCATCTTCTAGAAGGACAAGCAGCCTCTAGAAGAGGGGGAACAGGGGGAGGTTGCGGATGATGAGGTTGTCATCATCCGTTCCTCCCAGCTGGCAGGCCAGCTGGTAGTCCGCAAGCCACAACTCCGGCCTTGTTTCCCCCGAGTACTTGGTGATGGTAGTCGGGGCTCGGAACCGGGTCGGGAACGGCGCCCGTCGTATGGCCCGGCTGAAGGCTTGCGGACCTGGTGGTTCAGGTGAGGGGCTCCGATCCTCCTCGCTGTCGAAGCGTCCCCCACGCCTGGGGTGGTAGCCTCGGCGCACCTTCTCGTCAAGATGGGCTCGACGGTCGCAGTGGTGGTGCTCGTTGCCGAGGCGACCCGGGGCTGCAGGCGTCGCGTCCCGTGTGCGCCCGGTGTGGACCGTGGCCTCCCGCATGAGTCGGGAAGTCGTTGCGTGATGCTTCGAGGGGCACCCTTGCCTTCAGGAGGCAGAGCTTTCGACCCGTCGGACCGCGACATCTTCCAGGAGATTCTTGAGTTCTCCCTGGATACGTCGCCCCTCGGTGGTGGATGGCTCCGACATTGCTCGGAGTAGTATTGTCGCTGCAGCCAGATTATGGCCGACCCCGCTGGAGGCCGGGGGCAGCCTTGCCCTGGCATCGTCAATGATACGGCGCTGGACGTCCCGGGCCTGATGACGCGCTTCTCTGGCGAGTGCTCGGCCTGCCCACTCCTGCCCGATGTTTTGCCGGAGCTGCACAAGTTGCCCTGCTTCCTCGTCGAGCTTGGCCTGCATCTCGCGGATTTGCTCGAGCTATGTGTCCTGACCCCCCGCAGGGACTGGGACCACAGCTAGCTCCCGCAGGATGTCAACGCGAGGCGCAGGCCCAGGGGGATCGTCATCCTCCGGCATACCGAGGTGGTTGCCTTCATCGTGACCCCCTAGATCGACGTGGATACATTCGCGACTTGGGTCACAACCCTCGTCGTCAAGGCTATGGCCATCATCGGAGCAATCGGAGAGGCAGTAGTCACATGCGGTCATGAGGTCTCGCATGGCACTAGGATCGCGGAGCCCGGAGAAATCCCAACCGGAGTCGGGACCGTCCTCTTCCTCGGAACCCGGGGGCCCATAGGTTGAAACGGCCGTCAGTCGGTCCCAAGACGACCACATGTGGTATCCCAGAAGGTTAGGGTATGCCTTTACGAAAGCGCACACCGAAGCGGGATCGCTTGGTGGATCGAAGCTGAATCTAAATGGCACAGGGTGGAAAACGGACGATACCTCTTGATCGATGGACGGTGACGAAGTAGCGTCGGGGACGGATTGCACCGTTATCTCAGGTACGAGGCTAACGCCCAGGAAGCCCTTCACGAGTGTGCTGGCGTCATCTGTCCGCTTGGGGTTGGCACGTTGCGGGGAAATGACATCAGTCGATGTCTCAGGTGTGAGGACAACGCCCGACATGTCCCCCGCTGGGGTGTCGGCGTCGCCGACTCGCTTGACAGCCTACGAGGTGCCGCCTCCTGCCTGGCCACGGTTGCCCCGTCTCCTCCTCCTGCGGTGAGTAGGGTGGCAGGACAAACCCGGATGCTGCTCTTCCGCCACGGGGGGAAGACGTCGCCGAGTTCGCCGCCGCCGGGCGAGCTGACGACCGTCGTGGTTGCTGTTGCGCTGCGGGGGGAGGAGTACCATGTCGTAGCTGCCGTCGAGGGACATGAACTCGAGACTCCCGAAGCGGAGCACCGTCCCAGGCTGAAGAGGTTGTTGTAGACTACCCATCTGGAACTCAACGGGAAGTTGTTCGTTAACACGCAGTAGGCCCCTACCTGGCGTGCCAACTATCGGCGTTTCGACCCCGGGGGGTCCCTGGACCGACGAGTAAATTTGTCGCTGCGTGTCCCAGCCCAGATGGGTTGACGCGAGATGGAACACAAGGGAGAAACACGACTCGTATTATCTCGCACCAGGGGGGTGTGCTCGTAGTAGGGGTTACAAGCGTTCGCGAGAGAGAGAGGGTGAGCCTGTTCGTTAGCTCGTTCCCCCGCGCGACCCTCCGCATGAAGGCCCTGGACCTCCCTTTTATAGATGCAAGGAGAGGGTCCAGATGTACAATGGGGGGGTGTAGCTAGGCGCTAACGTGTCTGGCAGGGAAGTGCCTGAGCCCTGTGTACATGCCAACGTGGCTGTCGGAGAAGTGCTTGAGCCCTGCGTAGGCGATAACGTGGCCGTCAAAGAAGTGCCTGAGCCCTGTAGAAGCACAGCTGTCGGTGCTGCTGGGATCTTGCTGACGTCTCCTTGCTTCCGTAGGGGGCTGAGAACCACCGTCGTCATGGACGCACGCGGGGAGCCATCATTACTTGTTACCGGGGCGAGCCAGATGGGACGTCGGTCTTGTTCCCCTGTAGCCTGAGCTAGCTAGGGGTAGGGTAATGATGTATCCCCCGTGGCGCGGTTGGTCCGAGCCCAAGGTCGGGCGAGGCGGAGACTTCTCCTGAGGCCGAGGCCGGGGTCGGGCGAGGACGCGATTCCTCCCGAGGCCGAGGTTGAGGCCGAACCCTGGGGTCGGGCGAGGCGAAGACCTCCTTCCGAGGCCGAGGCCTAAGGTCGGGCGAGGCGGAGCTTCCTGTTGTGCTCGAGGCTGAACTTGGCTGTTGTCAGCCTCACCCTGGTGGGTGGCACAGCAGTCGGAGCGGGGCGAGCGGCGCTGTTTTCCTGTCAGGTCGGTCAGCGAAAGGGTGAAGTGACTGCGGTCACTTCGACCTTGCTGACTAGGCACGTGTGTCAGGATAAGGTGTCAGGCGATCCACGCATTGAATGCGCCTGCGATACGGTCGGTTGGAGAGGCGATTTGGCCAAGGTTGCTTCTCGATGAAGCCTGTCCGAGTTGGGCCTCGGGCGCGCCGAGGGTGCGCCCACTGCCTGAGGAGGCCCTCGGGCGAGACGTAACTTCGTCCGGGACTACAGTTCCCGCCCGAGGCTGGGCTCGGGTGAGGCGAGATCGCGTCCCTTGGGTAGACGAAGCCTTGACCTGAATCGTGCCCATCAGTCTCTGCAGCTTGTGCTGATGGTGGTTACCAGCCGTGTTTAGGAGTGTTGGGGGTACCCCTAATTACGGTACCCGACACTAAGACCCCACAAGGATCACCACACAATTAGATGTCTCTTGCTTGCTTTACAATTCACTTAGAAGACTGAGAAAGAGATGAAGAAAGAACAATTATGAAAAACCAAGCAACAAGAGCGACAAATAACACATGGATCACACTCTCTCAAGTCACTAAGTGTAGCACCCCAAAAATTCAAATATTGAAATTTCTCAAACTCGCTCTAAATTCAAAATGAATTTTAAATTTTGTTTCAAAATGTTTGTTTGCGAGTTTATCTCAACAAATAAAATATAGTGGTATATATTCTCTCTAGAAATCCTTCTCAAAATTTGCTACAAATATTTCCCCAGTGATCCCCTCAAATTCTTTCCAGAAATACTGTCCAAATATTCCACCGATAATTCTCCAAATATTTTCCTCGTGAGAAATACCTACAAAATCATTTTTAAAGTCTCTATAAATATTTTCTACATAATTTTCCTCATGCTCATACGTATACGTACGCCTCTAGTGTCATACAGTGGGCTCTATAGGCTAATTTCACTTATACATGGCTAATACATGCTTATCTCCCACTAATCCTCACCTCCTCCCTCTAATCCCTCCCACCTTGCCTATAAATAGAGAGGTAAGAGCCTCCCCTCAAGCCACCCAAGCCATTTCATGGAAACTCACTCCTCCCCCCACTCCCACTCCCACATAAGCACAACACAAGCACAAGGATCGTTCGGTCGTTCATTCGATCGTTCGTCCACCTGTTCATAGTTTGTTTGTTCGTTCGCCCGGTCGTTCATCGTTCGTTCGTTTGTCCAATCGTTCGATCATTCGTCCGTCAAAATAATCTTTGTTCAGCCGTTATGCTGCCGAAATTCTGATCGTTCGTTCGTCCGATCATTCGATCGTTCGTCTGTTTGTTCATAATCCCTATTCATCGTTCATCATTCGTTCATAGTCCCTATTCATCATTCATCGTTTGTTCATAGTCACTATTCATCGTTCATCGGTCGTTCATATGAATTATTCATCGTTCATTCAGAGCCACTATTCACCGGTCATCGGATCGTTCATAGTCACTGTTCAACGAATCACCGTTCATCGGATCATTTATAGTCGCTATTAATCGTTCGTTCATATGAACTATTCATCGTTCATCGTTCATTCATACGGACTATTTGAAAGGGAAATAGGGTCAAACCTTTTTCCTAAATATTTTTGGTGGTTGAATTGCCCAACACAAATATTTGGACTAACTAGTTTGCTCTAGTTTATACATTCTACAGGTGCCAAAGGTTCAACACAAACTAATAAAAAGAACAAGTTAGGGTTCAAAAGAAAGGAGCAAAAAGGAAACCGAAGTGTTCCCTGGTCTGGCGCACCGGACTGTCCGGTGTGCCACCGGACAGTGTCTGGTGCACCAGGGTGAATCAACTCAAACTCCTCAGCTTCGGGTTTCCCAGGCGCAGCTCCGCTATAATTCACCGGACTATCCGGTGTGCCACCGGACTGTCCGGTGCACCAGCGGAGCAACGGCTATCTGCGCGCAACGGTCGATTCTGACGGATGAACAGTGCAGCACAGTAACACGACAGAAGTGAGAGCAGAAGGTCAGATGGGCACCAGACTGTCTGGTGTGGCACCGGACTATCCGGTGCCGCATGAGGACAAAGCCTCCAACGGTCGACCAAGCTCCAAGCCCTAACGACAGGGTGACGTGGCAGCGCACCGGACACATCGCTAGCAGCCTTCTCCAACGGCTACAATTTAGTTGGTGGCCAGAAATACCACCCCAACCGGCCGCTTCAAGGTGTGGGAGCCCAAGCTACATTCCAAGTCATATACTTGACATATCCAAGACCTCCCAACCACCTCTATTCATTGATCCATCCTATACACAAGATTTAGACCGCTACAACCAACACAAGTGCCACAAAAGAGAGATCAAGCAAAAGAGAGATTCTCGTGTGAATCTAGCAATAGAGCCTTGTGAGAATCATTGAGAGAAAGTGTGTGCTACTTCTTGTGATCACTCGCGCGTGGAGTTTTGACTCCCATTGAACTTCCTCCAAAAGTTTTGGAGACTTGTAAAGCTAGTGAAAGCATCTAGGCCCCTGGTTGGTTTTAGTGATTAATGACAACGTAATATTATATGTGACTAACGTGTGTTTTGCAGAGACAAATGGTAAGTTAGGTCGCATGACAGGTAGAAGTACTACAACGGTGAAAACAATCCCGGAGATAAGAACTCGAAGCGACGGCTAAAACGACGAAACAAAAGGTGAAGGTCTACGGAGTCCGAGTGTCAAGGAGATGTGGACACTCGCATTTTAGTTAGGTCTTTTATTCTCTTTTAGCCGTACTATAAAGAGGGGTTGTCGATGAGTAGTTTGACCAAGAGAGTTCTAGTGTAGTGTTGGTGCATAATCACACTCATACACAGTGCTAGGTGTCACTCTAGAACTCACACTCAAGTTAGAACGAAAACCGATTTGAAAATCAGCTGAAAAACAAGAGTTAGTGTTTCTGGCGTTGGGGCACCGGACTGTCCGGTGTGCACCAGACTGTCTGGTGCACCCTCTGCCAGGTGGGACCAGGCTGATCCGCGGCAAAGGCTTTCCCCTCCGCAGAAACCCGAGAGCGCAGCTTTCAGAGTTGAATTTTAGTGGCACACCGGACACCGCACCGGACTGTCCGGTGTGCACCGGACAGTGGACTGTTCACTGTCTAGTGCGCCATGAGTCCAACGGCTACCTGTCAGAACTAGCCGTTGGAAACGACCGTTGGCGCACCGGTGGCGCACCATTGGCGCACCGGTGGCGCACCGGACTGTCCGGTGCGCCATCACGCAGTGAAATGCCTGTAACGGCTAGTTGGTGGGTGAGGGCTATTTATACCCCCTCCACCCACCATATTCAATGACTTGCACTCCACATTTATTCCAGCACATTGCTAGAGCTTTGCAAGCACCAAAAGCCTAGTGAGGAGATTAGAGAATCATAATCCACGTTTGTTCCTCATTAGCGCTAGTGAGAGCCACCTAGAGCACACACCACTTGCATTAGGCTTCTCTTGGTCAAGCGAAAGTCTACAACTTGTTACTCTTGGTGATCGGCATCACCTAGACGGCTTGGTGGCGTTGGGAGCTTGGTGATCACCGTGAAGATCTTGTTGGTGACCCGACTCAAGTTTGTAAGCGGTCTCGAGGGATCCACCGCGCCGGAGTGGCAAAGGATCATCTCGTAGTGAGCACTTGGTTCTTGCGAGGACCAAGGGGGAGCGATACCCTTGCGCGGGTGCTCCAACGAGGACTAGTGGAGAGTGCCGACTCTTCGATACCTCGGGAAAAATTGGAGGAGTCTTCTAAACTTTGCTTTACATTCCGCACTTAATTCAAGCACTTTACATTGTGTATTTGTTTAGCAAGTATTTGAAGTATTATCTTAGCTTTGTTGCATTTCTAGTATTATATTCTTAGTGCTAGTTGTTGGGGTGAAGTTGGGCTCTTACTTATCTCTTGCTTAGGTTTTAATAAGTGTTGATTTTTAGAAAAGCCCAATTCACCCCCCCTCTTGGGTATCGTGATCCTTTCAATTGGTATCAGAGCCTTGTTGCTCATAGATTAGCTTAACCGCTAGAGTTACGATGTCCGGTGGGGATGGACCTCCTCCCGTTTTTGATGGTGACGATTTTCCTTATTGGAAAATTCGTATGGAAGCATACTTAGAGGCTATAGACATTGGTGTCTATAAAGCCGCCACACAAGGGTTCCCCGAACCTAGAGATCCCACAAATCTTGTAGGTGATGAGTTCAATTATGAGAAATGGAATGCTAGGGCCAAAAACACCCTTTTTAGAGGCCTTTGCAAAGATGTGTTCAATAGAGTAAGAAATCATAAAAATGCTCATGATTTGTGGATGGACATTTGTGCTCTACACGAAGGAACTAGAAGTGAACGTGAGGAAAGATATCACATAGCCATGCGAAAGTTAAATTCTTTTGAAATGCTTACTAATGAAAATGCAAATGCTATGTACTCACGACTTAATATTCTTGTAGAGGAAGTTAATGGATTGGGGCTTACTCAAATCTCACAACCGGATGTTGTGAGGAAGATTCTCAGTGTCCTCCCAATAGACAAATATGGACACATTGTCACTGTGCTACATCAAATGGATCTTTCAGTTACCACACCTACACAAATTTTGGGAAAGATCAATGCCCATGAAATGTACATGCACATCAACGACAAAGAAGAATCATCTTCCAAAAAAAGGATTTGGCTCTCAAAGCAAATCATGAAAGAAAAGGAAAAGCAAAAATACAAGTTGAGGAAGAATCCTCAAGTGATGATGACCTTGATGCAAACATTGCCTTGATGGTAAGGAAAACCACCAAGATGTTGAAAAAGCTAAATAGAGAAGGCATCAAATTTGATTCAAGGAAGAAGAAGTTCTTTTCCAACAAAAGAAAGCCCATTTCTGAGATGGACTGCTACAACTGTGGTGAGCTTGGTCATCTTGCTCATCAATGCAACAAGCCCAAGAAGAACAAGTTCAAGGGCAAGAAAGAAGATGACAGCGATGATGAAAAGAAGGAAAAGAAATTTTTCAAGAGAAAGGATGGGAAGCAAAAGAGGTTCCACAAGAAGAAGAATGGAAAGGCATATATTGTTGGCGACTGGCTCACCGACATCGAATCATCAAGTGGGTCTTCTTCAAGTGAAGAAGAGAATGATGAAAAAATTGCCGCCATCGCCGGGGACTTCTCTTCACCACCACCATCGCCATCATCCACTTCTCACCTATGCCTCATGGCTAGGGGTGAACGGAAGGTACAAAATGATATTGCTGATGATAGTGATAGTGATAGTGATGAGGAATTTGCTTCACCTTCATATGATGAGTTAGCTGACTTACTTAAAGAATATACTCAAATCATTAGAAAGTCAAAAGCTAAATGTGATAGGCTGAAAAATGAAAATGAATCTTTAAATGCCAAGTATGACATAGTTATAAAGGCTAGTGATGAAATAAAAGAAGAAAATAAAACTATGTCATCAACTGTGAATGAGCTCACAAACTCCCTAAAAGATGCTAAGGAAAAATATGACAAATTAAATAAAGCTAATAGGGAGTTGCAAAATAGACTAGTAAAGATCGAGGAAGACTATACTCAAATTAAATTTGATCATGACAACCTTCTTGTTGAAAATGAACTTTTATCTTGCAAAACACATGAGGCTATTAACCCTGTTGTTAAGCTTGATGTAGCAACCTCATGTGATGATTTGATTCAAGAAGAGCAAACTAGTCTACATGCTGAATTGACTGAAAAAGTTGAAGTCCTGACTTTAGACAACCAAAAATTGAAGAATTACTTGACTGATGCAACTACTAGAGGAAAAGTTGCTATTGAGAACAATGATTTCAACAATGAGTTGGTAGTGGATAATCAAAGGCTTAAGAATGAGGTCAAGAAACTAAAAAGTGAAAATGAACATCTTGCAACAAGTGTGCAAAAGTTCAACAAGGGTCAATACCTCCAAAATGAGCTGCTTATGAACACTGTTATGAAAAATAACAAGAGTGGTATTGGATACAATGCTTTTGTGCAAAAGAAAGCTACCACTCAATACAAGCCAAAGCAGACTCACAAGCCTATCAAATGCTTTGAGTGTGGAAATGAAGGTCACTTTGCCCACAACTGCAAAGCCAAACCACCAACTCCCTTGCCTAAGCACTCAAGACCATTTGCTTTCAATGCTCACTATGTTCTAAGAAAGGTTGCAAATGGAAAGGTTAAGGTTACATTCCTAGGTCCACCAAACAAGAATAGACCTAGACAAATCTGGGTGGCAAAGTCCTTAATTGAGAGAGTCACTGGTCCTATGCAGTATAGGGCCCTCAAAACTCAAGCTTGAATTGTCTATGAATGTAGGTGAACTACAAGACCGGTGGGAGCCATTGGGTTATTGACAGTGGATGCACACAACATATGACAGGCAACCCACGGATGTTCACCTCACTAGATGAAAATGTTGATGGACAAGATAAAATCACATTTGGAGACAATTCAAAAGGAAAAGTGCAAGGACTTGGCAAGGTGGCAATCTCAAATGATTTATCAATATCAAATGTTCTCTTAGTTGCACCTTTGAGCTTCAATTTATTATCAGTGGGTCAACTCTGTGATCTTGGACTTCAATGCTTATTCACTCCAACAGAGGTTATTGTAACAAAGATGGATGATGAATCAATGGTATTCAAGGGATTTAGATACAACAACCTCTACTTAGTGGATTTCACTTCAGAAGATGCAGACTTAAGAACTTGCCTCTTCACCAAAGCTTCTCTTGGATGGCTTTGGCATAGGAGGCTTGCTCATGTTGGGATGAGCACACTCAAGAAGGTATTAAAGAAAGATATGGTTAGAGGATTAAAGGATGTGGTGTTTGAAAAAGACAAGCCATGCAGTGCATGTCAAGCTGGAAAGCAAGTTGCTAATACACATCCCACTAAAGCTTTCATGTCAACATCAAGGCCACTGGAACTACTTCATATGGATTTGTTTGGACCTACAAATTATGTCAGTGCCGGTGGCAACCTCTACTGTCTAGTGATTGTTGATGACTTCTCAAGATACACTTGGGTGTTCTTTCTCCATGACAAATCTGAAGTTGCATCTATATTCAAGAAGTTTGCCAAGAAAGCACAAAATGAATTTGATTGCAAGATTAAGAAAATTAGAAGTGACAATGGCAAAGAATTTGACAACACCAACATTCATGAGTACTGTGATGAAATTGGGATCAAGCATGAAGTATCTGCCACATACACACCTCAACAAAATGGAGTTGTTGAAAGGAAAAACAGGACCTTGATCACTCTTGCAAGAACAATGATTGATGAGTATAACACACCGGAGAGGTTTTGGGCCAAAGCTGTCAACACTGCTTGTTATGCATCAAACAGGCTATTTCCTCACCGGCTACTTGAGAAGACTCCTTATGAACTGCTAAATGGGAAAAAGCCAGACGTCTCCTTCTTCCGGGTGTTTGGGTGCAAATGCTACATCTACAAGAAACGCCATCACCTAGGGAAGTTTCAAAGACGTTGTGATATTGGTTTTCTTTTGGGTTATTCATTAAAGTCCAAAGCATATCGAGTATTCAACCATGCCACTGGTATGGTAGAAGAAACATATGATGTGGAATTTGATGAGACTAATGGCTCCCAAGGAGCACTTGAAAATCTTGATGATGTAGGTGATGAGCCACTAAGGGAAGCAATGAAGAACATGCCTATTGGAGCTATCAAACCAAAAGAAGATGAAGAAGAAGTGCAAATCATTGACAGGCCTTCTTCATCAAATGTACCACAAGATGATGAAAAAGATGAGAGGCATGCAAATGAAGATACATTTGTCTCTCATGAACAAGCAAGGGTACAAGCCGAAGATGTTGATGCTCCAGGATCTTCTTCCCAAGTGGTTGACAGGAGAAACTCATCACTACTTCAAGCTCATCCTCAAAACCAAATCATCGGGAGTCCTTCACAAGGGGTTATTACTCGATCACATAGACATGCTTCTTTTATTGAACATCACTCTTTTGTTTCTTGTGTTGAGCCTACTTGTATAGATGAGGCGCTACAGGATCCGGACTGGGTGAATGCCATGCATGAAGAACTTAACAACTTCACCCGTAACGAAGTTTGGACCCTGGAGAAGCCTCCACAAGATGCAAGAATCATTGGAATAAAGTGGGTGTTCAGAAACAAACAAGATGATCAAGGTGTAATTGTAAGAAACAAGGCAAGACTTGTCGCGAAGGGATTCTCTCAAGTTGAAGGCTTAGATTTTGGAGAGACCTTTGCACCGGTTGCTCGACTGGAAGCCATCCGTATCCTACTTGCATATGCATCATGCTACGATATAAAACTTTATCAAATGGATGTAAAAAGTGCATTTTTAAATGGCTTCATAAATGAACTTGTATATGTTGAGCAACCGCCTGGATTTGAAGACCCTAGATATCCTAACCATGCTTATAGGTTGTCCAAGGCGCTATATGGGCTAAAGCAGGCTCCAAGGGCTTGGTATGAGCGCCTTCGCGACTTCCTCATCGAAAAGGGCTTCAAGATCGGGACCGTCGACACAACTCTCTTCACAAAGAAACATAATGGTGATATTTTCATTTGTCAAGTATATGTTGATGATATAATCTTTGGCTCGACAAATGACTATCATTGCAAGGAATTTGGTGAGTTGATGTCGAAGGAGTTTGAGATGTCAATGATTGGTGAGCTAACGTACTTCCTCGGCTTTCAAGTCAAGCAAATGAAAGATGGTAACTTTCTCTCACAAGAGAAGTATACCAAAGACTTGTTGAAAAGGTTCAACATGGAGAAGTGCAAACCAATCAAGACCCCCATGCCTACAAATGGACATCTCGACTTAGATGAGGGAGGTAACCCGGTTAATCAAACTCTCTACCGTTCTATGATTGGTAGTTTATTATACCTTACCGCATCTAGGCCCGATATTATGTTTAGTGTCTACATGTGTGCTAGATTTCAATCTAATCCTAAGAAAGCTCATCTTCGCGCTGTTAAGAGAATTCTTAGGTATCTCAGGCACACCACAAGCGTTGGTCTGTGGTATCCCAAAGGAGCTACTTTTGATTTAATTGGCTATTCTGATTCGGATTATGCCGGTTGCAAAATTGATAGGAAAAGTACTTCTGGGGGATGCCATCTGCTTGGTAGATCACTAGTTTCATGGACATCCAAAAAGCAAAACAGTGTTGCCTTGTCAACTGCCGAAGCGGAATACATTGCCGTGGGTGCTTGTTGCACACAGATTTTATATATGAAACAAACCCTTCTAGACTATGGCGTAGTTCTAGAAAAGGTACCTTTGTTGTGTGACAATGAGAGTGCTGTTAAAATTGCTAATAATCCTGTTCAACACTCTCGCACCAAGCATATTGATATCCGTCATCACTTCCTTAGAGATCATGTTGCTAAAGGAGATATCATTTTAGAAGGAGTGAGGTCGGAAGATCAATTAGCGGATATTTTCACTAAGCCACTTGATAAGACCCGCTTTTGCATGTTGAGGAATGAACTAAATATTCTTGATCTTAGAAATTTTATGTAAAATATCAAATGGTGTTGTCAAGCCTGCATTGCATGTTTAAATTCCTTGTATTGCATCTAGGGCTTGTCTAACCTAGTTAAGATAACCGCCAACAAAGCGAGTGAAAAAGCTTAACTCGGGTCAAACTTGACAAGTCTTAGTTTTTAAGCTTTTAGCACTTAAATTCTTACTTTTTATGCAATTATTGGTTCTTGAAATATGCATGAGGTACTGCACTTAGGGGGAGTATTCAAAACTCAAGTCACTCATGAAAAACCCCTAGTGCAAGCCAAAATGCAAATTTCACCATTTGCCTATTTTCTCTAAAAATTATCTAGCCTATGGCAAAATATTTTGAAAAGTATATGAGGGTGCCAATACATGTCCCAACAAGTGTTATTTTGTGTGATTATAAGTTGGGATTTGGTTTGGTTGGGAGTTAGATAGAAATTCAAAATTTTCCAAACTCTCCTCTGTCTGGGCTCACCGGACAGTCCGGTGTGCACCGGACACTGCACTGTGCAATGTCCGGTGCACCGGCTGCCGCGTGCTATAAATCAGATTTCCTGTGCGCTGTCCGGTGGATCACCGGACAGCTACTGTGCGCTGTCCGGTGTGCACCGGACAGGCGCTGTAGACTGTCCGGTGCGCCCATATCGCGTTTTAAAAAAAGGCCTCCAGCCCGCGACCGAGCCAGAGGCTCATTTCACCAGCGCCTTCTCTCTGTCTCTCTGGCGTCTCCCTCTCCTCCGCTGGCGACCTTCCCACCACCGGCGGCCACCATCTCCGACTGTGCTCCGGCGACACCGTGCCCCTCTCCTTCCCCCCTTAGGTGAGCAGCTCTGGCTCCCTCTCCCTCCTCTCTATTTCTTTTGAGCAGAGCTCCTCCTTTTCCACCCCTTGTGCATCATTTCAAATTCTTGTGAAATCTTGTGAATCCAGTTGGTGGAATGTGTTCTATTATCCCTATTGTGTATCCCTGCAGATTCTTGGCTCCTTCGGGAGGGTTTTCACTCCTCATATGGCCATTTCTCCGAAACCCTAATATCTCGCCCACCACGTGCTCGGTGAAATGTCCAAACCAGCCAAAAATGCTCCAATTGAACCCAAATTTTTCAGGCACCTTCACAACACTTCCAGTAACCTACTTGCCAAATTTCACGTCAATCCAAGATTCCAGGCTTAAATTTCACTCAATTCCCCATTTCGAGCGATCGTTTCCGAGCCGAGTGCCCTAATCCCTTTTTCTTCGCCTAAATTCAAACCAAGCACACACTTCACTCATATTCACCTATATAAACCTATTCATGAAGTATCGGCTCAATTCCATATCGTTTTGTGCCTCAATTCGAATTCCAAACATCCTATGACACTATTTATCCTTCGAACGTCGTTTTCACGTCGTTTGACTTCTCGATCGTCTCGTCTCGTGTTTTCTGTGCCATATCTCTCTGTGTATGTATTTATTCACATTTCATATGTTTATGACTATGTGACTAATACGTGCTCACCTCTTCTGTCATTTCAGTGACCTTGTTTGACCGTGTGCCGTCTCCCGTCCTGCCTGGATCGTCACCTCTCGTGTGAGCTTTCCAGGTAGTCATCTCATTCCTTGCTCAATCTATCGGTGATTTTTGCTCTGTGCTTAGTCTCTCTATCTCATTTGCAGACATTAGTTCAGGATGCCGCGCACGAAGAATGTGTCGGCGCCAGGGGGAGGCGATGATGAGGATCCTCGTCGCCCCTTCAGGCAGGTCAAGGGCAAGACTGTTTACTTGGAGCAGCGGGAAGGCCGCAAGAAGCGGCGTACGGACAGAGCAGCCCGTGCAGCGGCAGCTGCTGCAGCAGCCGCTGCGCAGGCCGAGCTTGGAGATCAGCCGCAGACTCCGTCAGATCAGATAGCATATCGTGTTCGTCGTCTCGCCTCCCGGCGCTCCTCCACTCACACCACCTCTGCTTCCACTCCGCCACCCACTCTGCCTGCTCCCGTCACTCCTGTTGCGCCATCCACCACCACAGCCATACCCACTACCTCCACCACGCCAGCTTCCACTACTCCTCCTCCTCCCGCTCCCGCTTCAGCTCCTCCTGTCCCTCCACCTCGATTCCGGGAGCGCGATGAGACTGAGGTACAACCACTTGCTGCGGATCCTCGGCTGTTTGACCTTCAGCGTGCTACAGCGGCACGGGTACGTAGGTTCAGATACGTACCCGTGGAGTCTTGGCTACCAGCTCAGAGAGACCCTACAGCAGGTGACCTTTTCAGCACACGTACTCAGGAGTCGTTTTTCAGAGCTCAGATGTCTGCTCAGATAGCTCTGTGAGTGCACCGGCTTTTGGATCTTCCAGCCTTTCTGCTTGCAGCCAGTGCTGACTCTGAGGCGCACCTCACCTATCTGCCTGGCCTTCAGACTCTTTTGACTACCAGCGGCAGGTATGTTGAGGAGTGGGTACGAGTCTTCTACGCCTCTGTTTGGATTGACCCGGATCATCACTGGATGAGGTTTCGCTTTGAGCGCGAGGATGTCACTATTACTGCCAGTCAGATCCGCCAGCTTTTTGGATTTCCCGAGTCGACGACTCATCTTCACAGCCTTTGCTACGGCACTTCTGACCCTCCTCGTCGCCCTCACGGCGGTGTGGCTCCGGGTACAGCTCACATCGCGGCTCTGTTCCGCCCGCCCTTCACAGATGGGTCGCGACGTTCACCGGCAGATTTTACTACCGCAGCAAAGTACTTATATGAGCTTATCAGACGGACTCTTCTGCTGAGGATGGGATACAGGGAGGCTACCACTCATATTCAGCTTTGGCTCCTTGGTGCCCTGGTCTCCCACTCTGAGTTTGACGTTGTGGACTTCCTGATTTGTGAGATCGAGGACACCGTTTTGGATGGGATTCGTGCTCGTCGACAGTTGCCCTATGCTCACTACTTGTGCCACATCTTTGCGCAGCTGATTCAGCCCCCTCGATTTCAGAGCATCCTTGAGGCCTCACGCCTCGTTTTTGGATCCTACCGTCCTGCGCCTGAGATTCCTGTGCCAGCTTCTGCTACTGTTTTTGACTCTCAGGACGAGGATGTAGCTCTTTGACAGTTTGACACTCAGGGTACAGCAGCTGATGATGATGATGATGATGATGATGATGATGATTTTGGGGTTCCTCCTCCGCCTCCTATGCCTCCACGCTCACATGATCATGAGGCTGGGAGTTCTAGTGCTGCCCCTGCTACTCCTCAGGCTATGGACCCTGCTCTTGCTTCGATTCTCCAGACTCTCACTCAGCAGCAAGCTCACCTGGCAGCCGAGCAGGCCCGGTTATCCGAGAGGATGCTCTCGATGTTTCAGAACATGCAGGACAGGCAGGATGCGTTTCAGCAGCAGCTTCTTCAGGATCGGGCTGAGAGTAGGGCATTCATGGCTCTCATGCTACAGCAGTCTGGTGTCTCAGTTCCTCCGGTTCTGTCTGCTCCACCTCCTCCGCTTCACGCTCCTGTGGTGCCATCGATTTTGTTAGGACCCCCTGTTGGTACCTCTCCGCTCCGGCCGGTCACTTTGGCGTTCACCTCTCCGGCTCTCAGCTCTGTCTGCCCGCAGCCGCCAGTGCCACCAGCATCTGCTGTTACCACTACCGCTGTGGCAGTATCTGTCTCCGCTTCTGTTCCGGTAGCTCCTGCAGCGCGGCCTCAGTCCGAGTCAGTACCAGCTCCAGCTTCTACCACAGATCCTGGATCCGAGACTGACTCTGACCTTCCGCCAGCGTTCGCTCTGCTGCCTCGACCGCGACTGGATGCGCCCCCGCCGCCTCCTCCTGCTTCAGATGTTTAGGTTCAGGACCCTTTTGGTGTTTGACGCTAAAGGGGGAGAGATATGAGTTGTGAGAGTTAGGGGGAGTTAGAGAGTTAGTAGAGAGTCATGTTGATGTAATATATGTGCTTGCTACTCTCTGTACTAGCTTGATGTTTTTGGCTCACAAACTCGTCATATACTCTCGTTGCTTGATTGACTGTGTGTATTATGTTTTCACCTTATATTTTAACACCAGTCTTCTAGTTCTTGTTTCATTGATTTAACTTCACTTTTATATGAACAAGAGTACTAGCTTGATGTTTTTGGCTCACAAACTCGTCATATACTCTCGTTGCTTGATTGACTGTGTGTATTATGTTTTCACCTTATATTTTATCACCAGTCTTCTAGTTCTTGTTTCATTGATTTAACTTCACTTTTATATGAACAAGAATCTTATGATGTGTATGCGCTCACTCTTATTATTATGGTACACGTTCTTTCTGTCAAAGATTACTGAGTATAACTAACCATTCTTTCTATTGACAGAAACTTCAAAACAAACTACTCTCACAAAACTTGTAGGGTTGTCATCAATCACCAAAAAGGGGGAGATTGAAAGCATCTAGGCCCCTGGTTGGTTTTAGTGATGAATGACAACGTAATATTATATGTGACTAACGTGTGTTTTGCAGAGACAAATGGTAAGTTAGGTCGCATGACAGGTAGAAGTACTACAACGGTGAAAACAATCCCGGAGATAAGAACTCGAAGCGACGGCTAAAACGACGAAACAAAAGGTGAAGGTCTACGGAGTCCGAGTGTCAAGGAGATGTGGACACTCGCATTTTAGTTAGGTCTTTTATTCTCTTTTAGCCGTACTATAAAGAGGGGTTGTTGATGAGTAGTTTGACCAAGAGAGTTCTAGTGTAGTGTTGGTGCACAATCACACTCATACACAGTGCTAGGTGTCACTCTAGAACTCACACTCAAGTTAGAACGAAAACCGATTTGAAAATCAGCTGAAAAACAAGAGTTAGTGTTTCTGGCGTTGGGGCACCGGACTGTCCGGTGTGCACCGGACTGTCCGGTGCACCCTCTGCCAGGTGGGACCAGGCTGATCCGCGGCAAAGGCTTTCCCCTCCGCAGAAACCCGAGAGCGCAGCTTTCAGAGTTGAATTTTAGTGGCACACCGGACACCGCACCGGACTGTCCGGTGTGCACCGGACAGTGGACTGTTCACTGTCCGGTGCGCCATGAGTCCAACGGCTACCTGTCAGAACTAGCCGTTGGAAACGACCGTTGGCGCACCGGTGGCGCACCGTTGGCGCACCGGTGGCGCACCGTTGGCGCACCGGTGGCGCACCGGACTGTCCGGTGCGCCATCACGCAGTGAAATGCCTGTAACGGCTAGTTGGTGGGTGAGGGCTATTTATACCCCCTCCACCCACCATATTCAATGACTTGCACTCCACATTTATTCCAGCACATTGCTAGAGCTTTGCAAGCACCAAAAGCCTAGTGAGGAGATTAGAGAATCATAATCCACGTTTGTTCCTCATTAGCGCTAGTGAGAGCCACCTAGAGCACACACCACTTGCATTAGGCTTCTCTTGGTCAAGCGAAAGTCTACGGCTTGTTACTCTTGGTGATCGGCATCACCTAGACGGCTTGGTGGCGTTGGGAGCTTGGTGATCACCGTGAAGATCTTGTTGGTGACCCGACTCAAGTTTGTAAGCGGTCTCGAGGGATCCACCGCGCCGGAGTGGCAAAGGATCATCTCGTAGTGAGCACTTGGTTCTTGCGAGGACCAAGGGGGAGCGATACCCTTGCGCGGGTGCTCCAACGAGGACTAGTGGAGAGTGCCGACTCTTCGATACCTCGGGAAAAATTGGAGGAGTCTTCTAAACTTTGCTTTACATTCCGCACTTAATTCAAGCACTTTACATTGTGTATTTGTTTAGCAAGTATTTGAAGTATTATCTTAGCTTTGTTGCATTTCTAGTATTATATTCTTAGTGCTAGTTGTTGGGGTGAAGTTGGGCTCTTGCTTATCTCTTGCTTAGGTTTTAATTAGTGTTGATTTTTAGAAAAGCCCAATTCACCCCCCTCTTGGGCATCGTGATCCTTTCAGCTAGCAAGAGACACCTAAGAGTGTGGTGATCCTTGCGGGGTCTTAAGTGATCCTTGAGAAGAAGAAGAGCTTGCCGGTCTTGGTGATCGGTGGAGAGAGGGAAAGGGTTGAAAAAGACCCGTCCTTAGTGGACTCCTCAACGGGGATTAGGCCTTCGAGGGTCGAACCTCGGTAAAACAAATCACCCGTGTCTCTTGTGTTTATTGCTTGTGATTTGTTTGTTCTCTCCCTTTCTAAGTTCTCTTGTGCTACTCTTTGCTAATATCTTTTTGTGTTGCTTCAAGTTAAATTCACATTTAGAGAAGCAACTCCTTGCAAGAAAGAGCTTGTGTTACTCCTCTTCTTATCAAAGCCCTCTTGCATTATTCTCCACTTCTAGTAGTATTGCTATTGATTAAATTCTGCACCCTTTGAAAACAATACTCGTTGCAAGCAAAGAACTTAGTTTTACACTCCGATAATTGTGAATCTTGTTCTAACCGCTAATCAAGGGATCTAGTTTGGATTTAGAGTTCTAATTTTCAGCTTTCGCCTAGCCACCCCCTCTAGGCGACTTTCAATTGGTATCAAAGCTAGGCACTTCATATTGAGTCTAACAAATCAAAGTGGTGGCTCAAAGAAGATCCCAACAGAACAAGAACACAACTCCGAAAGAGGTAACTCTTGAGATATTACTTCCCGATTGTTCTAATTATGTTTCATGGTCTACTAGTGTGACAAATGCTTTTATAACCGTAGATTCACAATTAGAACAAATTTTAGACAAGAGTATTATACCCTCTAGTTATAATGGGAAAAATGCTTCTAAGGAAGATCAAAGATGTATACGCTTAAACTACCTAGCTTATGACATCTTAAGTAATTCTCTTAACAAAGAGGATTATCGTGCCTTCATAATGAATTATAATGAATCTATACATGATGTGCATGATATTTGGACTAGAATTAAAAATAAATTTGATGAGTCCAAACATGATAGTTAATTTTGTGCTTCTACTTCCTTTGGTCCTTGTGAAACTAACCCTTTGAAGGAAGAAGAAGAAAGTGAACGTTGGAGACCAAACAATGAATCCACCTCTCCAAAAGGTTTGTCTTCCCATTTCGATTCCCACATATGTTGTGTGGCTAATGAAAATGATAGTGGAAGCACAAATGAGGATGAGGAGGACGAAAGAAGCTTCATGCAACTCTACGCTCATCTAAGCCTAGAAGATAAGGCGGTCATGCTCAAACTTCTAAAAAGAGCGAGAGAGCAAAGCAAAGCTCGTCAAATGCTAGAAGATATTCTCTCCACAAAAATGCTAAGCTTTGACGAGTTGACTAAAGAACACGAGGAGCTAAAGTGCTCTCATGTTGATTTGGTCCAAAGGTATGAAACTATTTCAATTGAGCAAGATAACTCTTTATATTGTATTGCTCAATTAGTAAATAGGAATGCCTTGCTTAAGGACCAAGTAGAAAAGCTAAAAGTTGAAAATCTAGCTTTTCAAGAAAAATATGATATGCTTCTATGTTCTCATGAAAATCTTATGGATGATCATATCATGTTAAACATTGCTCATGAGGTTGTGATAGAAAACTTAAAATCCCAACAACCTCACTCATGCACATGTATTCAAATTGAAACTATATTACCATGTGCTAATGCTTGTTGTTCCTCGACAAGCAAATCCTCCTTTGAGCTAAAATTTCCAGGAACAAAAGATGATACATGTCAAGAGCTCAAAGAAGAAAATGAGAGGCTAAAGATGAGATTGACACAACTAAAAGGGAAGTGCACTACTTGTCGGCGTTTCGACCCCGGGGGGTCCCTGGACCGACGAGTAAATTGTCGCCGCGTGCCCCAGCCCAGATGGGTCGGCGCGAGACGGAGCGCGAAGGGGGGAAAACCAGAGGGAGGCAGGCGTAAAAGGGGAAATCCGCGACCTTCGTGTTTGTCCCGTGCCCAGGTCGGGTGTGCTTGCAGTAGGGGGTTACAAGCGTCCGCATGGGGGGGAGCGAGAGGCTTATGCGCGCGCCGTCCCGTCCTCACCCGCGCGGCCAACCTTTTCTAAGAGGGCCCTGGACCTTCCTTTTATAGGCGTAAGGAGAGGGTCCAGGTGTACAATGGGAGATGTAGCAGTGTGCTAATGTGTCTAGCAGAGAGGAGCTAGTGCCCTAAGTACATGCCGTCGTGGCAGCCGGAGAGGTTTTGGCACCCTGTTCATGAGATGTCGTGGCCGTCGGAGGAGCGCTGGAGCCTGGCGGAAGGATAGCTGTCGGGGCTGTTGAGTCCTTGCTGACGTCTCCTTGCTTCCGTAAGGGGGCTGAGAACCGCCGTCGTCATGGAGCACGCGGGGCGCCATCATTATTTGTTTTACCGGGGCGAGCCAGATGGGACGCCGGTATTGTTCCCCGTAGCCAGAGCTAGCTAGGGGTAGGGTAATGATGGTCCCTCCTGTGACGTGGTCGGTCCGAGCCCTAGGTCGGGCGAGGCGGAGGCTCCTCCGAGGTCGAGGTCGAGTCTGTCTTCCGAGGTCGAGGTCGAGTCTGAGCCCCTAGGTCGGGCGAGGCGGAGACCGTCGGCTGAGACCAGGGCCGAGTCCGAGCCCTGGGGTCGGGCGAGGTGGAGTTCGTCGTCTTCCGAGGCCGAGGCCGAGTCCGAGCCCTGGGGTCGGGCGAGGCGGAGCTTCCTATGGCGCCCGAGGCCAGACTTGGCTGCTGTCAGGCTCACTCTGTCGAGTGGCACAACAGTTGGAGCGGCGCAGGCGGCGCTGTCCTCTTGTCAGGCCGGTCAGTGGAGCGGCGAAGTGACTACGGTCACTTCGGCTCTGTCGACTGAAGGGCGCGCGTCAGGATAAGGTGTCAGGCCATCCTGGCATTAAATGCTCCTGCGACACGGTCGGTCGGCGTGGCGATTTGGCCAAGGTTGCTTTTTGGCGAAGACTGGGCCTCGGGCGAGCCGAAGGTGTGTCCGTTGCTTGAGGGGGGCCTCGGGTGAGACGTAAATCCTCCGGGGTCGGCTGCCCTTGCTTGAGGCTGGGCTCGGGCGAGGCGAGATCGTGTCCCTTGAGTGGACCGTGCCTTGACTTAATCGCACCCATCAGGCCTTTGCAGCTTTGTGCTGATGGGGGTTACCAGCTGAGATTAGGAGTCTTGGGGGTACCCCTAATTATGGTCCCCGACAGTAGCCCCCGAGCCTCGAAGGGAGTGTTAATACTCGCTTGGAGGCTTTTGTCGCACTTTTTTGCAAGAGGACCGGCCTTTCTCGGTTGCGTTTTGTTCCGGTGGGTGCGAGCGAGCGCACCCGCCGGGTGTAGCCCCCGAGGCCTCGGAGGAGTGGTTTGACTTCTTCGAGGTCTTAATGCGTTTCGTGATGCTTCGGCCGGTCTGGTTGTTCCCTCATGCGAGCTGGTCGTAGCCCGGGTGCACGGTCGGGTCCCATGTTCTCAGGCTGGTATGTTGACGCCGTCAACGGTTTGGCCGGAGCCGGGTTTGCGAGAGCAGCCCCCGAGCCTCCGCACAGAGCGAGAGGACGGTCAAGGACAGACTCGACTTTTTTACATACGCCCCTGCGTCGCCTTTCCGCAAGGAGGAGGGGGGAAAAGCGCCATGTTGCCCTTGAAGGGCGCCGAACATGGTGTCTCCAGTGAGCTGCTAACGGGTAATCCGAGTGGACGCCCGTGCCCCATTTGTTAGGGGTCGGCTAGTGGCCCGGAGGCGCGCTCCAAAAGTACCTGCGGGTGATTTGCCGGACCCGGTCCCCTTTTGACGGGGTCCGAGGGCTCGATGCCTCTCCCTGATGGGATTCCGTTACAAAATCGTTCCTGTTGGTCTCGGAAATGTCCTAGGGTACCTCAGGAGCGTAGCCCGAGCCTTGGTTATGTATCGAACGTACCCAGGGTCATCCCTCGCTCTGCGTCTGAGGCGGCTGTGAACCCTTCGAGGGCCAGCCTACGAACCCCTGATCAGTAGTGGGCGCGGAGCCCGAGTGGCCTGAGGCGGCCGTTGAACCCTTCCGAGGGGCTGGCCTTCGAACCTCTGACCAGTAGTGGGCGCGGAGCCCGAGCGCTCTGAGGCGGCTGTTGAACCCCTCCGAGGGGCCAGCCTTTGAACCTCTGATCAGTAGGGGGCTCGGGGCCCATTTCCTTCATGGAGAAGGATCCCTTTCGGGGTATCCACTTTCCCGGTCCCTGTTGTAAGAGAGAGAAAGAGGAAGAGGAAAAGGATACGAAATCGAATGACGTGGCGCACCTTTTTTGACGCGGTCATTATGGCGGGAGCGAAGCGTCACCTTCTTCTCCTGCCAAAGGTGACGCCTGTCCTGCCGCAGAGTTAATGCGACAGGACGAGGGGTTCGCGGGGCAGCCGTTGCGCGTGCGTGAGCCATTCGAGGAATGGAACACGGGCGCGCCGTCTTCACGTCGTGGGAGAGGGTTCTCTCGCTGTCCCAGGAGGGGACGTGAGCTCGGCTGACGACTTGATCGCTGCTTCCGCCCGCCTGCCACCGCCATTACTGTCGGCCCATTTCTGGCCGTATCGACCGTCGCGCCTTCTCCCGCGGCTGACTGACCTGTGACCGATGTGCCTGGTTGGCACTGTTGGGTCATGCGCAGGGTTGCCTCGAGTCGCGGTACTGGTTCCGCGGTCGAGGAGGCACGGTAGTGGCGCGAGTGGCGGTGCAGTTTCTTGCACGTAGCAACCGGCGAACTGGTTGCATGACGTGTGGGCCTGTGCCTCCATGCTGGACGCGTCGAAGTCGAAAGGGTGCGCCCACTTAGGTGCGGTTGCATGCCGCCTGCATGGCGGTCCGCCCTTTCACCCGCTGGTCTGGGCGAAAGTGGAGGAATGCTCGTAACCGTCGGGCAGTTGCGCGCACCGCGCACGGCGGTTTGGCTTCTTCTGCCCTGGGCCAGCTTGCATGACGCGCGGGACCCAGCCCCCATGTCGTAAGGGGAGGACCTTGGAGCGTGTTGGAGAAGACTCAGCCCGCTATGGCTAAGGACGCAAGTGGGGAGAGTTGCCTTTAAAAGGAGGGTGACCCCCTTGAAAGGCAGCCATGTCTTTGCACTCCCCCCATGCATCGCGTCTTTCCACCTTCCGAGCCCCCGGATGGGGAACACTCGCAGTCCTTCCATCTTGTCGTTGGAGGAACGCAACTTCGCGGAAGTTTGTACCTTTCAGCCATCATTTGGCTTCAAAGATTTTCATCAGGCAGCCCGGCCGCATCCCCTCGCCGGTGGTCACCCAAGACGGTGACCACCAGTTCGATGGTGGGGAGAAACGAGCCGGGCTGCGATTTTGGTCCCGCCCTCAGCTTCAAGGATCTTCATCATCCTGGCTGGGGCGGAGGCCGGGCTGAGCCGGAGCTCTACCTCCCGCGTGGATTTGTGGGTCACCTTCTCCCTCAGCATTCAAGGGAGAGGGTGCTCACCGGCCTAGCGGGAGGGTCGGACTTCGACAACGCGGGGCTAGTCGGTGGCGAGCGTCGTCAGCTTCAGCGTGTTGGGCTCGCTGGCTCAGCTGGCTCTGGCTCGGCTCCTGGTGCCCCCTCCCGCCACAAGAGCAGTTGTCGCGCCACGCGCACCGGAGGACTGCCCAAGACATCGCGCGCTGCTAGGGCGGCGTTCGTGTTCTGGGGCTGTCCTGCCTTTGCCTCGGTACGACGCTTCTGCGCGGAGGTCGGTGCTCCGCTCGTCCGGGAGGATCCGAGTGGGGATCTGCCGGTGGGCAGATGGCTTCCGTTGTCGGCGCTGAGGTGGTGGCGGCTGAAGAAGTCCTCGTCGCCGACGGGATCACCGCCACCATCCGCGCTCCGGGCCTCCGGCTCTTTGGCTTTGATAGCTTGTCCTCGCCCCTCGAGCGGAGACGTGGGCGAGGGCATTGTTGCAGCGGCATCCGCCCTGAGGCCATCGCCGCTGCAGTTCAGCCACCTGGAGCGGAGGTCGTTGTCGCTGCTGCTGGAGCGGGCGGCGGTGGGCCACCTGGAGCCCTATCGCCCTGCGGGCCCTCCAATGTGGGGGGTTGTTCGTACCCGCGGAGGCGGAACTGGAGTTCCGTTTGTAATGGCACCTTGAGTGCCGATGTCTGTTCATTGTGGCTGTCGAGGCCTGAACATGTATGTATTTTCGGCACGGAGCCGTGTTTTTTCCTCATTTCGAGCACTAGGACTCGCCTGTTGGCTAACTGAACCGCTTAACCAAGTCTGAGTTGCCTCGTGCGAAGGTGACGAGTGTGGTATCCGTATCCCGGAGGCGTAGGAGTCCCTCGGCTCGGTCAGCCTTGCCGCCCAAGGCTTCTCTTGCTTAGTCAAAGGAACCCTCGGCCGCTCTTCGATGAGCCGAAGCCGGAGGCAGCGGTGTCAGCATGGACAGAGGCAGCGGTGTTAGCATGGACAGAGGCAGAGTTGGCTCGAAAAGAAGACTTCGTCGGTCGGAGCCTGGCCGGGCCGTCCACTGGCGGGACCAACACCGGAGTCGAGTTGCCGAGGCCACGAGCCGGGCTGATGTCCTCGGGGGACAGCTGGCTGAGGCTTCGGGGTTGCTGGCCGAGCTGTCTGCTCGGGCCGGATTCCTGGAGAAGACCCTGGCGGCGATGGCCCGGACGTGGTGCTGATGTCGCCCTTCGGAGTGGAGATCCTCCGACCGCGTTGCCGTCCGAGGCTCGGTCGAACTTTGCCGAAGGTGTAGTTGACGCCGAGGGTGCTGCTGCTCCCCCTCCGTCAAGGTCCGAGCCTACAGGATCGGTTTGTCTTATAGTGTGCGTATGTTTTCTGCGGCCGCCGAGGCCCAAACATACTGTCGTCGTGTTGTAAAGCTACGTTTCTTTTCCTCTTGTTTCGAGTATCTGGACTTATTTGTCGGTAACAGAATTGTTTGTCCAAGCGAGAGTTACTTTTCACGGAAGGTGATGAGTGAGGTATCCGTATCCCGAAGGCGTAGGAGTCCCTCAGCTCGGTCGGCCTTGCCGCTTACGTGTACTCTTACTCGTCCGTAGGATTCTGCCATCGATATAGTCGAGAAGGCCCAAAAAATCGTTTCGGCAGAAGAGTTTTCGAGCGTGAAGACTTGTTCGGTCCGCGGAATCACTTATTCGAGCGTGAGTTACTTATCACAGAAGGTGATGAGTGAGGTATCCGTATCCCGGAGGCGTAGGAGTCCCTCGGCTCGGTCAGCCTTGGCTGCTTACGTGTACTCTGTCGTTTTCAGGATCCCACTTTTGAAGTAGTCGAAAAGTACGAAAGACGTTCTGGCAGAAAAGATCTTTTTCGAGGAAAATTTTGACGCTGAGGGGGTTCCCCCCTTCTAGCCCCCGAGGGAGGGTCGGGCTTTGCCGAGGCAAGACTGACCCTTCCTTGATGGTTAGACTTTGTGTGTGAATGAGGTGTATGAACGACTTGAAAGCATCTTAAGGGTAGAAGCGACGTAGCTGTCGGATGTTCCAGGCGTTGCTGTAGACCTCGCCTTGACTGTTGGCCAGCTTGTACGTTTCGGGCTTCAGAACTTTGGCAATGACGAACGACCCTTTCCAGGGAGGCATGAGCTTGTGCCGCCCTCGGGCGTCTTGTCACAGCCGAAGCACCAAGTCACCCACCCGGAGGTCTCGAGACCGAACCCCTCGGGCGTGGTAGCGTCGCAGGGACTGCTGATACCGCGCCGAGTGTAGTAAGGCCATGTCCCGAGCCTCTTCCAACTGGTCCAGTGAGTCTTCTCAGTTAGCTCGATTGCTTTGGTCGTCGTAGGCCCTCGTCCTCGGGGAACCGTATTCTAAGTCTGTGGACAAGATGGCCTCGGCCCCATAGACTAGAAAGAACGGTGTGAAGCCCGTGGCTCGGCGTTGTCCTCAGGCTCTAGACCACCGAGGGGAGCTCCTTCATCCATCGCTTGCCAAACTTGTTGAGGTCATTGTAGATCCGCGGCTTGAGTCCTTGCAGGATCATGCCGTTGGCACGCTCTACTTGCCCATTCGTCATGGGGTGAGCCACGGCGGCCCAGTCCACCCGGATGTGGTGATCCTCGCAGAAGTCCAGGAACTTTCTGCCAGTGAACTGGGTGCCGTTGTCGGTGATTATGGAGTTTGGGACCCCAAAGCGATGGATGATGTTGGTGAAGAACGCCACCGCCTGCTCGGATCTGATGCTGTTTAGGGGTCGGACCTCGATCCACTTGGAGAATTTGTCGATGGCGACCAGCAGGTGCGTGTAGCCCCCGGGTGCCTTCTGCAATGGGCCGACAAGGTCCAGACCCCACACAGCAAACGGGCAGGTGATGGGTATCGTCTGTAGAGCCTGATCGGGCAGGTGGGTCTGCCTTGCGTAGAATTGACACCCCTGGCAGGTGCGGACAATTCTAGTGGCGTCGGCCACCGCGGTCGGCCAGTAGAAACCTTGTCGGAAGGCGTTTCCAACAAGGGCTCGGGGCGCCGCGTGATGACCGCAAGCCCCCGAGTGTATTTCTTGTAAGAGCTCCTGGCCTTCGGCGATGGATATGCATCGCTGGAGGATGCCTAAGGGGCTGCGGTGGTAGAGCTCCTTCCCGTCCCCCAGCAAGACGAACGACTTGGCGCGCCGCGCCAACCGCCGGGCTTCGGCTCGGTCGAGGGGTAGCTCTCCTCGGTGGAGATATTGCAGGTACGAGGTCTGCCAGTTTCGATTAGGCGTGACCCCGCTCCGCTCCTCCTCGACGCGCAGTGCCTCACCCTCGGGGACCGAAGGTGCCTCTGGCTGGGCCGAGGGTGCCTCGGGCTGGGCCGAGGGTGCCTCAGGCCGAGCCGAGGCCTTCTCGGGCTCGGGCGCGTCGTCGGTCTTGACGGAGGGTTGATGCAGGTCTCGGGAGAAGACGTCCGGGGGAACCATTGTCCGCCCCGAGGCTATCTTAGCCATCTCGTCCGCAGTCTTGTTGTATCATCGGGCGATGTGGTTGAGCTCGAGCCCGTAGAACTTGTCCTCCAGGCGCCGAACCTCATCGCAGTAGGCTTCCATCTTCGGGTCGCGGCAGTGGGAGTTCTTCATGACTTGGTCAATGACGAGCTGCGAGTCACCGCGAGCGTCGAGGCGTCGGACCCCTAGCTCGATGGCGACGCGCAACCCGTTGACCAGAGCCTCGTACTCGGCCACATTGTTGGACGCCGGGAAGTGGAGGCGTAGCACGTAGCGTAGGTGCTTCCCGAGGGGCGAGATGAAGAGCAGGCCCGCGCCTGCCCCTGTCTTCATCAGCGACCCGTCGAAAAACATAGTCCAGAGTTCCGGTTGGATCGGAGCTGTTGGGAGCTGGGTATCGACCCATTTAGCCACAAAGTCCGCCAAAACTTGGGACTTGATGGCCTTCCGAGGGGCGAACGAGATTGTCTCGCCCATGATTTCCACTGCCCACTTTGCAATCCTACCCGAGGCCTCTCGGCACTGGATGATCTCCCCCAGGGGGAAGGATGACACCACAGTCACCGGATGAGACTCAAAGTAGTGTCGCAACTTCCGCCGCGTCAGGATCACCGCGTACAGCAGCTTCTGAATTTGTGGGTAGCGGATCTTGGTCTCACACAGTACCTCACTGATGAAGTAGACTAGCCTCTGGATGGGCAATGCATGCCCCTCTTCTCGTCTCTCAACCACGATCGCGACGCTGACCACCTGAGTGGTAGCGGCGACGTAGATCAAGAGGGCTTCTCCGACAGCGAGGGGCACCAAGATGGGCGCGTTCGTGAGGAGCGCCTTCAGGTTGCCGAGGGCTTCCTCGGCCTCAGGGGTCCAAGTGAAGCACTCGGCCTTTCTTAAGAGGCGGTACAGAAGTAGGCCTCTTTCACCGAGGCGCGAGATAAAGCGGCTCAGAGCCGCAAGGCATCCCATGACCCTCTGTACGCCTTTCAAGTCCTCGATGGGCCCCATGTTGGTGATGGCCGCAATTTTCTCCGGGTTGGCCTCGATGCCCCGCTCGGAGACGATGAACCCCAAGAGCATACCTCGGGGGACCCCGAAGACGCACTTCTCAGGATTGAGTTTTACGCCTTTCGCCTTGAGACACCGGAATGTCGCTTCAAGGTCGGAAAGGAGGTCGGAGGCCTTCCTCGTCTTGACTACGATGTCATCGACATAAGCCTCGACCGTTCGACCAATGTGTTCGCCGAACACGTGGTTCATGCACCTTTGGTATGTCGCACCCGCATTCCTCAAACCAAACGGCATGGTAACGTAGCAGTACATGCCGAAAGGTGTGATGAAAGAAGTCGCGAGCTAGTCAGACTCTTTCATCTTGATTTGGTGATACCCTGAGTTGGCATCGAGGAAAGACAGGGTTTCGCACCCAGCAGTGGAATCCACAATTTGATCGATGCGAGGCAGAGGGTAGGGAACTTTTGGACATGCTTTGTTTAGACCAGTGTAGTCTACACACATCCGCCATTTTCCTCCTTTCTTTCTCACAAGCACAGGGTTGGCGAGCCATTCGGGATGGAATACCTCTTTGATGAACCTCGCCGCCATTAGCTTGTGGATCTCCTCGCCTATGGCTCTGCGCTTTTCTTCATCGAATCGGCGTAGAGGCTGCTTCACGGGTCGGGCTCCAGCTCGGATATCCAGCGAGTGCTCGGCGACATCCCTCGGTATGCCAGGCATATCTGAGGGACTCCACGCGAAAACGTCGGCGTTCGCGCGGATAAAGTCGACGAGCACTGCTTCCTATTTGGGGTCGAGCTCGGAGCCGATCCGGATCTGCTTGGAGGCATCGTTGCTGGGGTCGAGAGGGACGGACTTAACCGTCTCCGCTGGCTCGAAGTTGCCGGCATGGCGCTTCACGTCTGGCGCCTCCTTGGAGAGGCTCTCCAGGTCGGCGATGAGGGCCTCGGATTCGGCGAGGGCCTTGGCGTACTCCACGCACTCCACGTCGCATTCGTACGCGTGTTGGTACGTGGGGCCGACAGTGATGACCCCGTTGGGGCCCGGCATCTTGAGCTTGAGGTAGGTGTAGTTGGGGACAGCCATGAACTTGGCGTAGCATGGCCTCCCCAACACTGCGTGGTAGGTTCCTCGGAACCCGACCACCTCGAACGTGAGGGTTTCCCTTCGTAAGTTGGAGGGAGTCTCGAAGCAGACGGGTAGATCGAGTTGTCCGAGGGGCTGGACGCGTTTCCCGGGGATGATCCCGTGGAAAGGCGTCGCGCCTGCCCGGACCGAGGACAGATCGATCCGCAGGAGCCCGAGGGTCTCGGCGTAGATGATGTTGAGGTTGCTGCCTCCATCCATGAGGACCTTGGTGAGCCTGACGTTGTCGATGACGGGGTCGACAACGAGCGGGTATTTCCCCGGGCTCGACACGCGGTCGGGGTGGTCGCCCTGGTCGAAGGTGATGGGATTATCGGACCAGTCTAGGTAGACTGGCGCCGCCACCTTTACCGAGCAGACCTCCCGACGCTCCTGCTTGCGGTGCCGAGCCGAGGCGTTCGCCACTTGCCCACCGTAGATCATGAAGCAGTCGTGGACCTCGAGGATTTCTCCTACCTTGCGATCCTCCTTCTTATCGTCGTCGTGGGCCCTGCCACCTTCCGCGGGTGGCTCGGCCTTGTGAAAGTGGCGTCGAAGCATGACGCACTCCTCAAGGGTGTGCTTGACGGGCCCCTGATGATAGGGGCACGGCTCCTTGAGCATTTTGTTGAAGAGGTTGGTGCCTCCGGGAGGTTTCCGAGGGTTCTTATACTCAGCAGCGGCGACAAGGTCCGCGTCGGCGGCGTCGCGTTTCGCTTGCGACTTCTTCTTGCCTTTCTTCTTGGTGCCGCGCTGACTGGACGCCTCGGGGACATCTTCCGGCTGGCGGCCCTGGGGCTGTTTGTCCTTCCGAAAGATGGCCTCAACCGCCTCCTGGCCAGAGGCGAACTTGGTGGCGATGTCCATCAGCTCGCTCGCCCTGGTGGGGGTCTTGCGACCTAGCTTGCTCACCAGGTCGCGGCAGGTGGTGCCGGTGAGGAACGCTTTGATGACATCCGAGTCGGTGACGTTGGGCAGCTCGGTGCGCTGCTTCGAGAATCACCGGATGTAGTCCCGGAGAGACTCTCCCGGCTACTGGCGGCAGCTTCGGAGATCCTAGGAGTTCCCAGGGCGCACGTACGTGCCCTGGAAGTTGCCGGCGAAGGCTTGGACCAGGTCGTCCCAGTTGGAGATCTGCCCCGGAGGCAAATGCTCCAGCCAGGCTCGAGCGGTGTCGGAGAGGAACAGGGGGAGGTTGCGGATGATGAGGTTGTCATCGTCCGTTCCACCCAGGTGGCAGGCCAGCCGGTATTCCGCGAGCCATAGTTCCGGCCTCGTCTCCCCTGAGTACTTTGTGATAGTAGTCGGGGTTCGGAACCGGGTTGGGAACGACGCCCGTCGTATGGCCCGGCTGAAAGCCTGCGGACCGGGTGGTTCGGGCGAGGGACTCCGATCCTCCCCGCTGTCGTAGCGTCCCCCACGCCTGGGGTGGTAGCCTCGGCGCACCTTCTCGTCGAGGTGGGCTCGACGGCTGCGGTGATGGTGCTCGTTGCCGAGGCGACCCGGGGCCGCAGGCGCTGTGTTGCGTGCGCCCGGTGTGGACCTAGGCTTCCCGCATGATTCGGGAAGTCGCGGCACGATGCTTCGAGGGGTAGCCCTGCCTTCGGGAGGCAGAGCTTTCGGCCCGTCGGACCGCGGCATCCTCCAGGAGATTCTTGAGCTCTCCCTGGATACGCCGCCCCTCGGTGGTTGATGGCTCTGGCATCGCGCGGAGAAGTATCGCGGCTGCCGCTAGGTTTTGGCCGACCCCACTGGAAGCCGGTGGCGGCCTTGCCCTAACGCCGTCGGCGATGCGGTGCTGGATGCCCTGGGGTAGATGACGCGCTTCTCCGGCCGAAACTTGGCATGCCCATCCCTGCCCGATGTCTCGGCGGAATGGCTCAAGTGTTCCTGCTCCCTCGTCGAGCCTGGCCTGCATCTCGCGGATTTGCTCGAGCTGTGAGTCCTGACCCCCCGCAGGGACTGGGACCACAGCTAGCTCCCGAAGGATGTCAACGCGAGGCGCAGGCCTAGGGGGATCGTCGTTTTCCGGTATACCAAGATGGTTGCCTTCGCCGGGACCCCCTAGATCGACGTGGAAACATTCACGACTTGGGCCGCAGTCCTCGTCGCCGAAGTTGCGGCTACCGTCGGAACAATCAAAAAGGCAGTAGTCACATGCGGTCATGAAGTCCCGCATGGCACTGGGGTTACCAAGTCCGAAGAAATCCCAACAAAAGTCGGGCTCGTCATCTTCCTCGGAACACGAGGGCCCGTAGGTCGAGACGGCCGTCAGCCGATCCTAGGGTGACCGCACACCGTACCCCGGAGGGTTTGGACTCGCCTCTATGAAAGCGTCCACCGAAGCGAAGTCGCTTGGCGGGTCGAGGCTGAATCCAAAAGGCACGAGATGGGAATCAGTCGGTACCTCTTGGTCGACGGGTGGTGACGAAGTCACGTCGGGGGCAGACTGCACCGTCGTCTCAGGTACGAGGGTGACGCCCAGCAAGTCCTTTGCGAGCATGCTGGCGTCGTCCGTCTGCTTGGAGTTGGCGTGTTGCGGGGAAACGACGCTCGTCTTCATCTCAGACGCGAGGTCGATGCCCGACGTGTCCCCCGTTGGGGCACCAGCGCCGTCGACTCGCTCGACAGCCGACGAGATGTCGCCTCCTGCTTGGCCTTGGTTACCCCGCCTCCTCCTCCGTCGGCGGGGGAGGCGACGGGACAAACCCGAATGTTGTTCTTCCGCCACGTGGGGAAGACGTCGTCGATTCCGCCACCGGCGGGCGGGTTGTCGGCCGCCATTGTCGCTGTCGCGCGGTGGGGGAAGGAGTATCATGTCGTAGCCGTCGTCGAGGGACATGAACTCAAGACTCCCGAAATGGAGCACCGTCCCGGGCTGGAAAGGTTGCTGGAGACTACCCATCTGGAGCTTGACGGGAAGCTGTTCGTCAACACGCAGCAGGCCCCTACTTGGCACGCCAACTGTCGGCGTTTCGACCCCAAGGGGTCCCTGGACCGACGAGTAAATTGTCGCCGCGTGCCCCAGCCCAGATGGGTCGGCGCGAGACGGAGCGTGAAGGGGGGAAAACCAGAGGGAGGCAGGCGTAAAAGGGGAAACCCGCGGCCTTCGTGTTTGTCCCGCGCCCAGGTCAGGTGCGCTTGCAGTAGGGGGTTACAAGCGTCCGCGTGGGGGGAGCGAGAGGCTTATGCGCGCGCCGTCCCGTCCTCCCCCGCGCGGCCAACCTTTTCTAAGAGGGCCCTGGACCCTCCTTTTATAGGCGTAAGGAGAGGGTTCAGGTGTACAATGGGAGATGTAGTAGTGTGCTAACGTGTCTAGCAGAGAGGAGCTAGTGCCCTAAGTACATGTCGTCGTGGCAATCGGAGAGGTTTTGGCACCCTGTTCATGAGATGTCGTGGTCGTCGGAGGAGCGCTGGAGCTTGGCGGAAGGATAGCTGTCGGGGCTGTCGAGTCCTTGCTGACGTCTCCTTGCTTCCGTAAGGGGTGTGAGGAAAATGGACCCCGAGCCATTTGGCTAATTGAGTTTTGGTGTTTGATGAACAACACAATCAGTGAACTAATAAGTTTTCTAGTGTTTGTGTTTGTAGTTCACAGGATGCGAAGAGAATTGGACCAAGGCAATGAGGATGCAACACCTCAAAAGAAGACATAAAAAGATGCATAGGAGTCCAATACTCAAGAACAAAGAAGCCCGAAGAAATCAGCGAAGAAATCCAAGACGAGGGCTGTCAGCCAGCGCCTGGTGGCGCACCGGACATCAGTGTCCGGTGTGCACCGGACTGTCCGGTGAGGCACCGGTCAGTCTGCGCAGAGAGGCCGCAGACAGGCGCTCTCTAGCTGTAGCACCGGACTGTCCGGTGTGCACCGGACTGTCCGGTGTGCCAACGGGCAGACGGCAACGGTCGGATCCAACGGTCGACTGCTACAGGCACCAACGGTCGGCTGACGTGGCGTGCACCGGACATCTACTGTGCAGTGTCCGGTGGTGCACCGGACTGTCCGGTGCACCCGACGACAGAAAGCTGCTGCTTTCTGTCCAACGGCTAGTTGGGGGTGTGGAGGCTATAAATACCACCCCAACCGGCCATTCTCATGTGTGAGAGCCCAAGCAACATACCAAGGCATATAGTGCACATTTCCAAGAGCTCAAACACCCAAGTGCTTAATAGAATCACTCGGTGATTAGCGTAGGTGCTTTGCGAAGTGCTTAGGTTAGTTAGACCGCTTTAGCGCTTGCTCTAGGTGAATCCTAGTCAGTTGAGTGAGTTTTGTAAAACCACACAACCCCTCGGCTCTTGCGTGAGTCGTTGAAATTGTATCGAGTGGGGCGAGAGTCTTGCGAGACCGTGACAACTGCGTTTGTGTCACGGCCGCCACCGTGTACCAGAGGGAACGAGGCCCGCGGCGTTTCGGCCGGAAGCTCGATAGTGGAGACGGCGGGGAGCGTCCGAGAGGAGCCGGAAGCGGAGCACCACTTGCGCGTGGAGAAGGCCCGCGGCTCTCTACGGAGTTACTCGACCGTGGTGCTTGGCCCTCGCGTGGGCTTCCCTTTGCGTAGGGGCACCAACGAGGATTAGTCGGGACCTTGCGTGGTTCCGGATACCTCGGTAAAAATACCGGCGTCATCCACGAGAGTTTGCTTCTCTACTTAGCTCTTTACATTCCGCATTTATATTAAGCATTTAAGTTTCAATCTTGTAGTCATACTTATTTAGTATAGATTGAAACTTAGCCTTTTGCGGTAGAGATAGCAACACTTAGACAAAACCTAGTTTGCACATTCTAGTTTTGATTATTTGCATAGGTTTTGCTCTAGGGATTTAATTGTGGCCTAGTTTAGTAAAAGTTTTAGAAGTCCTAATTCACCCCCCCCCCCCCTCTTAGGCGTCACCCGTTTCCTACAAGTGGTATCAGAACCCGGTTTGGCTCATTTGAAACGCTTTAGCTTCACCGCTAAAAAGAGCCGACGCTTTTTAGAGGAAGGGATGGATACCCATAGGCCACCACACTTTGACGGCACTAACTTCCCATATTATAGTGCTAGAATGGCTTGTTACCTAGAGGCCGTTGATCTAGGTGTTTGGAGAGTCACTCGTGACGGGATGAAACCCCTCAAGAATCCCGAGAAACCCACCACGAGTGAGGAAAAAGAAATTCATTTAAATGCTAGAGCCAAAAATTGCTTGTATGAATCTCTTAGCATGGATATTTTTAATCAAGTATTTACCTTGAAAACTGCTAATGAGATTTGGCTAAAATTGCATGAGCTCCATGACGGCACATCCAATGTCCGTGAGCAAAAACATTGCCTAGTCTTAAATGAGTATAATTCTTTTGCCATGAAAGATGATGAGCTTGTTAGAGACATGTATTCTCGTTTGAATCTAATTATCAATGAGCTCAATTCTATTGGCATTAATAAGCTAGGTGATGCGGACATTGTGAGGAAGATTATCTCCCTGCTACCACAACAAAGATATGGGAGCATCATCACCATCCTTCACAACATGGAGGATTTGAGCAACATGACCCCGACCATTGTGATTGGGAAAATCGCGGCCTTTGAGATGTCGCGAAAAATGAGTCGAGGAGAGGAGCCAACTTTCTCAAGACCATATGCTTTTGCATGTGATGAAAGGAAGGGCAAAAAGAAGGCTCCCACTCCAAGTTCGTCAAGCGAAGAAGAGGAAGTAGAAGAAGAAAGTGATGATGATGAAGATAATCAACCGTGCACATCATCCTCCGAGGACGAAGAAACAATCTGACGCGTCGGAAAGGTAATGAGGATGATCCGCAAGATTAATCTAATGGGTGTACCCCTGCAGGTCGAGGATCTTCTCTTTAACATTGACAGGAAAAAGCAAAGGAAGAGAGGATGCTTCGCATGTGGGGAGAGGGGCCACTTCAGGGACAACTGTCCAAATATGGCCAAGCCCAAAAAGGAGAGGAGCAAAGGCAAGGCGCTAACAAGTGTTAGAACTTGGGATGATTCTTCAAGTGAAGATGAACCTCCAAGGACGCGCAGCCACCGGTCCTCGTCACGATCATCAAAGTCATCACACAAATGCCTTATGGCAAGAGGTAACAAAAGCATTCCATCCTCTAGTGATGAAAGTAGTAGTGATGATGAAGGTGAGGGAAAGGCCTCTCTAGAAGAGCTTGCGGAAGCCGTAAAATTTTTCCAGGATGTTTGCACTAAGCAAAAAGCTCAACTTAAAACTTTGAAAAATAAGTTGGTTAGCTCTCAAAATGATTACAAAGGTTTGCTAGAAAAATTTGAAATTTTTGCAAATTTAAATAGTGAGCTATCAACTAAAATTGAGCTATTAGAATCTAGTGCTCCATCCACTGCTACCAATGATAGCCTTATTAAAAAGAATGAAAAACTTAAGGCTAAGTTAGCTAGCTCCCAAGAAGCTATTGAAAATTTGCTAGAGAAAATGGAAATTCTTAGCATACACAATAATGAGCTAACTACTAAGCTTGAAAACATTGGTAGCACCCCAGCAGCATCTTTAGTTGAAATACCTGAAATAATTATGAAAGATGCTTCTACTTCCTGCTTTGATTTAATTGACGATTCTAACCCCTGCAACCAAGTCGTTGTTGAGAATATTGTTGTAGAGACATGTTCGGATGAGGTTGCAAAGGAAAATGAACAATTAAAGCAAGAAGTGGCTCGCTTTGGCAAGGCTTTGTATGACAAGAAAGGCAAAGCCAAACAAATCCGACCTCCACAGGATAACACCACTGCGGGAGTGAACAAGCCTGTAGAGGGAGAAACTGTGATTTGTAGGCTATGCCACAAGGAAGGCCACAAGTCTTTCCAATGCAAGGCGATGACCGGGGATAAACAAAGGCAAAAGCTCAAGCAAAAGTCATCAAGCAAAATCTCCAACACCTACATCAAAAAGGTGAACAAAAAGGGTGCTACACCATATTTGATCAAGAAGAAAAAGAATGGAAAGGTGATAGCAATCAAGGCCAACAAGCAAGCCAACAAAGGAAAGGGGGCCAAACGTATCTGGGTGCCAAAGGAGATAATTTCAACCATGAAAAGCACCAAGAAGGTTTGGATCCCGAAAGGGAAGTGAGTGGACCGAAGGTCTTCGGGAAATTTGGAGACTTGGCTAAATTGGGATGTATATCATGGGATACATCATATTGGATCAAGTTTATTGCCAAGTGGGTTAGTGAAAATTTTGGACCCAAATTTCCCACCCATGACTAAGGTAACTAGTTTTATTGTATTTCTCGTTTTTAGATATGCGTATCTATTTATCTTTTATCTAGTTTACCCTTCTTGCCTAGTATTACATTTGTTATGTACTTTTGTTCAAAATCATGCATACTAGGTAAATCATATGGTAGGATTGCTAGTTTTTAAATTCATATACTTAAGCAAACCTACATGGCTTAAAATGTTTATTTAAGCACGGCACATAGCTTCTTATTCATTCCATAGTAAATGATGCATCAATTGAAAATTTTGATTTCTACAAATTGTATCATTTAACTTATATGTGCCAAAGTTTGGATTATGGATAATTTGCCCCTCTTGATATCAAATCAAAGTGCATGTCTCCTACAAGTATTCAAAACTTGTATGCACACCTTTAGGGGAGGTTACTCTATAATCTAACACTTTGAGACTAACACCTTTTCAAGTCTATTTCATGTGATAGTCTCATTGTAAGGAAAAAGAAGTCCCCGGAGAAAGACAACAATCTTCCACTGCAAAAATCTCCAAGAACTCTCATGTCTCTCAAGCTCACCATTGACTTTCAATTGGTATCTTTTGAGACTACTTTCAGTATTATTTACATGTCTTCTCCAAAATTTGATTAGACTACAATTCATATCATATGCTTCCATGTTGCTAAAAATGCATAAGTAGTTAACTCCTATTCTGTTACCTATGCATAAGGGAAGTTAGTCTTTTCAAATCATGTCTTGCACCTCTAATTTTTCACATGCTTTTTCCTAAGTAGAGGATCTCTGTCAGGGGGAGTATTTCTTCATCTCTAAAGGGGGAGAAAAACTCTTTCTAAAAGAGAATACTCATTTAGGGGGAGTAATCTGTTGAGGACTCTTTCAAGTGGTATCTTTTTCATAGTTTAATTTAATACCCTTCTAGTGATATCATTTGATTCAATTCTTGTTGAGGGCAAGCTTTTATTTACTTCCTACATGCTTTTAATGTCTTCCTTTTCGGTGGTTGATGCCAAAGGGGGAGAAGTTTAGGGACCAAAGCAATGAAAACTATATCAAACACCAAACACCACCAATTTAAAATTTTATATCTACAAATGGCTTTTCAAGTGGTTTTGGTTATTTGGTCCAAAAATAGGAAGTAAGTGAATTATGGAGTTAGGGGGAGGCTTAAGTCCATAATATCACATTGTGGGGACAATCATGCATCTTAGCAAGTAGATTGCATATTTTCACTCAAATACTTGTATTATTTGCTTGCTTTGGTTGTGTTGTCATCAATCACCAAAAAGGGGGAGATTGTGAGGAAAATGGACCCCGGGCCATTTGGCTAATTGAGTTTTGGTGTTTGATGAACAACACAATCAGTGAACTAATAAGTTTTCTAGTGTTTGTGTTTGTAGTTCACAGGATGCGAAGAGAATTGGACCAAGGCAATGAGGATGCAACACCTCAAAAGAAGACATAAAAAGATGCATAGGAGTCCAATACTCAAGAACAAAGAAGCCCGAAGAAATCAGCGAAGAAATCCAAGACGAGGGCTGTCAGCCAGCGCCTGGTGGCGCACCGGACATCGGTGTCCGGTGTGCACCGGACTGTCTGCGCAGAGAGGCCGCAGACAGGCGCTCTCTAGCTGTAGCACCGGACTGTCCGGTGTGCACCGGACTGTCCGGTGTGCCAACGGGCAGACGGCAACGGTCGGATCCAACGGTCGACTGCTACAGGCACCAACGGTCGGCTGACGTGGCGTGCACCGGACATCTACTGTGCAGTGTCCGGTGGTGCACCGGACTGTCCGGTGCACCCGACGACAGAAAGCTGCTGCTTTCTGTCCAACGGCTAGTTGGGGGTGTGGAGGCTATAAATACCACCCCAACCGGCCATTCTCATGTGTGAGAGCCCAAGCAACATACCAAGGCATATAGTGCACATTTCCAAGAGCTCAAACACCCAAGTGCTTAATAGAATCACTCGGTGATTAGCGTAGGTGCTTTGCGAAGTGCTTAGGTTAGTTAGACCGCTTTAGCGCTTGCTCTAGGTGAATCCTAGTCAGTTGAGTGAGTTTTGTAAAACCACACAACCCCTCGGCTCTTGCGTGAGTCGTTGAAATTGTATCGAGTGGGGCGAGAGTCTTGCGAGACCGTGACAACTGCGTTTGTGTCACGGCCGCCACCGTGTACCAGAGGGAACGAGGCCCGCGGCGTTTCGGCCGGAAGCTCGATAGTGGAGACGGCGGGGAGCGTCCGAGAGGAGCCGGAAGCGGAGCACCACTTGCGCGTGGAGAAGGCCCGCGGCTCTCTACGGAGTTACTCGACCGTGGTGCTTGGCCCTCGCGTGGGTTTCCCTTTGCGTAGGGGCACCAACGAGGATTAGTCGGGACCTTGCGTGGTTCCGGATACCTCGGTAAAAATACCGGCGTCATCCACGAGAGTTTGCTTCTCTACTTAGCTCTTTACATTCCGCATTTATATTAAGCATTTAAGTTTCAATCTTGTAGTCATACTTATTTAGTATAGATTGAAACTTAGCCTTTTGCGGTAGAGATAGCAACACTTAGACAAAACCTAGTTTGCACATTCTAGTTTTGATTATTTGCATAGGTTTTGCTCTAGGGATTTAATTGTGGCCTAGTTTAGTAAAAGTTTTAGAAGTCCTAATTCACCCCCCCTCTTAGGCGTCACCCGTTTCCTACAAGGGGGCTGAGAACCGCCGTCGTCATGGAGCACGCGGGGCGCCATCATTATTTGTTTTACCGGGGCGAGCCAGATGGGACGCCGGTCTTGTTCCCCGTAGCCAGAGCTAGCTAGGGGTAGGGTAATGATGGTCCCTCCTGTGACATGGTCGGTCCGAGCCCTAGGTTGGGCGAGACGGAGGCTCCTCCGAGGTCGAGGTTGAGTCTGTCTTCCGAGGTCGAGTCTGTCTTTCGAGGTCGAGGTCGAGTCCGAGCCCCTAGGTCGGGCGAGGCGGAGACCGTCGGCTGAGGCCAGGGCCGAGTCCGAGCCCTGGGGTCGGGCGAGGCGGAGTTCGTCATCTTCCGGGGCCGAGCCCGAGCCCGAGCCCTGGGGTCGGGCGAGGCAGAGCTTCCTATGGCGCCCGAGGCCGGACTTGGCTGCTGTCAGCCTCACTCTGTCGAGTGGCACAGCAGTCGGAGCGGCGCAGGCGATGCTGTCCTCTTGTCAGGCCGGTCAGTGGAGCGGTGAAGTGACTGCAGTCACTTCGGCTCTGTCGGCTGAAGGGCGCGTGTCAGGATAAGGTGTCAGGCCATCCTTGCATTAAATGCTCCTACGACACAGTCGGTCGGCGTGGCGATTTGGCCAAGGTTGCTTCTTGGCGAAGACTGGGCCTCGGGCGAGCTGAAGGTGTGTCCGTTGCTTGAGGGGGCCCTCGGGCGAGACGTAAATCCTCCGGGGTCGGCTACCCTTGCCCGAGGCTGGGCTCGGGCGAGGCGAGATCGTGTCCCTTGAGTGGACCGAGCCTTGACTTAATCGCACCCATCAGGCCTTTGCAACTTAGTGCTGATGGGGGTTACCAGCTGAGATTAGGAGTCTTGGGGGTACCCCTAATTATGGTCCCCGACACTACTCAACCTTCTCAAGATAACCGTGATCACATGGTGAAGAAGCTTGAGACGAGATCAACCATGGCATGCACTAAATCCCTTGAAGAAAATGTCAAGGACTTGAGGATTGCCAAGAGGAAGGGACAAAAGAAGAAAATCAATACCTCTACCAAAAGCCTCAACCATGCCTCCAAGCAAGGTAACATCCAAGGTAATGATCAAGCCACACTTCACACTAAAGAAAAGTAAGAAGTGTAGTGAATGCTTTGAAAAGGGACACTTGATTAGATCATGTCCCTATATTAAAAATGACTTGATTATTAACAAGGATGATAAACTTTGTTTTAAATGCTCAAAGAAGGGACACTTAGTTAAGTCTTGTCCCCATTTGAAACAAAAAGGCATAGTGCTAGAAAAGAAAATATTAACTAACACTGTAGCAAGCAAGAAACAAGGAAAGAAGAAATCTTTAAGACTAGAAGATCACCTTTGCTACATATGCTGAAAGAAGGGACATCAATGCAAGGATTGTCCTATTGGTAACTATCCCGCTTCTAGCTTGTCAATTAATTCACATGTAACTAGGCAACCCAAAATTGCAACTTGTGCTAGAAAGGTAATAAGTTTACCAAGTGCTAACACAAAGGACATTTGGGTTCCTAGATCTTTGTTGACTAACCTTGATAGACCCATCAAGCAATGTGTACCAAAATATGCTTGACAAGCTTTACAGGGGAAGGAGATGATATGAAGCTTTGGGGTGCTTGAGAGAGTCAATTCAATTCTTATTAACTCAAGCTATCAATCTTCAATGATCTATATATCCAAGATTGACCCAAAGTTGTTGTGAATTATTATGTCTAAAACTCATATCATCTCGGGGAAGATATTGATGTTGTAGGAAATAAAGAATTAGCCTGTGCGGAAAAATCAAGGCCTACAACATGGAGTAAAGCCAAAGGATGGTAACAATTATGCTTTTGAGTGCAAGTATCTTAGATTATCATTTCTCATGTGTCTTGTATAGTCACATAGAAAAGGAGGCACTTCAAATGTCTTCAAAATTATGTCACCTTTCTTTGAAGAAATTCCTCTCATATGGTAGATTGCATATTCATCATCTTTATACTATGGCAATCTACATGCTTTAAATTATTGTAAGCACCTCATGGCATGTTTTACACTAATTATCCTATTATAGCCATGTTCTAGATATAGAGAGATATTTCAAGTTCTTAAAAGAATAAGGTGTCATGTAAGGAATCCAAATCCTTAAGTCTTAGATTGAAAGGGAAATGGAGTATTCGGCAAAGACATCGCTTCCACTCTACACCATCGATATTATCTATCTTTTGCCGGTATTCCGCCATCTCTCAAAATTGGTATAATCTTTCACTCATATTTACGTGTACCAATGGGGGAGAAAGTAAAAAGGGCTCTAAAGACTCCGTTTTTTGGCGATTAATGCCAAAGGGGGAGAGAGTAGTATTAGCCCAAAGCAAAAGGACCGCACCACCATGCTAATTTCAAAATTTTTTGAAACAAAGCTTAAGTTTTTAATGTTTTCAATTGGTATCTTTGAAACTAGTATTCCTCTAAGAAATTCTATATCAATTGGTATATATATTTTGAGGAGGAGTTTTTCAAAAATTGGTACCTAAAATATTTGATCTTCTTTCAATTTGTAAAACCCTCTTGAACACTAAGAGGAGAATTTCATTAAGGGGGAGTTTTGTTTAGTCAAAGGAAAAGCATTTGAAACAGGGGGAGAAAATTTCAAATCTTAAAAATGCTTCTCGAAATCTTATTCATATATACCTTTGACTATTTGCAAAAAGACTTTGAAAAAGAATTTCCAAAAACATTTGTAAAAACAAAACAAGTGGTGTAAGCGTGGTCCAAAATGTTAAAAGAAAGAAAGCAATCCATGCATATCTTATGAAAGTATAAATTGGTTTAATTCCAAGCAACCTTTGCACTTGCCTTATGCAAACTAGTTCAATTCTGCACTTATATATTTGCTTTGGTTTGTGTTGGCATCAATCACCAAAAAGGGGGAGATTGAAAGGGAAATAGAGTCAAACCTTTTTCCTAAATAATTTTGGTGGTTGAATTGCCCAACACAAATAATTGTACTAACTAGTTTGCTCTAGTTTATACATTCTACAGGTGCCAAAGGTTCAACACAAACCAATAAAAAGAACAAGTTGTGGTTCAAAAGAAAGGAGCAAAAAGGAAACCGAAGTGTTCGCTGGTCTGGCGCACCGGACTGTCCGGTGTACCACCGGACAGTGTCCGGTGCACGAGGGTGAATCAACTCAAACTCCTCAGTTTCGGGTTTCCCAGGCGCAGCTCCGCTATAATTCACTGGAATGTCCGGTGTGCCACCGGACTGTCCGGTGCACCAGCGAAGCAACGACTACCTGCGCGCAACGGTCGATTCTGACGGATGAACAGTGCAACACAGTAACGCGGCAAAAGTCAGAGCAGAAGGTCAGAGGGGCATTAGACTGTCTGGTGTCGCATGAGGACAAAGCCTCCAACGGTCGACCAAGCTCCAAGCCCTAACGACAGGGTGACGTGGTGGCGCACCAGACTCTCCGGTGCGCCCATCGCCAGCAGCCTTCTCCAACGACTACAATTTGGTTGGTGGCTATAAATACCATCCCAACCGGTCACTTCAAGGTGTGGGAGCCCAAGCAACATTCCAAGTCATATACTTGATATATCCAAGACCTCCCAACCACCTCTATTCATTGATCCATCCTATACACAAGATTTAGACCGCTACAACCAACACAAGTGTCACAAAAGAGAGATCAAGCAAAAGAGAGATTCTCGTGTGAATTTAGCAATAGAGCCTTTTGAGAATCATTGAGAGAAAGTGTGTGCTACATCTTGTGATCATTCGTGCGTGGAGTTTTGACTCCCATTGAACTTCCTCCAAAAGTTTAGGAGGCTTGTAAAGCTAGCAAGAGACACCTAAGAGTGTGGTGATCCTTGCGGGGTCTTAAGTGATCTTTGAGAAGAAGAAGAGCTCGCCGGTCTTGGTGATCGGTGGAGAGAGGGAAAGGGTTGAAAAAGACTCGTCCTTAGTGGACTCCTCAACGGAGACTAGGCCTTCGAGGGCCGAACCTTGGTAAAACAAATCACCTGTGTCTCTTGTGTTTATTGCTTGTGATTTGTTTGTTCTCTCCCTTTCTAAGTTCTCTTGCGAACTCTTTGCTAAATCTTTTTGTGTTGCTTCAAGTTAAATTCACATTTAGAGAAGCAACTCCTTGCAAGAAAGAGCTTGTGTTACTCCTCTTCTTATCAAAGTCCTCTTGCATTATTCTCCACTTCTAGTAGTATTGCTATTGATTAAATTCTGCACTCTTTGAAAACAATATTCGTTGCAAGCAAAGGACTTAGTTTTACACTCCGATAATTGTGAATCTTGTTCTAACCACTAATCAAGGGATCTAGTTTGGATTTAGAGTTCTAATTTTCAGGTTTCGCCTATCCACCCCCCTCTAGGCGACTTTCACTATTCATCGTTCATCCTAATATTCGTTGTTACTATTCATCGATCATCCGATCACCCAAATATTCAACTACTCATCCATCATGTTGTCCAGCTCACCTAAGACCTTCCAGACTAATACTCATCGTTACTATTCATCGATCATCCGATCACCCAAATATTCAACTACTCATCTATCATGCTGTCCAGCTCACCTAAGACCTTCAAGACCAATATTCCAGTCATACGAACTCCGATGATTGTGATTTTCCTTCCAGTAAGAACTTCTCATCTGGTCACCCATTCTAGATTTCTCCAAGTTGAACACGCTTAACTTTGAGATTCTTTCGAACCATGCTTCCAAAAAGAAAGACGAACCATGTTTGTATGGATACACCGTCAATCCTATAAAACCTGGCCCAAGATACCACAACCCACTCGGACTAGAATACCACAGTATTCTAGCTATTTGGGCCTCGCCTTAATGTTGTCTCATGTGACACAATAGGTAGGAACAGTTGCCATTAACATAAACCTCTGCCCAAGAATAGCCCAGAAATAATTCTTGGCACTCCACTCAAAAATACATTTATATTTTTTATTTTCCAAATATATCTAAATATTTAAATTCTAGAATATTCCAGGAATATTACTTTTCCCTTTTCTTTTTATTTCTATGATTATAAAATCCAGAGCTCCTCCATCCAAACTCATATTCCAATAATTATTATTTATAAATTCTTATCAAATTATTCCCTATCTAACCATGTCATCCCTTAAGCATGGTTTATATTCTAGAAAACTCCAAAAATACTCTTGTCCCATATTCTGTCTGTAATTTTCCTATTCATACTAAGTCAGACGATTCATTCACCACTATTCTCACCAAGAGCGAACTCTACTGTACTAAACCATAGGTACCCAACTATAGATAAACCCAGCTACCCTCTCCCTCTCCGCACACTCAACACCCTCGGCCAAGGCAAACCCCACCCACTCAGTTACCCCGCTCTGCCGGCTACACACATAGTGTCGCTTCGCCTCCAATCCACCCTCCTGGTAAGCACATTCACTCCACCACCAGTAATATCACAACACCACATGACACATATTCTGCTCAAGACTCTACCCATCCATATATCAACATTCTGACCACTATACTAAATATTTGTTGATATACTTGCTCGTTTGTATGTTTGTTTGTTCATGATGCATAGTTATCGGAGCATTCGTGCCATCTCATGAAGGCCATATCTGCAAGTCTACGCCAGATGGTGGTGCTAGAAGCAAGTTCCACGAGCTCTCACCCTTTCACCGGTTAAAGCACGACAAGCTCACTGGATCCCTTTGATGCATAAATTACCTATGCTTTTAAACCACAACCCTTAGCCTATTATTTTATGCACGATATGATTTTGTTGCTAAGAGACATGTTAATATGGCCACCCAGCCCTAGAACTTTGACGCAATTCATCTTTATACTCCTCGACATTTTTGTTACAATATGTTTTGGAAAAAGGTGTGAGTTTTCAAAAGAAAATGTTTTTCAAAATGGGTATGGTGAAGGGTTGTCACCCTTATCACCTTTGAGTGGGGTGATCAGGGACTCCCTGGTTTGGGAGGGCCTTAAGGTGATGGCTCAGCCGGGTTAGGTGTGAGCATGAAGGATTGTCCCTCTCGCCTAAGGACTGGTTTGTCATCACTCCTTACCTATACTCTCATCAAGTACAACCACTCGAGATTATGTGGGCAGTCGCTTGATCTAAACTTGCACGGTCTGTGCCCTAGGGTTATGATGGCTGGTGAGCACCAGGAGGACAAGGAGGGGGAATGTTTTGTCCTGGTTTGGTCATGGATGTGGCCTTGTGCCTTTCGGTATAACCACCAAGGTAAAGTCGTGCAAGGGAAGAGAGAGTTTAAGATTTGGGTCTCATTGGCCATAAGATCGCAGAGCCGAACTAGTGGGTAAAGTGTACACCTTTGTGTAGAGTTTAAAAACCTGTTCGAACAGTCCGTGTCCACGGATATGGATGAGTTATGGCATGAATTTGAAAATTAGTGTTTTGTTTTCCAAAAATGCTTTTGAAAAGTGGTTTTAAAAGGTCCGACGATTGAGATGTGAGCTATGGTGAACGAGGAGTCAAGTAGCTGTTTTTTAAAATGAAAACCAGTGGGAAACTGCTGAGATATCTGGATAGTTTAGTCTAAGGGATTTTGCTCTATATTGAAAAGCTTCATGCTCCTTTCGGAGATGATGTGCTTTGAAAAATATAAAACATTTTATAAAATAACCATGCATCAAATATTACTCTTCCTGCAAAATATCATGAGCTCCATATACTCCATGCTTTATATATGATTTCCCTGTTCCGTGGGCGAAGGTGGACTGTTGGGTACGTAATTACTCACTCTTGCTTATTGTTGTTTTTCAGAGAAGGAGATCACTGATCAGGTAATAGTTACGCCTCTTCCCAACCATGCCTGTGGTTGTTGGACCGCTGATTTGCTTCGCTGCATATATCGGACTACTTCAGCCCCACTCTGATGATATGTCCCGAGTTGTGGACTAACTCTTAAAGTTGATCGCCACCTTTATAGGTTTGTCTCGTTTAAGCAGATCTAGAACCATCTGATGTATAAAATGTGTTCACTAGCCTCCTGGGGCTAATAATTGTGTCACATTTGAGTCCTAGAGGATTAAGATGCTTCACTAAGCACTAATGATAACTTGTCTTAATTGTGGGACTTGGAGAGATTGGAAGCTTTGAATGTGTCTTGGAATGAATTGCTAGCTCTTGTATTGAATGCGAATGAGTAGTGTGCTTGAATGTGGTGAATGAAGGTGGTTGGGGTTGTATTTATAGCCTACAACCACTTCCTAGCCGTTGCTCCTTTTCTGTCGACCGCGGACAGTCCGGGCCTACACATCAACAGTTGAAATCGCAACGGTCAGTAGTAACGGCTATATCAACGCCTATAGTGCATTTAATGTGTCGTCAGATGTCAGATAAAGCAAACGCGAACGGTTCGGCCGTGCACCCCGGACGGTCCGCAAGGACGCTAAAAATACATTTTACTGAACCCGTCACCTTCGGGTTTTTCTGGTTTTTAACGACCGGACGGTCTGCGCTTGGTCTCGGACGGTGCTCGCTTCTCCATCGGACAGTCCGTAGTGTTGACGTATGTTTTTGCAGTGTTCCTGTCCGAGGCTCACCCTGGTGTCGTGGACGGTCCACCGCAAGGGCCTGTACGGTCCACATATAGGTGTTTTTTTTTCCAAAAAGCTTCTCCTATCCGGAATAATCTACGGTATTCTAGACAGTCGACTTAGAATAGTTGTAGATGAACTTATGCACATGAGAAATGATCAACTAGGCAAACTAGTTAGTCCATACGGTTTGTGATGATTGTCAAACAAAAATCGATTATAGAAAATGTTTAAGTCCATTTCCCTTTCAATCTCCCCCTTTTTGGTGATTGATGTCAACATAAATCAAAGCAAAATATAAAGTGTAGGAATGTAACTACTTTGCAATTTTGACAGATGTGCAAAAGTTACTTGAATTTAAACCAACCGAAAGTAATTTTAAGTATATATGATTATTTTCTTCTAGTTTAACATTTTGGATAATCCATTTGAATGGCCCGTGTGAGAAGAAGAGACTACCCTCGCGTTTATCATATCAACTATATCTTTCTTAGTTTGTATTATTATTGTAATCGAATGTACCAAATAAAGCTTTATATGACTGTGGCACCACTTATGTAATGTATTTCATCAAAGACGGTTTTCTGGTGTTTAAATATATGTTTAGTTTTGGTTGTTTAGACTGGGGCGCTACAGTGCAAGGTATCCTTCGCGGTTTGGGTATCCCGAGTCTTTTTTCCCATTAAACCACTCTTTTTCCCGTTATCGCTATACAGCGGAATCGAAACCCGATTTCAAATTTTGAATAATTCATCTAGAATTTTAAAATATTAAAAAATCAGTAAAAATGTATAAAAAGCTAGTTTTTTTTTTGTAATTTATAACTATATTTTTATAAAAAATATACTTTAGTATAAAAATAAATCACATCCGCGATAAGTTGACGAAACCGGTGAGCAGTTGTCAAAATCCGCTCGATAAAGGCAATCGGTGTTTCAAATTTGAAAATTCAGATCATTCGGGTTTTGGCAAAATCCGCTCCGATTTTCATTTTCGCGGGGTAGCAGGAAAATAGGTGAAAACGAAATGGTGAACCCTAGCATGTAAGGCTCGTTTGTTCCCTAGGCTAAATCTTAGCACCTATTACATCAAATATTTAGGTGTCAGTTAGAAATATTAAATACAATTTAATCAAAAAACTAATAATGTAGGTAACACTAAATGACAAGATGGATTTATCAAACCTAATTAGTCAATGATTTTGTTAACGTAATGAAACACTAAATATTTGCTAATTATATAATAATTAATAATTAGGTTTAATTTTTTTGTTTTATTATTTAGTATCCATCTATATAATCAATTTTGCAGTTAGACTATATTTAATAATTATGTTTGACATTAAAATATATACTTTAATTTATTATAAGAATCGAATGTGGGCACCTGTGCTACCGCGGCTTCACCCTCCCCACGACCAGCGTCTGCACAACGCGCGAAAAATAATGCAGAACGAGCACTCGAACTCACACCCCTTTGCTCTAGAAATTTAACCTAAACAACATATCACATGTACTTTAGTGTTTAACAATAAACAATAATTATATTTGTAGTTTAGGTGTCGCTCCACCCGCTTCTCTACCTCGTGGCAACACACGTGCCTATACTTAGTATTTGATATGACATGTAACCAGGCGCGGATCTACACTCTGGGCCACCCGGTCCATGACCCGGAGTTTGATCCATGTAACTATATATAAGTCTCTATTTATATAATATAAAATAGTTAAGATAAAACAAATATAAAAAAATTTAGTAAATTTAGTCCGGATCATTAAAAAATTCTGGATCCGCATACTGACACGCAAAACTGTCAGCAAGCAATCTCCACTCTGCTCGGTGAAGACCAGGTCCAGCCGCGAATTCCTCCCGTCCCCACCCTCCTCCATATTCCCCACCCAATGTCCCGACCGGCCAACCCCCGACCCCGAAGCCCCAAACCCCTACCACCATTTCCCGGGAGTCTCCTTTCCCGGAGAGTGGATCCGCCACTCCAATCTGCACCATTCTATAAGGAAAACCTAGATCCGGACTCCTAGCCGTCGGCCATGGCCACGCGCCGGGCCTTCTCGTCCATCCTCCGCTCTGCCTCTCGCATTCGCTCCGCCTCACCGTCCCCATGCCCGCGTGCGCCGCTCCACCACCGCCCGTCCCCCGCGGGCTTCATACTCAACCGTGTAGCCGCCTACGCCTCCTCCGCCACGGCCCAGGCCGCGCCCGCTCCGCCACCTCCTTCAACCGGCAAGAAAACCGGTGGCGGCAAGATCACCGATGAGTTCACCGGCGCTGGCGCCATCGGCCAGGTGTGCCAGGTCATCGGCGCCGTCGTGGATGTGCGCTTCGACGAGGGGCTGCCCCCGATCCTGACGGCGCTTGAGGTGCTCGACAACAACATTCGCCTCGTGCTCGAGGTGGCGCAGCACCTCGGGGAGAACATGGTCCGCACCATCGCCATGGACGGGACAGAGGGGCTTGTTCGCGGCCAGCGTGTTCTCAACACCGGGTCTCCCATCACTGTAAGCCCATTTCCTCATTTACCGTCCTTTTTTTTTGTGTTTTGTGCTGATATGTTCGGACGTCTATGTGACGACTCGGCGAACCCGGCGGGTTTTAGGTTTGATCTAGACGTACGGATCCGTCTATTGTCCATTCAGTGCTTTGTAGATATATGACTGTTTTTAACGATAGTATGATGTACTGATTTGGTTGATAACCTCATAACCATATGCCTGTAGCACTATCATCATGTTTTATTAAAATAAAAAATGCCGATCCATTCCATATACGTATGTTTTTATCTACTAATAGTCTCATCAGGAGACAAGATTACTTACCGTTCGATGGTTTGAAAAAAGTTACTAAAGGAATTTCAGATAACCATATTAAAAACATTTGGAAATCTTTGAAAGTTTTGACTTTCTTTTTTTGTCACCTACTCAGCTTATCATGGGCACATGCACCTTGGCGTGGTTCTTATGTGTGCTGTGATTTAGGCCATGTTTGAATGTACTAGAGCTAATAGTTAGCTGGACACATCTAAACAGCCCAACTAATAGTTTAGCTAGTAGCTACTTTTAGCTGGAGACATCCCCTAACTAATAGTCCAGCTAACTATTAGCTACACCCTCAACTACCCATTAGTTATTAGCTGGTTCAACCGGGCTAAAATTAGCTAATAGTTAGTCAGCTATTTCCACGCTAGCTAACTATTAGCTCTAGTGCATTCAAACAGTGCCTTGGTTACTAAACTCATACTTCTTCATTGACACACTCGAAATAACTTGTTACAACTGCTGTATATATGCTTTGTATCTATTTATTGGGTTTGTACTTTGTAGGCTCTAGATGCTTACAATATCCTAACCTAGTTGTTGCTAGTCTTTTAATTTCCGTTCTACACCATCTTCCAAACCATGTCTCACTTGTGTTTTTGCATTTGTGACTTGTATATCTGTTTCTAGGTTCCTGTTGGTAGGGCAACGCTTGGACGCATTATAAATGTTATTGGTGAGCCTATTGATGAGAAGGGAGATATAAGTAAGTCTGCATGACATTGATTTTACTTTTAACATTTATGCATACACTACTACAAGTCATGCTTATATTCTTGTTTTGTTGATTGCTCCTTGCTTTTAGCAACAAACCACTTCCTACCTATTCATCGTGAAGCCCCAGCCTTCGTCGAGCAAGCTACAGAGCAGCAAATTCTTGTTACTGGAATCAAGGTGCACCTCTTTGGAAGTGTGTGACTGTCTAGTTTGCTAGGTTCTTTTCATCTTTCAGTGGTTATTGTGCATAGTTTTAATACAAGGCTTCTACTTCTATCAGGTCGTGGATCTTCTTGCACCTTACCAAAGAGGTGGTAAAATTGGTCTCTTTGGTGGTGCAGGGGTGGGAAAAACTGTCCTTATCATGGAGCTGATTAACAACGTTGCCAAGGCCCATGGTTTGTTTTTTTACAGAGCTGGATGGCCATGTTGTGAAATCATCATGTGTTTATGTTGGCTTATTTATTCCATTTCTTCATCTAGGTGGTTTCTCTGTCTTTGCTGGTGTTGGAGAACGTACTCGTGAGGGTAATGACTTGTACAGAGAAATGATTGAGAGTGGTGTCATTAAGCTTGACGATAAGCAGGTAATGGTTGTGATTTCGAATGCGTTGTTGGGTTTCATATATGTTAAGCAAGTTTTCCTTACATTGTAATTTGTGGCAGAGTGAGAGCAAGTGCGCTCTTGTCTACGGTCAAATGAACGAGCCACCTGGTGCCCGTGCTCGTGTTGGGCTGACTGGTTTGACTGTTGCTGAGCATTTCCGTGATGCTGAAGGACAAGATGTGCTTCTCTTCATCGACAACATTTTCCGTTTCACTCAGGTAGATTCTATGGCACCCTCCTGTTTTATGTTCATAAAATACCTGCAATGCTATTTTTGTTAATGGATATGTGGATAACATTAGTCAACCAGTATCGTATGCATTTTCAGCCTTGAACTTGCATACATTAAAGCTGAACACTTGTACATTTGGTATCTATCTGTCAGGCAAACTCTGAGGTGTCTGCTCTGCTTGGGCGTATTCCATCTGCTGTGGGATACCAACCCACTCTTGCTACTGATCTTGGAGGACTGCAGGAGCGGATTACTACCACAAAGAAGGGTTCTATTACATCTGTTCAAGCTATTTATGTGCCTGCTGATGACTTGACAGATCCTGCTCCTGCTACCACCTTTGCCCATCTTGATGCTACTACTGTGTTGTCACGTCAGGTATTCCTGCCTTATGTCTAGTTAGAATTTCTGCATATTGATGTTGTTGCTGTTATGGTATGATGTTAGCGTTTCTTTGCAGATTTCTGAGCTTGGTATTTACCCTGCCGTGGATCCTCTCGATTCCACATCCAGAATGTTGTCCCCCCATGTTCTGGGTGAGGACCACTACAACACTGCTCGTGGTGTTCAGAAGGTTCTTCAGAATTACAAGAATCTCCAAGATATTATTGCCATTCTGGGAATGGATGAGCTCAGTGAAGATGACAAGTTGACAGTTGCTCGTGCTAGGAAGATTCAGCGGTTCCTTAGCCAGCCTTTCCATGTTGCTGAAGTTTTCACGGGTGCACCTGGAAAGTACGTTGAGCTGAAGGAGAGTGTTAAAAGTTTCCAGGTATATATGTCATGACTGTAACCTATCTCCTGGCCCATTGTGAACAGTACTTTTGCAACAGCTTCTCCCCCTACAGTTATCATTATTTGGCCAAACAAACCAGTGGGTGTTCTTTGCCTTGCAGCTTGGTACTCCACACATGATTAAATTCTGTCAAATTTAGTGATTCATTTGATGTGGTCATTAGATACTAGTCTATCGAAATGTGTCTCAGTAGTACATTTGGCTTCTCATATGATGTTTTTGATTCTTGTGTTTTTTATCATCATAGTTTTCAACAGCATATTGTTGCAGGAGTTAGTAAAAGTTATCTCTTGTAGACTGTACCATGTCCAAAGCGATGTATACACGAGTACTTTAGTCTGAACACTAATGGAAGCAATTTTTTTTGTACATTTACTCACCTTTTTATGCAACGATGGTTTGTTATGGCATGATACAAATATTATAGACACTTAAAAATGCCTTGCAAATTTCACTAGCTGCTTTAAGAGATCTTATTTTCTTAGTAGGATACTCATGAGTCATGATGTATATGTACGAGTATTTTTGTCTCATTACTGAAATGCAAATGATAACTCCCATTTTTGTGCCTTTAGGCTTTACCAGTGATTAACTATTTGGACCATCTTTGTACCGTATAGGGCGTTTTGGATGGCAAGTATGATGACCTTCCAGAACAGTCATTCTACATGGTTGGAGGAATAGAGGAGGTCATCGCCAAGGCAGAGAAGATTGCCAAGGAATCTGCATCATAAGGGGTCTACAGGCAACGCAAAATTTAACTTTTGGAGGTCAACGTGATGTGCTTTTTATCCTGTGTTATCAAGAACTTACGTGCAGGAGACCCTGCCCTGCAGAAGGATGTTTCTCTCCTCCGTCCCCCCACCCCACACCCCAAAATAAGGATTCGCAGTGACATTTTAATTTGGTTTACTGCCCTTTGAGGAAGAATTACCTTTTTTGATGAGGTGAAACTATAACCTTGTTAATTCTCAAACAAATACTCTTCTCCCATGTTCATAGCCATTATGAGGTCGCCTGTTCAATTTATTTTTCTGAGCCGAATAGCCGCTTCTACAGTTCGTTATCTGTGTATAGTCTAGTTTTGTGATCCGTTTCCAACTCCAGTGTCTAGGACGATAACGGATGAAATGTGTTTGGTTCTTTGGGACAAAGGGGCAGAATGTGTTTGGTTCATGGGGTGATAAGCCCCCACCAAGGCCTTGTGCGGTTGTACAGAAATTATGGAGATTAAATCCTTTTTTAATTTTAATTTTAACTATCAAGAGTTTTAATACCCTTCAATAAGCTTTTAACCGAACAAGCCCTAATGATCATGAGCTTGAATGCTTGAGGACTACGTGATCATGAGCTTGATCACTAAGGACTATGAGCTTGATCACTAAGGACTAAGGGGGTGTTTAGTTTGAAAAATTACTCCATCTAAAATAAGGTAAAATCAGGTGGTGCACATGAGTTCATTTCTCAAATTTGGTAAGATAACCTAATTTCTCATTAAATATAAGGAATGATGCGGTGATGGATTAACTCATTTCATTCTAAAACAAAGTGAGGAGTGGGAAGATGATATACTAGCTTATTACTTAAACTAAACATTGCATAAGGTTCTCTTTGATGGGGTTTGGGAAGGCTTAGGCCATATTCCAAACCACTAAGACCGTCCGCAACAGTCTATCGAAAAACACTGTTTTACACTGTAGACTGCACTGTTCATAGAGTATAGTTCGAATATAGATATGAGTATGAGTAAACTCTCGAAGATAGCCTAATAATTATTTTCTCCATTCTAATTTATAATTCGATTGACTTTTTTATCACAAGTTTGACCAGCTCGTTTTATTAAAAAAATTCATAATCATTGATATTTTTTACTATGATATTGTTTAACATATAATATACTTTAAATAATATACTTTAAGTATGTTTTTAAATTTTTTATTTTTACAATTTTTTTGAATAAGACGAGTCGGTTAAACTTGGCACAAAAAGTCAAACGAATTATAATTTAGGACGGAGGGAGTAAAAGTTAGCGAAGAGGTTTAATGGACCAGCTAAGTCTTAGCCATTTCTCTAGCTATTAGCTGTTTCAACCTATCGAAAACTAATTAACAACTTATTTGCTAGCTAACAATTAGTTCTAGAGATATGTAACAGGGCCTTAAAGTTTCCACACCATAGCGCTACTATAGCAGAAGCTAGTGAAGCCTCTTCATCGACTTACTCTAATTGTTAGTTTTCCTTCTTCAACGACTTATCCTCATTATTAGTTTATTTTGGATTGGAGAGAGATAAGTAACTCTTGCTCGAGTTCTGTATAACACATCTGCACTATCTATTAAGAAGATAGTGTAGACAGTAGACTCCTGCCATGCCCCCGCTCGGCCCCTACGTGCACAGCCAGCCACATACCGCACCATCCATGCCTGTGCCCATGCGTCCTACCGCATGGTGGACCCGCCTCCCCCTCCGCGCTCGCCCAACCGCATGCCGCGCCATCTGCGCCTGTGCCCCACCTCCCCCTCCGTCGGCCACACTGATCCGCATAGCCCAACTGAATGCCGCGCAAGCCACGACATCCTCATCCGTGTGGCGCCAACAACCACCCCGCCATGTGTGTCAAGCGACGGATGCGGCGGATGGTTGGTGGCGTCCTGTATAATATGCCTACCTCCGACTACCTGCCGGACGCACGGTCAAGGAGAAGCAAGCCCTGCCGCTGCCGGGAAGGAGGACCAAGCCCCACCACCGCCAATGAAGATGGAAGAGGAAGCCCCCTCGCCGCCAGTGAAGACAGAAGAGGCCATCCTGCCCCTGCCCGCCCCATCCCCCACCTTGCGCGATGCCCGGTGCCTCGGTCTCGTGCCCTTCCCCCATCACATCGCTGAGGACCACCATCTCCGCTGTCGCTCCCGCCAACAACGCAATGTCCCCGCCTTGATTGTCGCCCAACATCGCCCCAACGTTGGCGTTGCCCCACCGCCCTCGTCGTTGGTGCCCCCATCATCCGTGCCCACCTTCCAACCTCCTCCCCACGCCACCATATGTGCCCCCTTCCAGCCTCGAGACCACACCCACGATCCACAGGTGTTGTGCCTGCCATCCATGCTGCTAAACAAACTTTGTATGTCGCACCCATCGTCGGCGCCCCCTTCCATCCACGCCGCTGCCGTCCGAGAGGAAAAGGGAGGAGCCAAGGAGCAGCCGCGCCGCCATGGTGGACGCAAGACCAGGGCCAGAGCTACATCGGGCCCTATGCGAGGACGCTGCTAAGAAGAACCGGGAACCACCGACTGCGTCCAACATACACCGCCATTCGTCGTCACCACAGGTTCGTGCCGCCTCCGCCTACCTTGAGATGTGAACCTCTACTCGACAGCGAGCTTCCACTTCCCCCTCACTGGGAGAGCACGCAAGAGGCGTGCCACGACTCTCTAGGTAGGGCCGCGCCTGCGCAAGCTGCCACCGGACTGGCCACGAACGTGCCATTCTCGAGTGCAAGCAAGCGGGTCTTCGAGGTCGTCGTCGAGTTCTTGAGGACGAGGAACATTGGCTGCAACTTCATCTTACCGGAGCACATTGCTCTCGGCATCTTCGACCTGGACGATCCCACCACCAGTAGAATCCTCAAGAGGTTGGTGGTAATCTTCTATTACATACTCTGCTATTTTCCATCGTGTTTGGTCAACGGTATATAAATCACAATAATATTGCTAATTAGCAACAAGATACCAACCTTTTTAGTCTGTATTAACTTGATAAATAAGCAATCAGACTCATTTGGAGTGTGAAAACTGACAACAAATACATTTAGTTACTTGCAACTAGAGCAATCAGGTAATAAGCTCTGTAGGCAACAAGCGACATATCAAATTCAGTAGCCTGGCAGTTGTAAATGTAACAACTAGCAATCAGTAGCAATAGATGGATGCAGTTGATTAAACTCCCAAAAGAAACTTGCGTTTGTTGTAGAGAAAACTAGATAAAACTTCCCTATTTTGCTTTTCATTATTAGTGTGTTTTACTGGTCCACTGCATCTTGTAGCTTAGGAGTAGATCCAAGTCAGCTAGAAAAATAGACACTTAACTGAATCCAAGGAGAGCTTGCTAAAGATGGCAGAGAGCCCATGGGGTTATCTCCTTTCAAAGTACGTGAGAGGTCTGCCGCGAGAGCTGGCAAGTCTGCAATTGTCAAGTATTCAAATAAAAAGAAAGGTAAGAGGTTGAACTTATTGGAGTTTATTGCACTATTCTTGGTGATAGAGTTGATTGTATAAATTGACTTGTTTTATTTGTCATTTTAGAGAAGAGTTCACTAGCTCAATTTTGTGTGGATTTGACTATGCGAGCAAGTGGAGGATTACTTGATCCTGTTATTGGTCACAAGGAGATCGAAAGAGTAGTTCAGATTATATGGCGGCGAACAAAGAAATCCAATTTTGTTGGGTGAAGCAGGTGCTGGTAAAACAACTATTATTGAGGGCTTGGCTCTTAAAATTGCTAATGGAGACGTTCATATCTTCCTTGTGGTAAGATCCATTGATGGATAACTAGAATAGTGGAATAAACCAACCCATGACTTTAAATATTAGCAAGGGCAAATTTGTAGTTGAATTTAGAAGTTATTTTTAAGTTTATATGGACAATTTGTGTTCATGCCATTACTTTGAAGTCTAATGGTGAATTTGTCCTCATTTTTTTTGACTTGGTGATTTGGCATCCGATTTTCAAAATAAAGGTAAAGTATACCCTGACTAGATTGCTTGTTTTTCCATGATTTTGACTTCTCCGAGGGGGGGCTAGATTGCCAAGCACCTTTCACTGGTTAAATTGTAGTCTTGACATCAAAAGGATTGGCCAACTTTTATAGTTGACACACAAACTCCTTTGAAGGCCTCAACTATAGCAGGATGAGTTAGATCTGGTTCTGCCGTTTGCACTGATGTTGTGATAATCATAGTGATGTTATTAAGCTTCTCTCTTCATCTATGTAAGATTCCATGTCGATTAATGAATTGTATTCCACAATTTTATAGTTTCCAATGGTTGTCTTTTGATATCCTTATTCTTGTCCTAGGGATTTTACTAAATCCAGAGCTGCAAACTTAGGTTCTTTCAATCTGGTAAGCACTTTTACATCTATAGTAACATGAGTACATTGCTACTTAATAATCACATTTTCATGGTTTGTATATTGTAAATGTTTGGAACGTGTTTCAATAATTATCCTATTTAAACAAAGTCTACTTATGTGACATATATAAATCGTAGTAACACATTGGCACTTAACTATTGTCCAATATCCTTCTCTCTAGACATAGAAAGTCTACCGTTTGTAATGTCATATAACAAAGCTACCGAGAGGAAACCCAATGGTCTAATTGAGCTGAAGACATGTATAGCTAAACATGTATATAGAAGCCGTAATGACATATGGGCACCTAACTATGTGATATATTATGTGATATATAGAAACTGCAGTGAAGCATAGGCACATAACTATAGTAAAATATGTCAATCCTGCAACATACAACAGAGGCTTATCAAAATCGTTAAAAATGATTAGATTAGTGTATGGTTGTCGACATAGTTGTATGTCATTAAAAATTCTATTTTGACTTTTGTGTGATATTGATAATGTTTGCCATGCATGTTTTGCATATTATAATGATGTTTGTCGTTTTGTTCTATGTTTCATACAAATTTTTACTCCCATGGCAACACACGAGCATGGACCTAGTCATCACATTTACATACGAAGGGAATGCCGAAAAGGAATAGTGCATTAGATACTCTAATTTCTCTCTAAATTATGACCTTTATTTTCCTTATAGTTAAAATCTATACAATAAATTAGCTATCTTATGTGCAACTATAATTTTAGATAAGTGTTATTATATCTATCGTAAAGAGTTATGTATCATAGGTTCCAAACCTATTCACTAGTCTATAACTAAGCTAGAAAGGTAAAGCACACAATCAAAGCAAAACAATATAGATGTACAATCCTAAAGCAGGATAGGGATACAAACTACCATTGATGATTCTAATATTTTTATTGAGCTAAGCACACAAGCCTTTTCTAATTGTCGTTAGAGCCTCACACAAAGGAAGCCTATGCGAGACCCAAGCTCTTGGTCATATAATTGTGGATCGCTTCTTCACGTAAGTGCTCTAGTTGTGGCCTTTCTTATATGCTCCCCACCATATCTACAATCGAGTTTCTCATTGAAAAGTTGTAGAACTTGTTCTCTTCGGTACATGTTGGTAGCAACACTACAAACACTGTTGGTATGATCTTGTAATACTTACATTCCCTCCACTACACGAATCCCGTTGATTCCCGTCGGCCAGATTAATTCCCGTCGGCCCGTGCAAAAGCCGACGGGAATTAAGTAACTCCCGTCGGCCGTCTACTAGCTGACAGGAATTAATTTAATTGCCGTTGGCCCAGTCACAGGCCGACGGGGATTAATTAATTCCCGTCGGCCACGTCACAAAGCTGACGGGGTTAAGTAATTCCCGTCGGCCGCGGGACAAAGCTGACAGGGGTTATTTAATTCCCGTCGGCCAAGTCACAAGCCGACGGGGATTAATGGTTTTAGAGCCAGCAGCGGCTGCGTGCGGACTCATTCTTCCTCCTCTCTCCACTCAAACCGTCCGAGCCGCCGCCGCCCGCCCGAGCCGCCGGGCCGCCGCGCTCCCGCGCCGCGCCCAGGCCCGCCACTATTAAAATGGCGCACACAAGCGTCAAGGGATAATATATGTGTCTAACCTCACATCTAATCTCTAGAGCCTAAACCTTGAACAAACACTAATAAAATGGTCTAACTAATCTAAGCACTTCATAAAATATCTACACTAATCAAGGACTAATCTTTAAGTGCTTGGTATCTAGAGCTACTAGAGATGAATCTAAACTCTCTTGTGATGTTCCTTACCTCCCACACTCCTCAAATAACTGTTTGGGGTCCTATTTATATCCCTAAGGAGTGAACTAGCCATTGCAACCGCAATAGGCCTCACTACGCACTGTTGGACCATGTGATAGTAGCACCGTCGAACCGTTGAGCATAGTCCAACGCCTCGTAACGCCTACCATGTCATTACTAATTTAGCACTAGCCGTTGCCAACCGTTAGGTATGCCCGTTCCGTCCGACAACTACCATTGGATTAGTCCAATGCCCCATTTCCCTTTCAAGAACCTTTCTATGTAACTGTTGGACTTTGTTCTTAATAGCTTAAAAGTGGTTCTATTGTCAAATATATCAACTTGCAGATTGATCTTCCCCTAAATATGTGCAAGTAGGATACATGCACTTAGACTTTTAAGGTCAAGATACTATTTTGCAAGATAATGTCACATGAAGGTGAGCATTACTTGTGGGTGATATTTAGAGTAAGATATCTACAGTTTAGAACTTCAACACATAAAAGATAAACCACTTGAGGGAAGAATCTATCGGCTGTGTTCCAAAACAATTTAAACCTAGTAGGTTTGCTCTTAGGGTTAAGAGTGAAACCAAGCAACTGTATCATATGATTTACCTAGTGTAAGCATAACAATAATTTAAATGTGCAATCACAAATCTAGGTATAAAATAACTAGATTCTAATTGAAATGACAAGAATTAAAGTCTAGTTACCTAACGATGGTAGGGGATTTTGGGTTCATAATCTTCACTAACCCACTTGACAATTACACGATCCAATGTGATGCAGGCATGATATGCAACCCAACTTTGCCAAGTCTCCAAATTCCCTAAAGACTATTGTACTTCTCATTTTCCTTTTAAGATCCAAACATTCTTGGTTCCCTTTATGATTAATATAAATTTGTTCAACACCCAAACTTGTTTGGCCCCTCTTGTGTTGGCTTGATTGTTCACCTTGATTGCCACCACTATGTTAGTTTTCTTCTTATTCAACAAGTATGTTGTAGTGGCATTATTGTTCACCTTGTTGGTGTAGGTGTTTGGGAGCCCGCTTGTTTGACTTTTATTTTTTCTCTTTCTTCTTCACCCCATTTGCATCTTGCACTTATAGGACTTGTGACCTTCCTTGTGGCACATATAGCAAACCAGGATTGTACCCTCATCAAGCTTCTTCACTCCCTTGATTGTGTTATCTTAATGAGGTTTTATTGGCTCCATCTTACCTTTCACTTGAATCAAGTCCTTGGTGAGGTGAGCTACTTTTTGCTTGAGTTGCTCATTCTCCATTACAATTTCTTGTGAGCATGCTTCTATAACCAAACTATTAAAACACATTTGATTGCAAAATGATGCGCCTAATTAAATCAAATCATAACAAGAAGTAGATACATCCTTTTTAGATGTTTTAAAGATTGATTTTTATTTTAGGTGTCTCGATTGGGCTTCTACTGATAGCTTTAATATTAGCAAAATCTTCAGTTGGCTCATCATTATGTTTCCGAAGAATTTCCATTTTACCAAACAAACTTCTATAGGCTTCTTGTGATCTATCTAACTTTTCTTTTAGATCATTATTTTGTTTTAATAATTTCTCATCAGTAGGTGTGCTCGCAGTAGCCTCAAATTTCTCAATTTTATTACTTAGCTAGACATTAAGATTTGCAAAAATTTGATGTTGTTCAAGAAAAATTTTATAGTCATTTTGTGATCTAGCTAATTTTGATTTTAGTTCTTTATTATGCTTTTGTTGGCTAGTGTGAAGTTGAACATATTCTATATTTGCTTTCATAAGTTCTTCAAGAGAAGTGTCGGTGTTTCAAATCAGCACCGACGAGTAAATTTGTATATGCGCGTTCTAGATCCGGATGTTGTGCTCAGTGGGCGCAAGGTTTATACTGGTTTGGGCAGAGCGTCCCTACTTCTAGTCTTTGGTGGCTTGTGCTACTAGCTCCTTGTTGCTTGATGCTCGTACTAGGGGTTACAAGTGGGCAAGAGATGGAAGAGTTCCCAAGTCTCTGTGCGTTGTTGGTTCTAAGGGACTACATATAGGGTGTTCGCTACCTAACTAAGTCAATCAATTATTACTTCGACATGGTAGAATGAAGCGTTTTACCTTTGGTAGAAACTTATCCGTTGGTATTCGTCCTAGTCGTCTGAGCTCTCTGGTTAGGCTCTTTAAGTCGGCTAGGATGACGTGCGTGGACGACAGGGAACTCAGATGTCATCATTACTCCTTATGTGCCACACCGACCCCTAGCATTTGTAGCCCGAGCCTCGTCGTCCCTCGTTGTGTTGTTGGCCCTATAGATCATCAAGGGGCTTAGGCCTAGGCTCGGTGGGCCATGAATGAGCAACATGTCTATGGCTTCATAGGCCATGAGTGGGGCTCATGGTTTGGGTCCGCAGGTCACGAGTGGGAGGAAGACCGACCTTCTGTCATGGCTCATCGCTAGGCGTATTTAATGAGGCCAGTTAGTTATGACAGGGGCGGTCCGTGGGTTGGGTGCGGAATCCACTCAAGTGGCTTCCTCTTGGTTCGCCCAACCCCCCTTTCGACTCCGCCTCACCCGACCACCAGGCTTGGCGTCATGGGGTTACTCGAGGGTGGGTCCTTCTAGGTTGGACTCTTCCTCTGTCCTCCTTCCAACTCGTGGGCCCTAGGAGCTTGGGGATCTAATCCCCAACAAGAAGGCATATCATCATCACTATCACTATCACTCTCACTTGAGCTTGAGTTTTCAATGTTACATCATGCCATAAAGCACATGTGAGAAGAGTTTAATGATCAATGCTTGCAACCAAGCCTCTTGTGTTGGACATCATCCTTACTTGATGATTCATCCCAAGTCTTGATGGTGGTGAGGGCTTTGGCCTTCCATCTCTCTTCTTATACTCGGGGATAAGCTTGTTTTGATATTTTTTTCCATAAAGTGAGTCTTTTTGCCTCAACCTTAACCATCCTTCTTTCTTTTTCTCTTCTTTGGTTGGTAAAGAAGAAATCTTCAATTTGAATGGGCACACCCTGAACATTCAACTTGGGAATAAATTTATCTAGTCCTTTTATTAACTTAATTGTTTCTTCATCAACATCGGAGGAAGAGATGGATACTTGATAATCATTGCTTTCAACCTTCTCCTCCTCGTCTTCATCTCCACTTTAGGAGCTTCAGACTGAACTTGTTTCAACTTGCTTCTTACCCTTCATTTCTTATGCTCGACACATGTGAGAGAAATGTCTTTGCTTTATGAAGTTGCTTCTCCTTGACCCATCTTTTGACATATCTCAAATGCCACTAGATTGCGATGAAAAGTGCTGGTGTCATGTTGCTTAAGCCCTCCATGTCATGAAGGATGACGATTATGCTTACATATTTGCTATGTGGTAACACTGAGATGATCGTCCTCACAAATATCTGCATCACCTAGCTTTGTCAACCCTATAGAATTGAGCTAATAGATAATTAGATTCAAACACAAATACATAACTACTAAGCTCATTTTCTTTTATTTTAAAAGAGTCATAATTGTGCTGACCTATGCAATGTTTTTGCTCATGAACATTATTTGTGTCATCATGGAGTCCATGAAACTTTAACTAAATTTCATTAGCTTTAACTCGAGTGAATACTTCGTTTAAAATGTTTGAGCTAAAAGATTCAAACAAGCAATTATTAGCTCTTTTCTTTTTATCACTTGCAGTTGGTTTCAAGGTAGCAAGTCATTCTAGCACTACAATAGAAACTTTTAGTGCCATCGAAGTGCAGAGGCCTAGCGGTATCCATCCTTCCCACTTAAAATAGTCGAATCAATGGAGGTGAAGCCAAAGATCTAAAATGAGCCAACAGACTATAATACCACTTGTAAGAATCCTGGTGCCTAAGAGAAGGGTGAGTTAGGCAACTTAAAACTACTTCTAACTATGGCCTCTGATTTTTAACCTAGTCAAAACCTATGTGCCAGGTACCATAATTAGGGGTACCTGGATTATGCCCCTAAACATATGTAACACATGAGTACCAAAAACAGAAGACGCGTTCCCCAAGATCAAGCAAAGTGAAATCACTATTTGCGTGAGGCCCCGCTCAACGATCGCTCAAAACTACTTCTCGCTTGAGCCCATCCACGGGTGAAGGCTACGCCCATGAGAAATCCTCGACTCGCCCGAGGGCCCCCTTCACAAAAAGCGATTTCCATCTCACCTGAGCTCATCTCGTTCGGAGGACAACCTCAAGACTAGCCTCAACCAAAGATATCAGGAACCATGAAACGTGCACATTAAATGCAATGATACGAATATTTGCTCCATGTGACACTGCAGTCAACAGAGGACAATGGGACCATGGTACAATCTACTTTCACCGACCACAATGACGCACACCCACGAATATCGAACACTGCTCCCCCACTCTGGTCACTGTTCTCGAACAACTATCGGATGGGACATGCAAACGTTTGGGCACAACCTCACCCTCGGGAGAAAACTTCGCCTTGCCTAAAGACGATTTCAGCCTCGAGAGAAAACTCTGCCTCGCCCGAGCTCGATCTCGGCCAACTGTCCTGGTAGTAGCCACCAACTCCCCGTGAATCCCACAGGAGGCCACTTCGGCAACTGTTCTAACCACTCCCTACATGACTGCATGCCTAGGCACATGCCCCACCATGGCCTCAGGAGAAACCTCCGCCTCGCCCGAGCATGGCATCATCCTAAATAACATGGATAGAAGGACGCCCAACGCCACCAACCCTTTAACACAGACAACTGACAACAGGATGGCTACAAGAACTACATGGCTGATGTCATGTCTACTTTACACCATACGAGACGAATTACCATGTGTTGTTCACCATATTTATCACTATTTTAACAACTACAACTCGAACAACATATCCACAAGATGGGTTCGGGTATGCATCCGAGCCCCTGACCCTGGACTCGGCTCTCTGCTTAGTCAAAGATACGTGAGACATGGACCAGACATCCTTCCCCTAATCAAAGACAACCGCAAGGACAAAGGACATTCCGGTGGCCATACTTCTGTAGGGGCTCAGGCTCACCTCCTCGCCACATTACGACAACACTGGCACTCCTGGGTTCCCTCCTTGAGGCTATAAAAAGAGAAGTCCAAAGCTTCCAAGGGGACAGAGGAGAACAACACTTCACAGGTTTCATCCCCCGACTGATATTGGCACTTGCCTCAATCATCCTTAGAGACTTGGGATCCACTCCCTCTCTCGACTAGCTTGTGCCCTCTATGACAAGCACTTAGGTGCAAGATAATATAAGTCTCAACCTCCTCTGTTGGAAGTAGGGCCTCTAAAGGGGAAATGTACCCTTAGGCCATTTCTAGTTTGTTTTGGTGATTAAATGCTCAATACATTGTCTTGGACTACCATCTTAATGTATGTGCATAGTCACATATTTTAAAGGCAAATTGAGAAACATGGGAAAAGTGCATATTGCAAATCCTATCACATTAAAGGAACAAAGTATGATTCTAGCACTTGGTAAATTGTTTTAGTTGTTAACTATGTTTATCTAAGTGCTAGGAAACTTCTCAAGTCAAACCATTTTGGAGAAATGATGTTTGGCTAAGAATAGCCAAACTTGTGCCAGTCTAGGTGCACCAGACTCTCCGATGTGCACCGAACAATGTTCGGTGCTCATATTGTTCAGTGACCGTATTGGCTGCTCTCGGGAAAACTAGCATGAGCGCTGACTAAAATTCATGGAACAGTCTGGTGAGCTAGGTGACCAGTAGCTCTGCCCGCGCTAACGGTTGACGCCCAATCAACAGTGGTCGCGTGGTGGCCATGTCTGCTAGGCCAATGACTGAGAGGTCCCACCGGACAGTCCGATGTGCTAGGCGACCGAAGGCTCCGATGACTGACTCAACGGTCAGCTCGGCTGAAGATGGAAAGAAATTGACCACTGTTCAGTGTCTGGTTTATACCAGACAGTCCGGTGCACCCGTGGACAGAAGGCAACTAGGGCCTTCCAAATGGAGTTCCAATGGCTCCTAGGTCCCTTGGGGCTATAAAAGGACCCCCTAGGTGCCATGGAGAAGAACACAAGCACACTTTGAGTAGTATACAACTCCTTGACTCCGCGACCACGCTGTCGATTCATTAGATAGAGATTTGATCGTGTTCTTGAGCTGTGAATCCGTTGTTTTGATTCTTGCACTCTCTTCTTAACTTGTGTGCGTGTTGTTGCTGCGATTGAGTTATTGTGTGTGTTTCTACTCCCTCCTTATTCCGATTTTGATTAAGATCATTTGTGTAAGGCGTGAGAGGTTCCACCTTGTAAAGATTCCTCACAACCGAGATTAGATATAAGGAAGAAAACCATGGTACTCAAGTTTGATCTTTGGATCACTTGAGAGGGGTTAAGTGCAATCCTTGACCGAAGGAGGTCACCACAACGTGGAGTAGGCATTGGCCCAACCACGAGATAAAATTGCCATGTCTCTTGTCTATTTACTTTAATGCGATTGCTGTCTTCTTGAGTTCTTATATTCACTTGTATTATTGCTCCTAAGTTTGATACACATTTCAAAGGAGCAATCAGGTGAAGAGTTCTCCTCTCTCCATCTCTACACATAACAACTTGGTTTTAGCTTTCACTAACACTCATTATAAACCAAGTTTGTGTTGTTTAGAGTTGATTTTTGCAGGATCACCTATTCACCCCCCTCTAGGTGCTCTCAATTGGTATTAGAGCCTTTCTCTTCATCAAGGGACTAACCACCTGAAGATATGGATCCTAAGGGTAAGGGGATTGTGATCAACGATAAAGAGAAGGAGTCCCTCAACAACAATGAGCCAAAAGGAGATAAGCCCAACGAAACAGGCTCAAACAATAAGAGGAAGGACGAGAAGATGATGAGGCACATCAAGAAGATCATCTACCATGAAAGCGATGCCTCCTCATCTTCACCAAAGGACGACATCAGCGATGATTCCACTTCAAAAAAAACGGTTAATCAAAACTATTCCTTTGACTATTCTCGTATTCCATACAACTCCAATGCTCATTTAGTATCTATACCTCTTGGCAAGCCCCCTCACTTTGGTGGGGAATATTATTCTTTTGGGAGTTATAAAATGCGTAGTCATTTATTTTCTCTTCATCCTAGCATTTGGGAAGTAGTAGAAAATGGAATGAATTTTGATAGTAGTTGAAAGTCGCCTAGAGAGGGGGGGGGGTGAATAGGCGAAACCTAAAATTTATAAACTTTAAATACACACTAAGGTCGGGGTTAGCGTTAGAATTAAGTCAGAGTTCGAAAGATAGTTTTCCTTGCCTAGAGTTGCTCAATCAATGCAGATAACATTTGGGAGCAAACTCAAATCAATTTAGCAATGGAACTTTAGAGAGAGGGAAGAGGGGAACAAATCAAGTGAGAATAAATGCAAGTGGACTCGGTGATTTGTTTACCAAGGTTCGGTTCCAAAGAACCTAGTCCTGTTGAGGAGGCCACAAAGGCCGGGTCTATTCCAACCCTTTCCCTCTCTCAATCGGTCACACAGACCGGTCGAGGCTTTTCCTTAATCACTTGGGTCACAAAGACCCCGCAAGGATCACCACACACTTAGGTGTCTCTTGCTAGCTTTACAAAGCACTTATGAGAATAAGAATAGAGAAGGAGAAAGCAATCCAAGAAACAAGAGCAACAAAATAACACAAAACACTCTCTCTCAAGTCACTAAGCGATTGAGTTGAATTTGAGACTTAGAGAGGATTTGTGTTTTGGAATGTGTCTTGGAGTGAAGTCTTTTGCTCTTGCAATGAATGTGATGTTCAGAATACTTGGATGCCATTGAAGGAGGTGGTTGGGGGTATTTATAGCCTCCAACCACTTCCTAGCCGTTGGCTGAGTCTGCTGGCGATGGGCACACCAGACAGTCCAGTGGCGCACCGGATAGGCACTATTCACAGTCCGGTGCGTGCCACGTCAGCACACCCGTTGGGGTTTAGAGCGATTGACCATTGGAGTTCTTTGTTTTGTAGTTGCACCGGACAGTCCGGTGGCACACCGGACATGTCCGGTGTGTTCTGACTTGCTGCTCTGACTCCTGGCCACGCACTGTTCACTTCACTGTTTACTTTTACAGTCGACCGTTGCGCGTAGTGATCATTGATCCGTTGGCTCACCGGACAGTCTGGTGAATTATAATGGAGCGCGCCCTGAAGAAACCTGAGAGTGGAGAGTTCGTTTGGTGCTTGGCCTGGTGCACCGAACACTGTCCGGTGTGCCACTTGTTAGCCCACTCTCAAGTCTTGCTCCAAATATATTTGAGTCCCCAACTTAAATTCTTTCTTGGTTTGTGTTGAACCTTATGCACCTGAGATAAATGACATCTAGGCAAACTAGTTAGTCCACGTGGTTTGTGATGGACGTCAACCACCAAAATCGATTATAGGAAATGATTAAGTCCATTTCCCTTTCAGTAGTGATAATGCCATATTTATTAATGAGCAAATTCATAAAAATGATGAAAGCCGCCTAGAGGGGGGGGTGAATAGGCAAATCTGAAATTTATGAAGTTTAAGCACAACTACAAGCCGGGGTTAGCGTTAGAAATATAATCGAGTCTGAAAGAGAGGGCAAAAACAAATCACAAGCAAATAAGGCGGATGACACAGTGATTTGTTTTACCGAGGTTTGGTTCTTGCAAACCTACTCCCCATTGAGGTGGCCACAAAGACCGGGTCTCTTTTAACCCTTTCCCTCTCTCAAACGGTCACCTAGACCGAGTGAGCTTCTCTTCTCAATCAAATGGGACACCAAGTCCCCACAAGGACCACCACACAATTGGTGTCTCTTGCCTTGATTACAATTGGGTTGGAATCAAGAAAGAAGGAAGAAGAAAAGCAATCCAAGCGCAAGAACTCAAATGAACACAATGTCTCTCTCACTAGTCACTATTTGATTGGAATGATCTTTGGACTTGGGAGAGGATTTGATCTCTTTGTTTCTGTCTTGGAATGAAGTCTAGAGCTCTTGTATGAGGTTTGAAGGCTGAAAACTTGGATGCATTAAAGTGTGGTGGTTGGGGGTATTTATAGCCCCAACCACCAAAAGAACCATTGGTGAGGGCTTCTGTTGTATGGCGCACCGGACAGTCCGGTGCGCCACCGGACACTGTCCGGTGCACCAGCCACGTCACCAGGCCGTTGGGTTCTGACCGTAGGAGCTTCTGACAACTGGGCCACCGGACAGTCCAGTGGTGCACCGTACAGTCACTATTCACTGTCCGGTGCGCCTTCTGCGCCTGCTCTGACTTCTGCGCGCGCAATCGCGCACTGTAGCGTTGCACTGTAGCGTTGCAGACGATCGTTGGCGCGGTATAGCCGTTACTCCGCTGGCACACCAGACAGTCTGGTGCTACACCGGACAGTCCGGTGAATTATAGCGGAGTGGCTACCAGAATTCTCGAAGGTGGCAAGTTTGGAGATGGGTTCCCTGGTGCACCGGACACTGTCCGGTGGCACACCGGACAGTCCGGTGCGCCAGACCAGGGCTGCCTTTGGGTTGTCTTTTGCTCTTTTTATTTGAACCCTTTCTTGGACTTTTATTGGTTTGTGTTGAACCTTTGGCACCTGTAGATCTCATAATCTAGAGCAAACTAGTTAGCCCAATTAATTTGTGTTGGGCAATTCAACCACCAAAATTTACACAGGAAAAGGTGTAAGCCTATTTCCCTTTCAATCTCCCCCTTTTTGGTGATTGATGCCAACACAAACCAAAGCAAATATAAAAGTGCAGAATTGAACTAGTTTGCATAAGGTAAGTGCAAATGTTGCTTGGAATGAAACCAATGATTATTTCTACTAGATAAGCATGGATGGCTTTCTTCTTATTTAAAATTTTGGACCACGCTTGCACCACTTGTTTTGTTTTACAAAGTTTTGGAAATTCTTTTTCAAAGTCTTTTGCAAATAGTCAAAGGTATATGAATAAGATTTTGATAAGCATTTTCAAGATTTGAAATTTTCTCCCCTGTTTCAAATGCTTTTCCTTTGACTAAACAAAACTCCCCCTTAATGAAATCCTCCTTTTAGTGTTCAAGAGGGTTTTAGATATTAATTTTGAAGAGGGCATACCAATTTGAAATTATATCAAAAATAAGATACCAATTTGAAAATCTTTAAAAACACTTCTTTAATACAATTTGAAAGACTACAAATTTTTGAAATTGGTGGTGGTGCGGTCCTTTTGCTTTGGGCTAATACTTTCTCCCCTTTTGGCATGAATCGCCAAAAACGGATACTTGAGTGAAATATAATCCCTTTTCAAACTTTCTCCCCCTTTGGTAAATAATGTAGGAGTGAAGATTATACCAATTTGGAGAGTGGTGTGGAGCGACGACGAAGGATGAATAATTCGATGGAGTGGAGTGGAAGCCTTGTCTTCGCCGAAGACTCCAATTCCCTTTCAATCTATGACTTAGCATGTAATACACTTGAAAATCACATTAGTCATAGCACACGAAAGAGATGATCAACGGTATAAATGAGTTATGTGTGCAAAATATCAGTCAAAATTCCTAGAATTAAGAATATTTAGCTCATGCCTAAGTTTGGTAAAAGTTTTCTCATCTAATGGCTTGGTAAAGATATCGGCTAATTGTTCTTTGGTGTTAATATAAGCAATCTCGATATCCCCCCGTTGTTGGTGATCCCTCAAAAAGTGATACCGAATGGCTATATGTTTAGCGCGGTTGTGCTCAACAGGATTATCTGCCATGCGGATTGCACTCTCATTATCACATAGAAGAGGAACTTTGGTCAATTTGTAACCATAGTCCCTAAGGGTTTGCCTCATCCAAAGCAATTGCGCGCAACAGTGGCCTGCGACAATATACTCGGCTTCGACGGTAGAAAGAGCTACAGAATTTTGCTTCTTTGAAGCCCAAGACACCAGAGATCTTCCCAAGAACTGGCAAGTCCCTGATGTGCTCTTTCTATCAATTTTGCACCCTGCCCAATCAGCATCTGAATATCCAATTAAATCAAAAGTGGATCCCCTGGGGTATCAAAGGCCAAACTTAGGAGTATAAACTAAATATCTCAAGATTCGTTTTACGGCTCTAAGGTGAACTTCCTTAGGATCGGCTTGGAATCTTGTACACATGCATACGGAAAGCATTATATCTGGTCGAGGTGTACATAAATAGAGTAAAGAACCTATCATCGATCGGTATACCTTTTGATCTACGGATTTACCTCCTGTGTCGAGGTCGAGATGCCCATTTGTTCCCTTGGGTGTCTTGATGGGCTTGGCATCCTTCATCCCAAACTTGGTGAGTATGTCTTGAATGTACTTCATTTGGCTCATGAAGGTGCCCTCTTGGAGTTGCTTGACTTGAAATCCTAGAAAATACTTCAACTCCCCCATCATTGACATCTCGAATTTTTGTACCATGATCCTACTAAACTCTTCACAAGTAGATTTGTTAGTAGACCCAAATATGATATCATCAACATAAAATTGGCATACAAACAAATCATTTGCAATTGTTTTAGTAAAGAGAGTAGGATCAGCTTTTCCGACTTTGAAGCCATTAGCAATAAGAAAATCTCTTAGGCATTCATACCATGCTCTTGGGGCTTGCTTGAGCCCATAAAGTGCCTTAGAGAGTTTATAGACATTGTCGGAGAGGAAGTCTCCGGCCGGGTGGCGGAGTGCACCCGCCCTAAATCCTAAGATGAGGAGGGGCTTAGGCGTTTTGCTTGATCGTTGGAGTGAAGGGGAAGAACTCAAGAACACACAAGGGTTTAGAGTGGTTCGGGCCGCCGGAGCGTAATACCCTACTCCACTGTGAGTTGTATTGCTCGAGAGCTTGTATGAGCTAGCGAGTCTAAGATTGCGTGTGTGTGTAACGTCGCATGCCTCCCCTTTTATAGCTGAAGGGGGGCATGCACAAAGGCACTGGGCCCCGACATGTGGGCCCAGGAACATAAAGAATATAGCACTTGGAGCTACTAATGCCTGTTGTCGAGACAATCTTCTCGTCCCTGACGCCCGAGATCTGCGTATCCTTGGCGTACAGAGGAAGCTTCTTGTAGGAGGGATGTTGAGTACAGTGTGCTGCCTGGCACGGTCGTACTGTTCACCAGCAGACCCAGCAGGCGCGCCGCCTGCTGGATGACCTTGACACCGCCTGCCAGCGGATGGGACGGGACGCATTAAATGCTGAGAGGGCACGTCGCCCGTCAGCGCGGTGGCAGGCGGCGCGTCCTTTCTTCAATAAATGCAGGGGCTGCACGATCTCACGTCAGGTTCGACCCGATAGCTTATGTCATGGGCCACAAGCAACGGGTCTCCGCCTGAGCAGGACGTGAATGGCAAGGCCCAGACACGTGTCAGCACCGGACCCCTGCTCATAGCAGGGTTCTCCTCGTTCCGGGACCCTGCTAGGGTTCGGACCTCCCGGGGGCTCCGGACTTATATGTATAGGGGTCCGGTGTCCCTCTGTGGGAGTCCGGACTTACTGAGATGTGTAGTCTCTCCTTGCCACGTGGCGCCCTTTGGTCTGCCCATGCGGTGGGGTCTGGCGCCGTTCCCTGCGTGGCTAGGGGACGTCGCATGGGTGCAGCGTCTTCATGCTGTAGAAGAGGGTACCCCTGATTTAGGGTACCGACAGTGGCCCTCGGTCCTGCCTCAGGGGAGGATGCGAGCCTGCAGGTGGGACCAGAGTCTGATTGGCGGTTGGACCGCTGCTCCTGCGCGCCTGTTGCTGCAATTACTGCCAGCCCGCCTATGGTCATGCCATCTGCCGCGCCTATTCCCACGGCTGACTGGCCCGTGACCATCGTACTTAATGGCACTGTTGGGCCATGCGCGGGGCTGCCTCGAGTCGTTGCACTGGTTTTGAAAATTTTACCTTTCTAGACTCCCGTGACAGCCTCGAGAAGACGTGGTATTGGCGCAAGCGGCGGTGCGGTTTCTTCGCACACGGTAAGCGGCGCGCCAGTTACATGTCATGTGGGCCTGGGCCCCCGCGTTGGACCGCCAGTTGCGGTGGAGCTGAGGGGGCGCTCAGCTGTAGGACGGTTGTACGCTTCTTGCGCGGTGGTTCGCCTCTTTGACTGCTGGATGCGGCGAAGATGAAGGGGCGCCTAACTGTGGGGCAGTTGCATGCCCCTTGCGCGGCGGTTCGCCTTCCTGACCGCTGGTTGCCCCGAAAATGGTGGAGCACGTAACCGCGGGGCAGTTGCACGCTCCTTCTTAGGGTTGGTCTGTATGACATGTGGGGCCTGGCCCCCGTGTCATAAGGTGGGATCCTTGGTGTACGTCGGGGGAGACTTCACCCGTGACGCTTCAGGGGCGCGAGTGGGGGGATCTGCCTTTAAAAAGGGGTCGATCCCCCGGGCGGTAGACATGCCTTGCTCCTCTTGCGACCACCGCGCCCTTTCACCTTCTGGGCCTCCAGATGGGGTACGCCGGTGTTCTCTAGAGGGATCCACATCAAGGTCGTCTCTTCCATCGACTTCACCGTCGGAGAGCGTGCGCTCATGGTGGTGTCGCCGATCTTGTCTTCTTTCTGCTGCTATAGGAGGGGTGCAACCCCATGGGGGTTGGCATCCTTCCACCACCATTCGGCTTCAAGGATTTTCATCATGCAGCCCGGTCGCAACCCTTGGCCGGTGGTCATCCACAAGGACGACTACCAGCCTTGTGGTGGAGAGAAGCGAGCCAGGCTACGGCCAACCCCTGCCCTCAGCTTCAAGGATGTTCATCATCCGCGCTGGGGAGGAGAGCGAGCAGAGTGGGGGCTTCTCCTTCCATGTGGGCTGGCAGTCCGCTTCTTCCTCCAGCATTCGGGGGAGAAGGGCGTTCGCCGGCCTCACGGAGGAGGCGAACTCTAGGTACGCGGGGCCGGCCGTCTGTGGCGCCGTCAGCTGCTGCGTGTCTGGCTCCCCAGCCTGGGCGGCTCTGGTGCCGCCTCCGACGCTGCCTCTTGTCGCTGGGGCGGAGCGTGGCTGCCCGTCCACCGCACGGGCGACAGTCGCGTCGTGCATGGGTTGGCCATATCCACGGCTTTTCCCGCGCCACCAGTCGCACCGGGAGGTCGTACAAGACGTCGTACACCGTGCGGGTGGAGGCGGCGTTCTTGGATGGTCTTGTCCTCACTCCCGTAGTGAGGACGGGAGCGAAGACCTCTTCGTGCACGCTGGTGCAGCCGCTGCCCATCGGTGCAGAGGTGGTCGCTGCCACTGGTGGGGCTGATGTGGCCGCTTCCGCTGGTGAGGCTGCCCATTGCAGAGGTGGTTGCCTCCGCTAGCGAGACCGTCAGTGCCACCTGCCGCCGGACCCCTGACACTTTGGCTTTAATGGCCTCGCTGTTACCCCCCATAGGAGGACGGGGGCGAGGACCTATTCGCAAAAGCGCTCACCCAGAGGTGATCGCTGCTGCTGGCGAGCCGCTCGGAGCAGAGGTCGTTGTCGCTGCTGGTGCAGAGGTGGTCACCGTCGTTGGTGGGGCTGTTCGGCGTCAGCTTCCAACGCGACTCTTGTCGGTGCAGCGTAGTTCATTCCTACAGAAATGGAGCTGGGGTCCCTCTTGTATGGGAATGTAATGACATTTGCTTGAGAGCAAAATGTAATAACATATGTACGCAGGATTTTAGCCTGGGAAGCCCAGTTGTGTGTTCGAACCCCCTAGATGGTGGCTTCAAGTACTAAGACACCTGTCGCAGGGCGGTGGAGTATGCAGGCTCACGGTACGGGACCAGGCTGAGCGGCTACATGGTTTCCGGACCCCCCAGGAGAGAAGTGCCCGTTCTTCAGAGCCGGAACCCCAGGTTGTTGGATGCACATGACTTTAGTTTTAAATACTAGGACACCCGCCACGAAGTGGTGGAGTGTGCAGGATTTTGGGTACGGAACCAGGCTAACCGGCCACACAGGCTCCGGACCACCCTATGGAATGCGCATCCGTTCTTTAGAACCGACCCCCAGGCCTTCCCCTGTTTTTGTAAAGAAATAAATATTGCCTTCTAAGCAGCATTTAACACTTATCTGTGTAACGCGTGTTCCTGTTGTGTGCGATGTTGTTGACTCCTCCTTAGTACCTGGCCCCCCGCCTGGGATGCAGGCTTAATGTGTTGAGGTTGGATACCAGCGTTTCTAAAAAGGTTGTCAACAATCCTCGGGAGGCAACTCGCCGGGATCTGGATCTGTACACAGTTTTAGCTAGGAAGCATTAGTAGTACACCTCATAGGGTTCTCCGTCTGACATTAGTCGCCCTTTGATACATGCTCGGGACCTGCAGGTTTTAGTCCGGGCGGCTAAGTTGCGTGTCCGGATGCCCTTGGGTCGCGATTCTAGATACTAGGACACTTGTCGCAGGGTGGTGGAGCGTGCAGGCTCACGGTACGGGACCAGGCTGAGCGGCTGCACGGGCTCTGAACCACCTCAGGAGACTAATGTCCGTTCTCTAGCTCCGGTCCCGAGGTTGTCGGACCCGCAGGACTTATAACTCTAGATACTAAGTTCCCATCACAGGGTGGTGGAGCATGTAGGCCCACGGTACAGGACCTGGCTGAGCGGCTACATGGGCTCCAGACTACCCTATGGAACGGGGTCCCGTTTTCTAGAGCCGGCCCCCAGGCTGTCGGACCTCCCTACTTTCGTGTCAGGGGCCCTAAAATGCAAGCCTGGCTGTTCAATTCGGATGTCGCCATGTCAGACAGATGGAAACCGTACGAGTGGGTTAGCTGAAAGGTATTATCTAAAAGACTGCAAGGTAGGACCATGGAGCAGCAAGATGGAACTATCACAAGAGCACAGCTGAGGGGGGTAGTTTCTTCTTCATAACTTGTCGTGCATGTGTGCAGACCAATAGTCCGGGTTCATGGGGGCAGACCCCACCGGGTTGTCGTTCACGTATGTGTCATCTAGTTACAAAAAAGGAAACGGACTCGACCCCTTAGTCTTGCTCTATGGATAGAACTTACAGAGATATTTGGCATCGAGGTAAGGTACTCCTCCAGTCGTAGCTAGATGGTTGCCCCTGGGTCAGTGCACTCTCGTTACCTTGAAGGGTCCTTCCCAGCTGGGGGAGAGTTGCGGAGCCCCTCTTGGTATGGCACTTGCCACGGGGCTAAGCCCCGACCCATGGTTCCTGTCTGCATTTGACACGGGAGCCCTCGTCTCTAGCTGTGACCACTTCTGCATGTACCTGTCTATAGCTCAGACCCGTGGGGGGTCCGGAAGGGCCTCTGAAGGAAGGCGTGCTTCAGCTCCATAGGTCGGGGAACACGGGGTCCCTCCGAGGTCTGTCTAATTGTCTTCACCGGAGTAGGAGCCTCCGGCGAAGATATCCTTCAGGTCCCCCTCGGGCGACTGATACTCGAGGTCCCGCTCAGCCGCGACTACCTCACCGTCGTCCACCTTCTCTTTGTCGGGCCGGCGGCAAGGCGGGGAGCCATCTTTGGAGTACTACTCGCGCTGCTCGCTGACGTGTTTTGCGAGGTCAATGATCTCGCGACACTCCACGGCGCTGTGGCGACCATGCGGGTGCACAGGGCATGAACCGCTGCTACCCTTCTGCGGTCGCGGGCGTTTGCTACGGTCGCCCTGGCCTCCGGTCGCTGCTGCGGCCACCAGAGCGGTGGACCGTGGTTTCTGGTAGTCGCAGTCCTTCTTCTTTTTCTTCTTTCCGTCCCGAAGGACGGCCCCCAAGCCACCCGACTGGGCAGTTCCAGTTTGTGGGGCCGAGTGCCATGCACGACCCTTGGCGGCACTGGCGCACTTGTCGGCCAGAGCGAAGAGCGTGGGGACAGTTTCCACGTCATGTGTGGCCAACTTCTCCAACATTTTTTCATCACGTACTCCCTGTCGGAAGGCCGTGATGATAGAAGCATCAGAAATACGAGGTATCGTACCTCGTACCTTGGTGAAGCGGGAGATGAACTTCTGGAGGGTTTCCCCGGGCTCCTGCCTCACTGCATGGAGGTGGGCCTCCACACCGTGCTGCTGGTAAGCACTAGCGAAGTTCGCCACGAACCGTGCACATAGTTCTTCCCAGGAGTAGACTGATCCCGGGGTGAGGTTCATGAGCCAGGTCCGGGCAGGTCTAGACAAGGCCACATGAAAGTATGTTTCCATCACAGTGGTGTTTCCACCTGCCGTCGTGATGGCGGTAATGTACACCTGCAGGAACTCCGACGGGTTTGATGTTCCGTCGTATTTTTCCGGCAGGTGCGGCCGGAACTTGGGTGGCCAGGACGTCGCGTGGAGATGATCCACCAGTGCGGCGCAGCCCACTCCGGCCAAGGGGACACCCGTTTGGGACTGGGTGCCCATTGGTGTCTGCGGCGCAACTGCAACAAAGTCTTGATCGAGGTCGCGTCCATCAATGTTTTAGCGGCGCTCGCGTGCCCTTTCCAAGGACACCCAGGCGTGCTCTCTCGCACGCCTGCGGTTGAGTTCTGCCCGGAGGTCGCTGGTCTGTGCGCCCCTTACTGAGGGCGAGCACACCAATGCTGATGCCTCGTTTTGGCGCCGGGATGACCGCGTCTTCAACCTGGTCGAGGTAGAATGCGCCATACTGAGCAGTCGGTCAACGTCGTCCTGCCATTGCTTCATGGCTCCTAGTGAAGCCGTGGAGCTTGGAGGGTGTCGCAACAACTCCCTGGCTGCTGACAACACCCTCAGAGACGCCCTTGATGGAGTCCGGGATGTTTGCGCTACCGCGTGCTGCCGTGCGGCGTGCACAACAGGAGTGACTCGTGCCGGGTGACTAGGAGCCTGCGGTGTGGAGGAAGCAGCTTCTCCCTCCACCGCAAAGTCTACCGAAGTCTCGGCGTGGTGCTCTACGATCTGCACCATCATGCTTGGGCAAGGGATCAAGCGAAAACCTAATGCCTAGCCCCTACCTAGCGCGCCAAATGTCGGAGAGGAAGTCTCCTACCGGGTGGCGGAGTGCACCCGCCCTAAATCTTAAGATGAGGAGGGGCTTAGGCGTTTTGCTTGATCGTTGGAGTGAAGGGGAAGAACTCAAGAACACACAAGGGTTTTGTAACACCCGGCTTTAAGGAACAAAGCCAAGTGCATCTCATACATGCGCCAAGAAGACAACATATATAATAACAGAGTGTATAGAGATAAATGTCATAAAACATCAGAGTATTTATTACATAGCGGAAGACTTATTATAAAATGAAATAATAAAGATAAAATAAACTAAGGATCGTCGGCGCCAATGTCGACTGGGAAACGCCACCTAGATCAGATCGAACTCCTCGGTGTTAGGCAGCTCCTCCTGAACCACCTGATCATCTCCTGTGGGGGGGTGTGAGACAGCAAGGGTGAGCTCACACATGATCATAGCTCAACAAGTTGTGGGGAACCAGTGGACATAAACTCACAAAGGTGTGAGTTCATGTGATGTGTAAGGCTTAATCAAAGACAGGGGTTAAAGCTGAGCATTGCTTTTAAGTAGTTGGTCAAAATTTTATTAGCAATTACTAAGTGTAAGTAAATACCAAACCATAAGTAAAGTAATAGAACAAAATTAATAACAAAACCCATGCAATGCAAATGACAAAATTGAATTTAAGTTCCATAATTTAAACATCAGAGAGTCCTGAGCTGCTCATGACCGTGAGCTCGGCTAGTATACCAGTTTTACACTCTGCAGAGGTTGTACCCTTTACCCACAAGTCATGTTACCCATCTGCCAAGGGGTCATGAATCCCATATACCTCTACCTAGGAAGCACGGCAGGGCAACACTACGAGGCCTTTACAAAGTTCCACTAGCTTCCGAAAACCCGCTACAGTTTATGGGAAGATCCAGTAAAGGGTTCCTGGCTGACCGCCATCGCAGCAAAATCAACCAGGGACCTCCCCGCACTGACCTCTCCCCTACTGCCCTTGCCCCTTTCGGGTAAGGTAGTCTTCCACTAGCTTTCCTAATTAGTCAGCCAAGGGGTCCTGTTGGGGGCTTGTTCTCAAATGCTAAGAATCAAGAACAAGGCAACACAGAAAATGTTAAATATTAAAGTCCTTCGTCCTCCATTACATTATACCCCTTCGGGATATAAGGAACTTCGGACGAAGGTTACGAAGGACGTACCTTCGTAAACATAATAACGAGGGACGAAGCATTCATATGAATCATGAGGTATAGAATAGACATTCAAATGTTAACATAGAATCATTTCTATTTCTATTAATATGAGTGAATACAAATGACTTTAAATTACAAATGTACCTTCGGTCCTGAGGAAGGCAAGAGTATAAGCGTGATGCGAAGGCAAATGACAGGTTCGCGTGAACAGTACAGAGGTACTGTTCATCTATTTATAGGCACAGGTCGCAGCCTGTGACAAATTACAATTATGCCCTTTACAAATGTTTACAACATTGACCCAGACCTATATGTATAAAAAGGTCATTCTATCTCTATGTCGGTTTGAAACGCCGAAGCTCCATGAAAAGGAACCTTCGGCCATCTTTTGGAGACGACTTCAGCCGAAGTCGCTTCTTCGTGTGGGACCTTCGGCGCACCGAAGCATGACCCCAACAGTAGCCCCTTTCGCGGTGCTAGATCGTTTTTCGTAACGAGCTTGACCCGTGAAAAAAGCCTCTTCAGCTTCGGGAAGCCGAAGGTCCAAAAAACACCTTCCCTGAGCTCGTTGCGGAGAAACGATCCGGCTTCTGTGCGCGTGCCAGGCCCACCCTGCAGAGTTACTGTTTGATCTTTGCGGTCCACTGCACAGCGAGTACAAGTGATCGCCCATCTGGTGTAAAAATCCTGCCGCTTCGCCTTCTTACCTGCAGCACTATATAAACAAACGGGTAGGTGTGAAGTTACCACAGCATTCATTGCTATTTGCACTGTTTTGCTGCCAAAATTTTCCACCATAGCCGAAGCTTGACTCTCAGACTCGAACGAAGGTCAGTCTCGACGTCTGCTTCGTCAGAAAGGAGAGCTTCGGAGAAAAGAAAAAAGAAAAAAGTTTCTGACTTCCCCAAACTCAGAATTAAATGGCGAGAGTGCGATCTACTGCCAAAGTTGTTCGTGAGGGAGACGAAGCCGAAGGTTCGGACACTGTGCCCATCTCCGAAGCGATGCAGCGCTCCGGTCTAGTGACTGCGGAAGAAAGGCCTGCTGCCGAAGCAAACCCGACAACAGCCGAAGAAGAAGAAAACATTGAAGGGACTGACCCCGAAGATGACTACCACATTGCCATGCCCAGCAAGCCCAGTCACCTGGATTTTGGGAAATCAACTGTTTCAAAAGCTGATCTTTCGAAGATGGTGAAAGCAGGTTACTTCAATGAAGATCAGAAGAAGCTACTCCGCTTCGGGGGAGAAGAAACCACCCCGAAGCCAGGGAAGGATGAGATTGTTATCTTCAAGAGCTTTTTAAAGGCTGGGCTGAGATTTCCTCTGCACAATATTATTGCGGAGATACTGAGGAGGTTTGGTATCTACTTTCATCAATTGACTCCTAACGCCATCGTTAGGCTCAATGTTTATATCTGGGCCCTCCGAAGCCAAGCTGTGGAGCCGTTTGCCGACAGCTTCTGCCGAGTTCACGAATTACATTATCAAACAAAGGCCAGAAAAGATGGGCTACATGATAATTTCGGTTGCTATAATTTTGCCTACCGGAAAACAACAAAGTGTCCTGTCATCAGCTACCGAAGCAAATGGCCAGCAGGCTGGAAATCTGAGTGGTTTTATGTAAAAGTTGACGAAGACAGAGAAAAATTGGTACAAAGCCCTCTGGAGCTAATCTTCGGAGAGACAAGGCCACGTTGCCGCATCGGCGATCTAAAAGGTCCTACCTGGGCTGCTCTGGGTGAATTTGAAATTATTTCAGAACATATTGGCACCAGGGATCTAGTTCAGGAGTTCTTGGCATTCAGAGTTTTCCCTACTCTAAAAGAGTGGGAAATGCCGAAGCTGGAGGGAGAGAAGAAGAAGGGGGAGCTTGTCCGGCTGCCCTACCACTTCAAGTTTAAGAAGTACTTTAAAAAACCCTGCAAAGAATGGTTAGACACAGTTGAGGTGATGTGCAACGAAATTCTGGGGAATTACTCCAAAAAAGAGGATCAACTAATGACAGCGGCCTTCGGCGCCCGACCGAAACGAAGGCTGAACCGAGTGCTTGATGCCCTGGGCTTCGAGTACCCAGACTATGAGCAGTTAAACAAGGGTGCCGAGGGCCACAAAAGAAAAAGAGTGGCCGAAACTCTGATCAAAGATGAAGAAAGACCAGCAAAGGAAAAGAAAATTCCCAAGAAAAGAAAAATATCTACTCCGAAGCGCAAATCACCCGAAGAAGAAGGGACCCCCACACCGCCTTCTGCCAGCGACGTGGAGGAAATTTTAAAGGTAATGACTGAACCCATGCCCACGAAGCTAAGTCCATTAGGGCTCCAACTGACGAAGCTTTTTCAAAAGGTGGACGTGCCGGATCAGACGAAGATAAGCAAACCCAAACGGCAAAGAATTATTGCGGTAACTGAAGTCATCGACAAGACGCCGCCTAGAGCGTCAGTTCAGAAAACACCAGCTGTCGAAGACACCACAAACGTCGAAGTCGCACCTTCGGAGGTCGCGGCTACCGAAGCCGCTACAGCCGAAGATGTGAATTTAGAAACAACCATTGAGGATATTGACAAAATTTTGGAAGACATGGCAGCAGAAGAAGCTGATGCTACTACTGAAAAAAGCATGGCCACAGTGCCTGAAAAAGGAAAAGAAATAGCCGAAGAGACTTCGGACGACGAAGCCTACTCTTTTCAGAATTTAGTTGGGCAAAAACTGACGAAGGACGAAATAGAAGAACTCAAGGACTATGCCAAATCTTGCGGCTATAAGCCAGGAGCCCTTTTATTTGGAGGCATTGATGACGAAAGATTGGGCTGCATTCGAGACCAGACTGGAGCTAAGGTAATCGGTACTCTATCAAAGAGTATCGGTTTTCCGAAGCTAGAGACAGACATCAGCCGCTACCGATGACAACATATCGTCGGCAGCTTATTTTACTCCAACTTCAAGGTAAACAACCTTTTCTCTGGTTTTTATTGCTGTTAATAATGAAAATGTTACCAACGTAAATTTTTCTGTGCAGAGCATGCTACTGAGCAAAGCTCTGAAGATGCAGCAAGATCTGGAAGACAGAAAGCACGAAGCTATAATTGAAAACTTAGAAAACAAGATAAAAGAACAATCTGCCATCATTGAAAAGAAAGACTTCGAGCTGCAATCGACCGAAGGCTTGCTGGCTGAGACTGAAGCTAAAGTAGCAGAGTTGAACTCGAAGCTTATCAATCAATCAAAACAATTCGATCAGGAGAAGCTAGAGCTTAATTCGAAGCTTGAAGCCGAAGTCCAGACCAACTCAGAGTTGAAGAAATCTTTAGCAAGCCTTCAAGACAAATGCTTAAAATTTAGCAACAATTGTATTGGTCGATTAAAAAAGATATTTTACTCTGTTGGAGCCAGCAGCGGGAAATTTAACCCCTCAGCGGAAAATTTACCACAGGCCTTCGATCATATTGAAGCCGAAATTGAAGAACTTGACGAAGTTATAGCCGGGCACGGCGACTTCTGTGCCTGGGTAGCTTCTCGGGGTACCGCTGCTGCATTCCTGAAGGCCGGCTGCGAACATGGAAAAATAGTCAACAGGCCTAACTTCACCCTATCTCCATCAATCCTGGATGATATACCTGACCTCGCCCGAAGCATCTCAAATAGATTTGTAAAAATGATATGGACAAAAGGCGGGCGGGAGAAGGCTGGAGACGAAGCACGAAGTCATCTTGAACCAGTAAGAAATGATACTCCGTACTTACCTTTTCCTTTGCTCTTGATTTTTACTCATAATTCCTTGATTTATGTAGGATGACGAAGGTGAAGATGATGCCTAAGTTATGTCGCCGAAGCCGTCGCCGAAGCTGAAGCTTAATGAAGATCAGTAGAAGTATACTATAGAAAAACTCAGGATATTTTTGTAACAATTCTTGTAAATACAATTAGACTGTCCTCAAGGAATTTTGTACATACCTTGTAATATATTCTTACCCTTTGACTGAGACGCTTTGATGTGGACGAAATCAGTATTTTGAGCCGAAGGCGAAAAAAAACACCTTCCCTTCTTTTCGTACACAACGAAGCATAAGAGCAATTCTTCCTTTTGCCGAGCAACGAAGCTTTTCTCTTTTGTATTCAACAAAGCATAAGAGACCAATTCTTCTTTTTATCGAAGCTTCTCTTTTTTGTACACAACATAACATAACGAATCATAAAAACCACTTCTCCGAAACTTTTCTTTTACACAACGATTCATAAAAAGCCAATTCTCCCTTCTGCCGAAGCAACCACTTTGGTACACAGATGCTATGAATGAATGCTTATGCATGCAAATGTTATGATGTAATGTAATGCGCGAATGAATGTCCGAAGCATATGTCCGAAGCCACATTGTCAGCCATTACTTAGAAACAACCACACATTAGCTCTGCATTCCCTTAGGAACGACTTTGGAGCCTCTTCGCCTTTTACTTAGGCAGTATCAGCGTTGACTTTTCGCTGTAAGCTCTGCATCCCCTTAGGGACGTCTTTGGAGCTTCTTCGCCTTTTACTTAGGCGGTATAAGCTCTGCATTCCCTTAGGAACGTCTTTGGAGCTTCTTCGCCTTTTACTTTCGGCGGAACCAGCGTTGACTTTTCGCTGTGAGCTCTGCATCCCCTTAGGGACGTCTTCGGAGCTTTTTCTCTTTTTCAGTTTCGGCACTCGATGGTGCACTCTCAGCTTTTACATTTACATTCTTTGGGGGATTTTGCTCTTATAAAACTAAAAAGGGAAATTACATATGATGGCCCCATTAAAAACCTTTCTCCCCCTTTAGAAAGGAAAAGGGTGCCATGAAAAAGAAAAGAAAAGACAAAATTACATCGAGTTATACATAAAACCGCCGAAGCTCATCCGCATTCCAAGATCTTGGAATTTCATTGCCATCCATGTCCTTCAGTCTGTACGAACCAGGCCTTGACGAAGATGCTACTAAGAAAGGCCCTTCCCATTTCAGTTGCAACTTGCCCACTGTATCCGGGTTGGCCACTCTCCGAAGCACCAAGTGTCCTGGCTCAATATTTTTTAGCCGGACCTTTCTATCTCGCCATTTGATTGTTTCAGCCTGATATTTGTTGATATTTTCCACGGCCTGAAGCCTGATCCCTTCTAAGGCATCTTTTTCCACAAGACAAGCATCTTCGGCACCTGATTCTGCCGAAGCTACCACTCTTATTGATCCAGCTTTAGCTTCTTCTGGAGTTATTGCTTCGTCACCGAATAATAACTTGAATGGGGTAAAGCCTGTAGACCTTGATGTTGTTGTATTGTGGCTCCACACCACTTTGGTCAACTGATCTGGCCATTTTCCCCTTGGTTGATTAAAAATTAGCTTCATTATTCCTGTCATTATGATGCCGTTGGCCCTTTCAACAAGCCCATTCGACTCCGGATGCCTGACTGATGCAAAGTGGATCTTCGTGCCAATTTGATCACAGAAATTTCTGAAATCTTCGGAGTCGAACTGTGTTCCATTATCTACAGTGATGGCCTTCGGCACTCCAAAGCGACAGACAATATTCTGCCAGAAAAATTTTTGGACAGTGGCCGAAGTTATTGTGGCTAATGGCTTCGCCTCAATCCACTTGGAAAAATACTCCACAGCCACTATAACATATTTCAGATTGCCTTGAGCCGGTGGTAATGGACCCAGCAAATCGAGGCCCCACCTTTGCAATGGCCAGATGGGTTGTATCAGCTGTGTCAAAGACGAAGGTTGCTTTTGATCTCTTGCACATTTTTGACAACCTTCGCACTTTTGAACTAACTCCGCTGCATCCGAAGCTGCCTTCGGCCAATAAAATCCTTGGCGGAACACTTTTCCAAGTAAGGGCCTGGATCCGATGTGGGATCCGCACAGGCCTGCATGTATCTCCTTCATCAACTCTATACCTTCGGCCCTAGACAAGCACTTGAGCAGCGGGGCACAAACTCCATGCTTGTATAACTCCCCTTCTATCATGACATAAGGACGAGCTCTTGCCTCTATCCTTTTATTATAAGCTTCGTCATCTGATAAGAAGTTACCCTGAAGGTAAGAGATTATTTCAGTTCTCCAATCTTCACTGTACACAGGAGAAATGTTAAGGACTGCTCTTTCAAGTAGCTCCACTGAAGGTGCCTTTATTGTTTCGAAGAACACATCCGAAGGTAGCGGCAGCCCCTGTGCTGCAGACTTGGCCAGCAAATCAGCATGCTCATTTTGTCCTCGAGGGATATTCTTAACAGAAAATCCTTCGAAGGAAGCTTCGATCCTTCGGACCGTGTCTAGGTATTTTTCAAGCTTCGGGTCTTTAGCCTTGCAACTTTTGTCAATATGACCCGAAACAACCTGAGAATCAGTTTTAAGGATCGCCCTTCTGATCCCCATTGCCTTTAGTTTCCGAAGACCCAGGAGCAAGGCTTCGTACTCAGCGATATTATTTGTGCAGCTGAAGTCAAGTCTTGCTGCATAGCAAGTTTTAACCTTGGACGGAGAGACCAACACAGCAGCTGCACCTGCTCCGAAGGTTCCCCAAGAGCCATCACAAAACACTGTCCATGCTTCGGCATCTTTATTCGCTTCTTCGTCCTGAGCCCCTGGCGTCCAGTCGGCAATGAAATCTGCCAATGCTTGAGACTGAATTGAGGATCTGTGGACATAATCAATGTAAAATTCATTGAGCTCTGCAGCCCATTTTCCAATCCGGCCAGTAGCTTCTCTATTTCTCATGATATCCTTCAACGGTTGCGAAGAAGGAACAATAATATTGTATGCCTGGAAATAATGCCGAAGCTTCCTGGATGCCATTAAAACGGCATACAACACCTTCTCCAGCTCTGTATAATTTTTCTTTGAGATACTGAGGACCTCAGATACAAAATATACTGGGACTTGCTTCTTGACCTGTCCATCAGACTTCTCCTGGACAAGTGCCGCACTTACTGCTGAGTGCGAAGCTGCCACATACAACAACAGAGGAGCCCCTGGCGTTGGTGGAGTTAATGTTGTGAGATCTATTAAGTATTGCTTGAGCTCTTCGAAGGCTTTTTGTTGACTCGGGCCCCATTGAAAGACTTCAGCTGACTTCAGCACCTCGAAGAATGGTAAGTTTCTTTCTGCTGATCTGGATATAAATCTGTTGAGAGATGCCAGCCTTCCTGTCAATCTTTGGGCCCCCTTCCTTGTGGTTGGTGGCTCCATTCGAAGTATAGCTTCGATTTTATTTGGGTTAGCTTCGATTCCCTTCGTTGAAACCAAACATCCAAGAAATTTACCCTTCTTCACTCCGAAGACACATTTTTCTGGATTCAGCTTCAGCCCAGCTTGTCTGAAGCTGGCGAAGGTCTCCTGCAAATCAGCAATATGATTTTCTTGCTTCGTGCTCTTTACAATGATGTCATCGACATAAGTCAACACATTTCTGCCTATCTGAGATTGGAGAACCTTCGCAGTCATTCTGCTGAAACTCCCTCCAGCATTCTTGAGCCCCTCAGGCATCCGAAGATAGCAATATGTACCACTTGGGGTGATGAAACTAGTCTTCGGCTCATCTTCCTTCTTCATCCATATTTGATGATAGCCTGAGTAGCAATCCAGGAGACTCATGAGCTCTGAAGAAGCTGCTGCATCAACTAAGGAGTCTATCCTTGGCAACGGGAATTCATCCTTCGGACAAGCCTTGTTGAGATCTGTGAAATCAATACACATTCTCCACTTGCCATTGGCCTTCTTCACCATAACAGTATTAGCTAACCACTCTGGATACTTCACTTCTCTGATAACTCCTGCACTGAGGAGTCTTTTCACTTCATTGCGAGCCCCTTCGGCCTTGTCATCAGACATTTTCCGAAGCCTCTGCTTTCGGGGTCTGAAGGATGGATCAACATTGAGCGAATGTTCAATAACATCCCGATTTACTCCACAGAGATCATTAGCTGACCATGCAAAGACATCTTTGTTGTTGAATAAAAACCTTATCAAGGTTTTCTCCTGGTCTTCAGATAGTTGCGAGCCCAACAACACCTTCTGTTCTGCTATGTCTTCACACAATAACATGGGCTTCGGCTGATCTGCTGAAGCTGCCTTCTCCCTCCTGAATTTGTACTGTTCACAAGCTTCAGCTCCATCTATGTTATGGATTGCCTTAGAGTCAGTCCAGCTTCCTTCGGCCCTTCTAGCAGCTTCCTGGCTTCCATGAATAGCAATAGGTCCTTGGTCCGAAGGTATCTTCATGCAGAGATAAGCTGGGTGAAGAATTGCCTCGAAAGCATTAAGAGTTCCGCGACCAATGATAGCATTGTAAGGATACTCCATGTCAACAATATCAAACACAATTTGCTCAGTCCTTGTGTTGTTAACAAATCCGAAGGTTACCGGCATGGTAATCTTCCCAAGTGCCACAATCTGCCGCCCTCCGAAGCCACAAAGAGGGTGCGTAGCATCATGAATCTTGTCTTCGGGCTCTTGCATTTGTCTGAAGGCTTTAGCAAATATAATGTCAGCTGCACTGCCTGTATCAACTAGGACATTGTGGACCAGAAATCCTTTGATCACGCAAGAGATAACCATGGCATCATTGTGAGGATAATCCTTAAGCTGAAGGTCTTCCTGAGAGAAAGTAATTGGAATGTGGGACCATTTCGACTTGATGAAGGGTCCCTGCACTCCAACATGCTGCACCCTTCTCTGAGCCTCCTTCTTCTGCTTCTTGTTAGCCGGCTCTGAGCAAGAACCGCCTGTTATCGGGAGCACCAGCTTCGAAGCCGAAGCAGCTCCAGCTTGGTTGTTGAACGAAGCCATCAGCTCAGAAAAGTGGAAGTGAGTTCACCGGAGGTGGGCGCCAATGTTGGGGGCTTGTTCTCAAATGCTAAGAATCAAGAACAAGGCAACACAGAAAATGTTAAATATTAAAGTCCTTCGTCCTCCATTACATTATACCCCTTCGGGATATAAGGAACTTCGGACGAAGGTTACGAAGGACGTACCTTCGTAAACATAATAACGAGGGACGAAGCATTCATATGAATTATGAGGTATAGAATAGACATTCAAATGTTAACATAGAATCATTTCTATTTCTATTAATATGAGTGAATACAAATGACTTTAAATTACAAATGTACCTTCGGTCCTGAGGAAGGCAAGAGTATAAGCGTGATGCGAAGGCAAATGACAGGTTCGCGTGAACAGTACAGAGGTACTGTTCATCTATTTATAGGCACAGGTCGCAGCCTGTGACAAATTACAATTATGCCCTTTACAAATGTTTACAACATTGACCCAGACCTATATGTATAAAAAGGTCATTCTATCTCTATGTCGGTTTGAAACGCCGAAGCTCCATGAAAAGGAACCTTCGGCCATCTTTTGGAGACGACTTCAGCCGAAGTCGCTTCTTCGTGTGGGACCTTCGGCGCACCGAAGCATGACCCCAACAGGTCCCATTCCTCCCTTGTGGTGGCACGTGGTTCTCAAGTTAAGCTCTATGTTCCAATTAACATTAATGATAACAACATGAACATAAACAGAATAACAATAAGAATTGGAACATAGAGGTAATAAATGATTATCCCAAAACCATATAAAGCAATAGCAAACTACCCAAGTGATTCAGGGGTAAACAAGGTAATGAGATAAACAATCTAGGGTGACCTATTGGGTCCCATCAAAATTAACCTATGCATGGATAAGTGATATTAAAGAACATTATTGGGTAAAAAGTGGTCAAGGGCACAACTTGCCTTCAATGAGCTCCTGCTCAGCTACTTCAACCTGCTGCTCACCAGGATCCTCAGCAACGGGCTCTTCTACTCGCCACAATACAAACAAGCACAGTGCATATAGAGAAATTAACATTACACCAAGCATATAAACAAAATACACAGTAATAATCTACATATTAAAATAAAATCCTAGGAACAGAAATCACAATTTTCTGAATTATAGATTTTAAGTTATGCATTTTCAAAGGTTTTATGTGTTTTAAATAGGATTAAGTGATAAATAAATTTCCTTACTGTTTTTATGCCAAAACAGAGACACTAAGTGCTAGAGAATAAAATTACAAAATTTTAGGAACTGGAATGGATGAATTTGGAGTTGGTATGAATTTTCTATGAATTTATAAAGTTCTAGCAATTATTTTTATATTAAAAATTCATTTTCTATTTATTTTCTCTGGTTTTCATGTTGACTGGACTGGGCGTCAATTCCTGGAAAACCCAGGGGGCTCGGAGCAAGTTGCCCGAGACACAGCGCACAGTAACACATGGACGGCGGGTTGATTTAGTGAAACCCGAGGGGTTCTTTAACAAAATCGACCCGCGAAGGGGTAACTTCTAATCTGGACCGTTGGATCACTCACAGATGGCTCGGATTAGATCTAGTATAACCCGAACCGGTACGCGTCAACAGCCGTTGGATCCGAGATCTGCGGTCTGAGTTTAATGAAGCTCGGGCCACCCGGAACCGACCGATCCGCATCTAACGGTCCCGATCGATCACGCGAAAGGGTACGCCCCGATCTAATCTCAACCGTTCATCGCCGAATCGACGGACGCGACCCCATCTTCCTCCCCTGGATCGAGCCGAGCAAAACACGGCGAGCACAGCGGCGGCGCATCCATCGCCGCACATCGGTTTACGGCACCAGGGCTCCTACAGCTAAATTGTGTGCGTCTACACGATCTCCAGAGAATGGTGAATGCGATGGGGTAGCTCATACCACCAATTATGCCGCGGAGATACCTGTCCACGTAGAAGAGCGGAATCGCGGCGGCGCTTGTACTCCGGTGACAAATCCAGGGGTCCCTGGTCGCCAATCCCGCACGCTGAGGCCACGGTCGAGTCCCACACCGCAGGGCGAAGCTCTCAGGTCCCGATCCGAGGCCCGAACGGCGACACAGGCGGGGTTCCGCGGCGGCGGGTGAAGTCCTATCCTGGCGGCGGTGATTTTGTGCTCTGCGGGATGGAAAAGTGGTCGGGGTTCCAGGCGATGGGGCGTGGTCTTTACTACTTGTAGCAGCGCGACCGTTACGCGGACTCCGAGATCACCGGAGGGCTCCCCACGCACGGTGGCGCGGTCTGCGCGGCGAAGATATCGCGAGCGCCGTTGCGAGGGAGAGAAGACGACCTGATAGCAAGGGCCCGCGTGCCAGTGGAACTGCGTAGGTGGGCACGGGGCAAGCGAATGACAAGCGGGCCCGCATTGTCGGCACCAGATGAAGCGCGAGCGCGCGATGAGTGGGTCACTGGCGAGCGGGTCCCACCTGGCAGTTGCCGGGCGCGCGCAGTGAAGCGTAGGAGTGGGCCGCGCGGGTACCGTCCGGAGCTGGGCCGAAAACGGGTAAGCCGGCCCAGTAAGTTCCTTTTTCCCTTTTCTTTTTATATTTTCTGTTTTCTTTTCTTTTACTTTTAACTCTTTTAAATCCAAATTTAAATTTTGAATTGTGAGTTTCTGTTTTGAGTCCATGATACAAATTCACACCCTAATGTTGGAATAATGTATCTTCATTTACATATTTTAATCCTTACATTATTCATTTCTTTCTCTCTTTCCAAATTTTAGCATTTCTTTTAGGATTTAATTTCTCATTTGGATATTTAATGTTTTTCTTGTCACAAAATGCACACAAAATAAAATATCCAGCATGATGCAGCAATTTAGTAGCATATATTTTTATTAATTGTTATTGGACATGGTGTTCTCATATGATGGTGCATAAAGATCAAACTCACATAAAGAGAAAATGTTTCTCTATTGATATTATTCCTATCACTTACAAAGTAGATGTTACAAATCCTACCCCCCTTAAAAATAATCTCGTCCTCGAGATTTAAGAAGAACTAGAGAAAAGGTGGGGAAAATCTATGCGAAGCTCTTCTTCTCTTTCCCAAGTTGCTTCATCTTCACTGTGGTGACTCCATTGAACTTTGCACATCTTTATCACCTTATTCCTTGTAACTCGAGTCAATGTATCCAAAATCTTGATCGGGTACTCCGTGTAAGTCAAATCACCCTGAACACTGAGCTCTTCCATTGGTAACTGTTCCTCGGGGACACGGAGACATTTCTTCAGTTGAGATACATGGAACACATTATGCACATCTGATAGACTAGCAGGTAACTCGAGTTGGTATGCCATCTCCCCAACTCGCCTAAAGATCAAGAATGGTCCAATGTAGCGAGGGGACAATTTGCCCTTGACTTTGAATCTCCTCATTCCACGAAGTGGTGACACTTTGAGGTACACATAATCTCCTTCTTCAAATTCCAGTGGCCTTCGTCTATTATCAGCATAACTCTTTTGCCTGGTTTGAGCCACCCTCAAATTCTCTCGAATTATACGAACTTGTTCTTCTGCTTCTTGAATCAATTCAGGCCCAAAGAACTGTCTCTCTCCAGTCTGATCCCAATATAGAGGAGTCCTGCACTTCCTCCCATATAAAGCTTCAAAAGGTGACATCTTCAGACTGGCCTGGTAACTATTATTATACGAGAACTCAGCATAAGGTAGACTTTTATCCCAACTTCCTCCATGCTGAAGGGCACATGCTCTCAACATATCCTCCAAAACTTGATTTGTCCTTTCAGTCTGTCCATCAGTCTGAGGATGATAGGCTGTACTAAAATTCAACTTCGTACTCATATTCTCATGAAAGCTTCTCCAAAATCTTGAGGTAAACTGCGAACCTCGATCAGACACGATCTTCTTTGGTACTCCATGTAAACACACAATCCGAGCCATATATAACTCTGCTAGCTGAGAACCTTTATAAGTAGTCTTGACAGGAATAAAGTGAGCCACTTTAGTCAATCTATCCACAATCACCCATATAGCATCATATCCTTTCTGGGTGCGAGGCAATCCAGTAATGAAATCCATACCAATCTCTTCCCACTTCCACTCGGGTATCTTCAGTGGGTGCAATAGTCCAGCTGGCCTCTGGTGTTCAGCCTTAACTCTTTGACATACATCGCACATAGCCACATGTGCAGCCACATCTCTTTTCAATCCATACCACCAATACTTCCGTTTCAAATCTTGATACATATTGGTACTACCAGGATGAATAGAATAATCCGAGTCGTGGGCCTCCTTTAAAATAGTCTCTCGCAGGCTTTTAACATCAGGAACACACATCCTGTCCTTGAACCATACAGTGCCCTTCTCATCTTCCGTGAACTCCGGAACTCGACCTTCAGTAATCAGATCCTTAATCTCTTTTATCTTAGCATCACCAATTTGTCCCTTGCGGATCTCTTGCTCTAAAGTAGGTTCCACATCAATAGTAACTCCCTCAGTATGAGCAACTATCCCCAGGTTAAGTCTCCTGAAGTCCTCAACAATCTCATCGGGTAGCTGGGCAACAACAGCTGAATGAACATGCTCCTTGCGACTCAAGGCATCTGCAACCAAGTTTGCCTTGCCTGGGTGATAGTGAATCTCCAAATCATAATCCTTAATAAGCTCCAACCAACGACGTTGCCTAAGGTTGAGATCCTTCTGAGTGAATATATACTTCAAACTCTTATGATCCGTATATACTTGGCACTTGGTCCCCATGATATAATGTCTCCAAATCTTAAGTGCATGCACAACGGCTGCCAATTCCAAGTCATGAGTAGGGTAGTTCAATTCATGTCTCCGCAACTGACGAGAAGCATAAGCAATCACATGTCCTTCTTGCATGAGCACACATCCTAAGCCTTGGCCACATGCATCACAATAGATATCAAATCCTTTCTGTAGGTCTGGCATAACCAATACTGGTGGTGACATCAACCTCTTCTTCAATAAATCAAAGCTGTCTTGACACTTCTCGTCCCACTTAAATTCTTTTCCTTTCTCCAAAAGCGAAGTCATAGGCTTAGCAATCTTAGAAAATCCTTCAATAAATCTTCGATAATATCCAGCAAGTCCTAAGAAACTTCGAATCTCAGTAACTGTATGGGTACTCTCCACTCCATTATCTCCTTAACCTTAGCAGGATCCACTGCTATTCCTCCATTAGAAATAATATGACCAAGAAATGGCACTTCGCCAATCCAAAACTCGCACTTGCTGAACTTAGCATAGAGTTGATTATCTCGTAGCTTCTGTAGCACCATCCTTAGATGTTCCTCATGATCACTTTCACTCTGAGAATAAATAAGAATATCGTCGATGAATACCACGACGAATCTGTCCAAATACTCCATAAACACCTTGTTCATTAAGTTCATAAAATAGGCTGGTGCGTTGGTTAATCCAAACGACATAATAGTAAACTCATATAATCCATATCTAGTCGAGAAAGCCGTCTTGGGAATATCCGATGGTCTAATCCTCATCTGATGATAACCGGATCGGAGATCAATCTTCGAAAATACTCTTGCTCCTCGCATCTGATCAAATAAATCTTCAATACGGGGCAACGGATACTTGTTCTTCACTGTAACATCATTAAGAGATCTATAATCCACACACATCCGTTGCGATCCATCCTTCTTCTGTACAAACAAGACCGGTGCTCCCCAAGGTGAGGAACTCGGACGAATGTACCCAGCCTCTTGTAACTCAGTTAACTGCTTCTTAAGCTCCTTCAACTCCTCTACGGACATCCTATATGGCCGTTTAGAAATAGGGGCGGTTCCAGGTAAGAGGTCAATCACAAACTCAACTTCTCTATCAGGTGGCATTCCTGGTAACTCCTCTGGAAAGACATCCGGAAAATCTCTAACCACCCGGATATTGTCACCAACAAACTCCTTCGGCATAAAGAACATTGCACGCATAGATGAGGAGGTTACTGCAATATTAACTTGAAACCTTTCTCCTTTAGTAGTAGTGAGTTCTACGGTACCTCTACCACATGCTATAACGGCCTTTGCTTTTCTTAGCCATGACATACCAAGAATCAAATCTATACTGCTTGACTCCAATATTATAGCAGTAGCTCCAAATTCTCTACCCATAATGGTTAATGTCAATTTACGTGTCATTTGATTCGCCACAACAGGCCCTTTAGGTGTAATTACTCTCATGGGTTTTCTCATATTGTCCAACACATATGCCCAAACCAAAATCTCAGCATGACGCATAATTTTATTAGCAACACATGGGGTCAAATAGACCTTTTTTTTTATTCCTCCTAAAATGGTATCATACCGAATACTAACTAAAGGAACATGTAGATCTTACAAATAGTAGTAATTTATATATATGTTTATGTAGCTTGGTGGAGCTGGTGGTCGCTCTTGTCGTTGTCTCTCCAACCGTGATTGCCTTATTTCTTGCTGTATCTCCAGACGGGCCTGACGTATTTCCTCGCGTTCTTGTCTTATCTGGCTTTGCATTTCGGTCATCATGTCTGTCAATTGCTGTATTACCAGCCTTTGGGTTGCGATCACTTGCTCGGTTTCAACAGGTGGGGGATTTGGAGGATTCATTTCTGTTTGCGTGTGCGTGATAATCTTTCCTTTCCTGGTATTGACCATCTGAGTTAGATACATAAGGTAAGAATGAGCAGTAGACAAGGCAGTAATTACAATCATGTTACTCTGGGGGACTTATTAGCTAAGTAGATTAGTGTGTCACCTACTAAAGCTAATACAATACATTACAGTGGTACATGCTAAAATGCCCATCTATACTATTTCAATCAATCAAAGAAGCAAATCAGGCATTGATCATCAGAACAATCAACCAATATTTTTTAATAGAGAAAATAGTTTTGATTTGGTCTTAGGCCTCCTATCTCTTAAAAATGTCATAGGGGTAGGGATTCCAAGGTGTGAAATCCATCTTGTCTCAGAATAGAATGATCAGAGTAGAACAGTAGAAGGTGAGACAGGATCAAGATAAGAAAGAACCAGAGTAAGGTAAGTATGGAATGAATCAGAGTGAGATAAGTAGGTAAGGGTTGCCCATTTCTATCTAGGTTTCGTCCTACAGTCAACATTTCCTCTGATACCACTTCTGTAACACCCGGCTTTAAGGAACAAAGCCAAGTGCATCTCATACATGCGCCAAGAAGACAACATATATAATAACAGAGGTATAGAGATAAATGTCATAAAACATCAGAGTATTTATTACATAGCGGAAGACTTATTATAAAATGAAATAATAAAGATAAAATAAACTAAGGATCGTCGGCGCCAATGTCGACTGGGAAACGCCACCTAGATCAGATCGAACTCCTCGGTGTTAGGCAGCTCCTCCTGAACCACCTGATCATCTCCTGTGGGGGGGTGTGAGACAGCAAGGGTGAGCTCACACATGATCATAGCTCAACAAGTTGTGGGGAACCAGTGGACATAAACTCACAAAGGTGTGAGTTCATGTGATGTGTAAGGCTTAATCAAAGACAGGGGTTAAAGCTGAGCATTGCTTTTAAGTAGTTGGTCAAAATTTTATTAGCAATTACTAAGTGTAAGTAAATACCAAACCATAAGTAAAGTAATAGAACAAAATTAATAACAAAACCCATGCAATGCAAATGACAAAATTGATTTTAAGTTCCATAATTTAAACATCAGAGAGTCCTGAGCTGCTCATGACCGTGAGCTCGGCTAGTATACCAGTTTTACACTCTGCAGAGGTTGTACCCTTTACCCACAAGTCATGTTACCCATCTGCCAAGGGGTCATGAATCCCATATACCTCTACCTAGGAAGCACGGCAGGGCAACACTACGAGGCCTTTACAAAGTTCCACTAGCTTCCGAAAACCCGCTACAGTTTATGGGAAGATCCAGTAAAGGGTTCCTGGCTGACCGCCATCGCAGCAAAATCAACCAGGGACCTCCCCGCACTGACCTCTCCCCTACTGCCCTTGCCCCTTTCGGGTAAGGTAGTCTTCCACTAGCTTTCCTAATTAGTCAGCCAAGGGGTCCCATTCCTCCCTTGTGGTGGCACGTGGTTCTCAAGTTAAGCTCTATGTTCCAATTAACATTAATGATAACAACATGAACATAAACAGAATAACAATAAGAATTGGAACATAGAGGTAATAAATGATTATCCCAAAACCATATAAAGCAATAGCAAACTACCCAAGTGATTCAGGGGTAAACAAGGTAATGAGATAAACAATCTAGGGTGACCTATTGGGTCCCATCAAAATTAACCTATGCATGGATAAGTGATATTAAAGAACATTATTGGGTAAAAAGTGGTCAAGGGCACAACTTGCCTTCAATGAGCTCCTGCTCAGCTACTTCAACCTGCTGCTCACCAGGATCCTCAGCAACGGGCTCTTCTACTCGCCACAATACAAACAAGCACAGTGCATATAGAGAAATTAACATTACACCAAGCATATAAACAAAATACACAGTAATAATCTACATATTAAAATAAAATCCTAGGAACAGAAATCACAATTTTCTGAATTATAGATTTTAAGTTATGCATTTTCAAAGGTTTTATGTGTTTTAAATAGGATTAAGTGATAAATAAATTTCCTTACTGTTTTTATGCCAAAACAGAGACACTAAGTGCTAGAGAATAAAATTACAAAATTTTAGGAACTGGAATGGATGAATTTGGAGTTGGTATGAATTTTCTATGAATTTATAAAGTTCTAGCAATTATTTTTATATTAAAAATTCATTTTCTATTTATTTTCTCTGGTTTTCATGTTGACTGGACTGGGCGTCAATTCCTGGAAAACCCAGGGGGCTCGGAGCAAGTTGCCCGAGACACAGCGCACAGTAACACATGGACGGCGGGTTGATTTAGTGAAACCCGAGGGGTTCTTTAACAAAATCGACCCGCGAAGGGGTAACTTCTAATCTGGACCGTTGGATCACTCACAGATGGCTCGGATTAGATCTAGTATAACCCGAACCGGTACGCGTCAACAGCCGTTGGATCCGAGATCTGCGGTCTGAGTTTAATGAAGCTCGGGCCACCCGGAACCGACCGATCCGCATCTAACGGTCCCGATCGATCACGCGAAAGGGTACGCCCCGATCTAATCTCAACCGTTCATCGCCGAATCGACGGACGCGACCCCATCTTCCTCCCCTGGATCGAGCCGAGCAAAACACGGCGAGCACGGCGGCGGCGCATCCATCGCCGCACATCGGTTTATGGCACCAGGGCTCCTACAGCTAAATTGTGTGCGTCTACACGATCTCCAGAGAATGGTGAATGCGATGGGGTAGCTCATACCACCAATTATGCCGCGGAGATACCTGTCCACGTAGAAGAGCGGAATCGCGGCGGCGCTTGTACTCCGGTGACAAATCCAGGGGTCCCTGGTCGCCAATCCCGCACGCTGAGGCCACGGTCGAGTCCCACACCGCAGGGCGAAGCTCTCAGGTCCCGATCCGAGGCCCGAACGGCGACACAGGCGGGGTTCCGCGGCGGCGGGTGAAGTCCTATCCTGGCGGCGGTGATTTTGTGCTCTGCGGGATGGAAAAGTGGTCGGGGTTCCAGGCGATGGGGCGTGGTCTTTACTACTTGTAGCAGCGCGACCGTTACGCGGACTCCGAGATCACCGGAGGGCTCCCCACGCACGGTGGCGCGGTCTGCGCGGCGAAGATATCGCGAGCGCCGTTGCGAGGGAGAGAAGACGACCTGACAGCAAGGGCCCGCGTGCCAGTGGAACTGCGTAGGTGGGCACGGGGCAAGCGAATGACAAGCGGGCCCGCATTGTCGGCACCAGATGAAGCGCGAGCGCGCGATGAGTGGGTCACTGGCGAGCGGGTCCCACCTGGCAGTTGCCGGGCGCGCGCAGTGAAGCGTAGGAGTGGGCCGCGCGGGTACCGTCCGGAGCTGGGCCGAAAACGGGTAAGCCGGCCCAGTAAGTTCCTTTTTCCCTTTTCTTTTTATATTTTCTGTTTTCTTTTCTTTTACTTTTAACTCTTTTAAATCCAAATTTAAATTTTGAATTGTGAGTTTCTGTTTTGAGTCCATGATACAAATTCACACCCTAATGTTGGAATAATGTATCTTCATTTACATATTTTAATCCTTACATTATTCATTTCTTTCTCTCTTTCCAAATTTTAGCATTTCTTTTAGGATTTAATTTCTCATTTGGATATTTAATGTTTTTCTTGTCACAAAATGCACACAAAATAAAATATCCAGCATGATGCAGCAATTTAGTAGCATATATTTTTATTAATTGTTATTGGACATGGTGTTCTCATATGATGGTGCATAAAGATCAAACTCACATAAAGAGAAAATGTTTCTCTATTGATATTATTCCTATCACTTACAAAGTAGATGTTACAGGTTTAGAGTGGTTCGGGCCACCGGAGCGTAATACCCTACTCCACTGTGAGTTGTATTGCTCGAGAGCTTGTATGAGCTAGCGAGTCTAAGATTGCGCGTGTGTGTAACGTCGCATGCCTCCCCTTTTATAGCTGAAGGGGGGCATGCACAAAGGCACTGGGCCCCGACATGTGGGCCCAGGAACATAAAGAATATATCACTTGGAGCTACTAATGCCTGTTGTCGAGACAATCTTCTCGTCCCTGACGCCTGAGATCTGCGTATCCTTGGCGTACAGAGGAAGCTTCTTGTAGGAGGGATGTTGAGTACAGTGTGCTGCCTGGCACGGTCGTACTGTTCGCTAGCAGACCTAGCAGGCGCGCCGCCTGCTGGATGACCTTGATACCGCCTGCCAGTAGATGGGACGGGACGCATTAAATGCTGAGAGGGCACGTCGCCCGTCAGCGCGGTGGCAGGCGGTGCGTCCTTTCTTCAATAAATGCAGGGGCTGCACGATCTCACGTCAGGTTCGGCCCGATAGCTTATGTCATGGGCCACAAGCAGCGGGTCTCCGCCTGAGCAGGACGTGAAGGTCAAGGCCCAGACACGTGTCAGCACCAGACCCCTGCTCATACGAGGGTTCTTCTCGTTTCGGGACCCTGCTAGGGTTCGGACCTCCCGAGGGCTCCGGACTTATATGTATAGGGGTTTGGTGTCCCTCTATAGGAGTCCAGACTTACTGAGATGTGTTGTCTCTCCTTGCCACATGGTGCCCTTTGGTCTGCCCATGCGGTGGGGTCAGGCGCCGTTCCCTGTGTGGCTAGGGGATGTCGCATGGGTGCGACGTCTTCATGCTGTAGAAGAGGGTACCCCTGATTTAGGGTACCGACAGACATGGTTAGGGTACTCACTATCTTCAAAGCCGGGAGGTTGCTCAACATAGACCTCCTCCTTGATTGGTCCATTGAGGAAGTTACTTTTCATGTTCATTTGATAAAGCTTAAAGCCATGGTAAGTAGCATAGGCAAGTTATATACGAATTGACTCAAGCCTAGCTACGGGTGCATAGGTTTCACCGAAATCCAAACCTTCCACTTGTGAATATCTCTTGGCCACAAGTCGGGCTTTGTTCCTTGTCACCACACCATGCTCATCTTGCTTGTTGCGGAAAACCCACTTGGTTCCTACAACATTTTGGTTAGGACGTGGAACTAAATGTCATACCTCATTCCTCGTGAAGTTGTTGAGTTCCTCTTGCATCGCCAACACCCAATCTGAATCCCTTAATGCATCTTCTACCCTGTATGGCTCAATAGAAGACACAAAGGAGTAATGTTCACAAAAATGAGCAACACGAGATCGAGTGGTTACCCCCTTATGAATATCGCCGAGGATGGAGTTCACGGGGTGATTTCGTTGTATTGCTTGGTGGACTCTTGGGTGTGGTGGTCTTGGACCCTCATTATCTTCCTTGTCTTGATCATGGGCATCTCCCCCTTGATCATTGTCCCCTTCGGTGGCTCATCTTCTTGATCTTCATTTTCATCCTCTTGAACTTGATCCTCATCTTGAGTTGGAGGAGATGCTTGCATGGAGGAAGATGGTTGATCTTGTGCTTGTGGAGGCTCTTCAGATTCCTTAGGACACACATCCCCAATGACATGTTCCTTAGTGCGACGCACGGAGCCTCTTCATCATCTAGCTCATCAAGATCAACTTGCTCTTTTTGAGAGCCGTTAGTCTCATCAAACACAATGTCACAAGAAACTTCAACTAGTCTAGTGGACTTGTTAAAGGCTCTATATGCCCTTGTGTTTGAATCATAACCAAGTAAAAAGCCTTCTACAGCCTTAGGAGCAAATTTGGATTTTCTACCTCTTTTAACAAGAATAAAACATTTGCTACCAAAGACTCTAAAATATGAAACATTGGGCTTTTTACCGGTTAGGAGTTCATATGATGTCTTCTTGAGGATTCGGTGAAGGTAGAGACGGTTGATGGCGTAGCAAGCGGTGTTGATTGTTTCCGCCCAAAACCGGTCCGAAGTCTTGTACTCATCAAGCATGGTCCTCAGCATGTCAAGTAGAGTTCTATTCTTCCTCTCCACTACACCATTTTGTTGTGGTGTGTAGGGAGAAGAGAACTCATGCTTGATGCCCTCATCCTCAAGAAAGCCTTCTATTTGTGAGTTCTTGAACTCCGTCCCGTTGTCGCTTCTAATCTTTTTGATCCTTAAGCCGAACTCCTTTTGAGCCCGTCTCAAGAATCCCTTTAAGGTTTCTTGGGTTTGAGATTTTTCCTGCAAAAAGAACACCCAAGTGAAGCGAGAATAATCATCCACAATTACAAAACAATACTTACTCCCGCCGATGCTTATGTAAGCAATCGGGCCGAATAAATCCATGTGGAGTAACTCAAGCGGCCTGTCGGTCGTCATGATGTTCTTGTGTGGATGATGAACACCAACTTGCTTCCCTGCTTGGCATGAGCTACAAATTCTATCTTTCTCAAAATGAACATTGGTTAGTCCCAAAATGTGCTCTCCCTTTAGAAGCTTGTGAAGATTCTTCATCCCAACGTGGGCTAGTCGGTGATGCCATAGCCAACCCATGTTAGTCTTAGCAATTAAGCAAGTGTCGAGTTTAGCTCTATTAAAATCAACTAAGTATAGCTGACCCTCTAACACTCCCTTAAACGCTATTGAATCATCACTTCTTCTAAAGACAGTAACACCTACATCAGTAAATAGACAGTTGTAGCCCATTTTACATAATTGAGAAACGAAAAGCAAATTGTAATCTAAAGAATCTACAAGAAAAACATTGGAAATAGAATGGTCAGGAGATATAGCAATTTTACCCAGTCCTTTGACCAAACCTTGATTTCCATCCCCGAATGTGATAGCTCTTTGGGGATCATGGTTTTTCTCGTAGGAGGAGAACATCCTTTTCTCCCTGTCATGTGGTTTGTGCACCCGATATCAATGATCCAACTTGAGCCTCCGGATGCATAAACTTACAAAACAATTTTAGGCCTTGTTCTTAGGTACCCAAATGGTCTTGGGTCCTTTCACATTAGAAACAAGCACCTTGGGTACCCAAACACAAGTCTTTGACCCCTTGTGTTTGCCCCCAACATATTTGGCAACTACTTTGCCTGATTTGTTAGTGAGCACATAGGAAGCATCAAAAGTCTTGAATGAAATGTTATGATTATTTGATGCAATAGGAGTTTTCTTCTTAGGCATTTTAACATGTGTAGAACGCCTAGAGCTAGAAGCCTCATTCTTATAAATAAAAGCATGGTGAGAAACAGAATGAGTTTTCTTAGCATGAATTCTCCTAATTTTATCCTCAGGATAACCAGCAGGATATAAAATATAGCCCTCGTTATCCTGAGGCATGGGAGCCTTGCCCTTAACAAAATTAGACAATCTTTTAGGAGGGGCATTAAGCTTGACATTGTCTCCCTGTTGGAAGCCAATGCCATCCTTAATGCTAGGGCGTCTCCCACTATAAAGCATACTACGAGCAAATTTAAAATTTTCATTCTCTAATTCATGATCGACAATTTTAGCATCTAATTTTGCTATATGATCATTTTGTTGTTTAATCATAGCAAGGTGATCATGAATAGCATATATATTAACATCTCTACATCTAGTGCAAATAGAAACATGCTCAATGGTAGATGTAGAGGGTTTGCAATCATTTAACTCAACAATCTTAGCATGTAAAATAGCATTCTCATCTCTAAGATTGAAAATAGAAACATTGCAAACATCTAGTTCCTTAGCCTTAGTAATTAATTTGTCATTCTCATACTTAAGGCTAGCAAGAGATTCATTTAACTTGTCAATCTTAGCAATTAAACTAGTATTATCATTTCTAAGATTAACAATTGAATTATCACAAACATTTGATTTCTCAACCTTAGCAATTAATTTGGCATTTTCATTTCTAAGGCAAGAAATAGTGTCATGGCAGGTACTTAACTCACTAGTTAATTTTTCATTTTTCTCTACCTCCTGAGCATAAGCATTTTTAGTCTTAACATGCCTTTTGTTTTCCTTAATAAGGAAGTCCTCTTGGCTATCCAAGAGTTCATCCTTCTCATGAATAGCACTAATCAATTCATTCAATTTCTCTTTTTGTTGCATGTTAAGATTGGCAAAAAGAGTAAGCAAGTTATCCTCATCATCACTAGAATTATCCTCATCACTAGAGGTTGCATACTTAGTGGAGGATTTCGATTTTACCTTCTTCTTCTTGTCGTCCTTTGCCATGAGGCACTTGTGGCCGACGTTGGGGAAGAGAAGGCCTTTGGTGACGGCGATGTTTACGGCATCCTCGTCGGAGGAGGAGTCGGTGGAGCTCTCGTCGGAGTCCCATTCCTGGCAAACATGGGCGTCACCGCCCTTCTTCTTGTGGTACCTCTTCTTTTCTCTTCTCTTTCCCTTCTTGTTGTCGCCCCTGTCACTATCACTTGATAATGGACATTTTGCAATAAAATGACCGGGCTTACCACACTTGTAGCAAACTTTATTGGAGCGGGGCGTGTAATCCTTCCCCCTCCTTTGCTTGAGGATTTGGCGAAAGCTCTTGATGATGAGCGCCATCTCCTCATTGTCGAGCTTGGAGGCGTCGATGGGGAGCCTACTTGATGTAGACTCTTCCTTCTTCTCCTCCATCACTTTGAATGCGACGGGTTGCACCTCGAGTGTGGAGGTGGCGCCTTGCTCGATGATTTTCTTGGAGCCTTTGATCATCAATTCAAAGCTCACAAATTTTCCTATCACTTCCTCGGGAGACATTAGTTTATACCTTGGATCACCACGAATTAATTGAACTTGTGTAGGGTTAAGAAAAACAAGTGATCTAAGAATAACCTTGACCATCTCATGGTCATCCTATTTGGTGCTCCCGAGGTTGCGCACTTGGTTCACCAATGTCTTGAGCCGGTTGTACATTGCTTGTGGCTCCTCCCCTTGGTGAAGCATGAATCGACCGAGCTCCCCCTCGATCGTTTACCGCTTGGTGATCTTGGTCACCTCATCTCCTTCGTGCGCGGTCTTGAGCATGTCCCAATTCTCTTTGGCACTCTTCAACCCTTGCACCTTATTATACTCCTCTCGACTTAGAGAGGCGAGGAGTATAGTAGTGGCTTGGGAGTTGAAGTGTTGGATTTGTTTGACCTCCTCCGAATCATAATCCTTATCCCCTTCCTTTGGTACCTGCGCTCCATACTCAACAATATCTCATATGCTTTTGTGGAGTGAGGTTAGGTGATGCCTCATTTTATCACTCCACATAGAATAATCTTCACCATCAAACATAGGTGGTTTGCCTAATGGGACAGAAAGTAATGGAGTGTGTTTTGAAATACGAGGATAGCGAAGGGGCATCTTACTATACTTCTTGCGCTCATGGCGCTTAGAAGTGGCGGATGCCGATTCTGAGCCGGAGGTGGAGGGTGACGAAGAGTCGGTCTCGTAGTAGAACACCTTCTTCATCATCTTCTTCTTGTCACCCTTCCGTTGGGACTTGATGGAGGAAGAGGATTCCTCCTTGTGCTTGTGTGCGGACTCTCGTGAGTGTGTTCTCCCCGAGCTTGCGGACTTGTTGCCGGTCCCGATCTCCCTCATGGCGGATGCTCCCGACATCACTTCGAGCGGTTAGGCTCTAATGAAGTACCGGCTCTGATACCAATTGAAAGTCGCCTAGAGGGGGGCATGAATAGGCAAATCTGAAATTTATAAAGTTTAAGCACAACTACAAGCCGGGGTTAGCGTTAGAAATATAATCGGGTCCGAAAGAGAGGGCGAAAACAAATCACAAGCAAATAAGGCGGATGACACGGTGATTTGTTTTACTGAGGTTCGGTTCTTGCAAACCTACTCCCCGTTGAGGTGGTCACAAAGACCGGGTCTCTTTCAACCCTTTCCCTCTCTCAAACGGTCACCTAGACCGAGTGAGCTTCTCTTCTCAATCAAATAGGACACCAAGTCCCCACAAGGACCACCATACAATTGGTGTCTCTTGCCTTGATTACAATTGAGTTGGAATCAAGAAAGAAGGAAGAAGAAAAGCAATCCAAGCGCAAGAACTCAAATGAACACAATGTCTCTCTCACTAGTCACTATTTGATTGGAATGATCTTTGGACTTAGGAGAGGATTTGATCTCTTTGTTTGTGTCTTGGAATGAAGTCTAGAGCTATTGTATGAGGTTTGAAGGCTGCAAACTTGGATGCATTGAAGTGAGGTGGTTGGGGGGGGGGGGTATTTATAGCCCCAACCACCAAAAGAACCGTTGGTGAGGGCTTCTGTCGTATGGCGCACCGGACAGTCCGGTGCGCCAGCCACGTCACCAAGCCGTTGGGTTCCGACTGTTGGAGCTTCTGACAACTTGGCCATCGGACAGTCCGGTGGTGCACTGAACAGTCATTATTCACTGTCCGGTGCGCCTTCTGCGCCTGCTTTGACTTCTGCGCTCGTAGTCGCGCACTGTAGCGTTGCAGACGACCGTTGGCGCGGTATAGCCGTTACTCCGCTGGCACACCGGACAGTCCGGTGAATTATAGTGGAGTGGCTACCAGAATTCCCGAAGGTGGCAAGTTTGGAGATGGGTTCCCTGGTGCACCGGACACTGTCCGGTGGCACACCGGACAGTTCGGTGTGCCAGACCAGGGCTGCCTTTGGGTTGTCTTTTGCTCTTTTTATTTGAACCCTTTCTTGGACTTTTATTGGTTTGTGTTGAACCTTTGGCACCTGCAGATCTCATAATCTAGAGCAAACTAGTTAGTCCAATTAATTTGTGTTGGGCAATTCAACCACCAAAATTCATACAAGAAAAGGTGTAAGCCTATTTCCCTTTCAAATGCCCAAGCCACAACTGTTCTTTTAGGGCGTGTTTGGTTTGAGGAATGAAGTGATCCATTTTCTTCTCACTCCTCACTTTTTTATTTGGTTTGTTGAATAGAATGAGTTGATCCATCATCACCTCATTCCTCATAAGCTAATAATTAGTATATACATGAGGAGTGGGTTGATTCCACCAAAATTGATGGAATGAACTTATGATGGATCACCTCATGAAGCATTGGGTAACTCCACAAATCGAACACAACATTAGTGTCTCTATGTAGGGATGCATACAATAAGATTAGTGGCTTGGACAACGCCAAGCAAATATGGGACACCCTCAAGATCTCTCATGAGGGAAATGATGCTACGATGATCACCAAGATGGAGTTGGTGGAAGGCGAGCTGGGGACATTCGCCATGAAAAGGGGAGAGGAGCAAACTGAAACATACAACAGGCTCAAGACCCTGGTGAACAAGATTCAAAGCTATGGAAGCACAAGATGGACAGGTCACGACGTCGTGCAAGTGGAGACTGCTGAGCAGGAGCTCGTTGAAGGCAAGTTGTGCCCTTGATCACTTCTATTTACCAAATAATGTTCATGTTAATCATTATGATCTGCATAGGTTAATTTTGATGGGACCCAATTGGTTACCTAGTTTGGTGAAGCGTCCTGATCCTTTGGGACTCAAATGTGATACAATTACTAGTCCCAAGAGGCTAGTAACCACATTCATTACTTCAAAAGTTACAGAGTCTGAATAATGTTATTACAATACCGAGGATACAAGCTCGAAAGTGAGCCGAAAAACATAAAGTGCAGTGGAAGATAAAATAGCCCAGGCCACAGGCAGAACTGGGTGAAGACACAGCCCCATCAATCAAGCATAGCAGAAAAGAAGTCTTCAGCTGCTGAAAAACATATATAAATCTGGGTGAATACACTAGGTATTCCGTAAGCCCACCCGGCTCCCGTAAAGAGAAAGTGACCTATATGGTACATGCTTATTATGGTGGAGTTGAAGTCACTCATACTTTTTCAGAGAAAGGCAGTATTCGTCGTTTATGGTTTTTCCCAAGACAATAGGAGTAACGCTTGCTTGACCACCACTGAGCTTCCCGCTCCTGTGGTACCACTTTCTTTTCAGACATACACACACATTTCCCTGTTCCCGGTTGTAGTAGGAACACTAATTGACATACCATACCAGACTCGTCCATACCAGTGGACACGGACTATTCGAATAGGTTTAGACTCTGCGCAGAGGGGTACACTTTACCCACTAGTCCGGCTCTGCGATCTCATGGCCAATGAGACCCGGATCCGAAACTCTTTCCTTCCTTGTACGTCCGAACCATAACGGTTATACCGGAAGGAGTCAGGCCACCGCCATGTCCAAACCGGACAAAACATTCCCCCTCCTTATCCTCCCGGTGCTACCCCAGCCTTCATAACCCTGGGGTTGGACCATACGAGTTTAGATCGAGTGGCTGCCCACACAGCCTCGAGTGGTTGTACTTTTTGAGAGTACAGGTAATGAAAGATGACAAACCAGTCCTTATACAAGAGGACGATCCTTCTGCTCACGCTTAAACCAGCTGAGCCAACACCTTAGGCCCTCCCCTAAACCAGGGAGTCCCTGATCATCCTACTCACCAGATGATGAGGGTGAGTACCCTTCATCGCACACATTTGGGTAACATTCCACTTGTACCCTTTTCACTTGCCCCATATCTTTTAATCAAAGTAATAGTTAATGCGGGCTCTCTCGTGCTCACCATGCAATTCGATTCCTATCCCATAATCCAGGCTTAGGCAGTGGTAGAGAGAAATAGGTAAATAATGCATCAAGGGAAGGATGGACTTGCCTTCGTCGAAGCTTTCCTGGCACAAGAGGTTAATCTCGGAGGGGTCGGGTTCTTGCCCTTCTTCCGGAGCTAAGAGTTCCGGAGGATCGGATCCCTCTTCCGCTAATTAAACATAGATAATAACAATACATCAAACATAGTGACCTTTGTGGGGTGTGCAAATTGTTATACTTTATTATTTTTGTGCCCTAATAATTTATTTAGACAATTTTTGGTGCATAAAATATTAGCATGTAAATATATATGTGAAAATGGGAAAAAAGAAAAGGGAAAAAGAAAAAGAGAAGGAATTCTCCAGCCAACTGGGCCAGGGGGGATTTTTGGCCCAACAGGCGCCAGCGCGAGCGGGCGGGCGCGCTTTCGGCCCACCTGGCCCAGACGCGCGGGGCGACGGCGGGGGAAACGGCGCTGCGGCGCGGGCCCGCACGCCAGAGGGGGGGGGGAGAACGGCGTTAACGGCACGGAGGGAGGGGCGAGGGCTCGACCGGGGCCGGTCGGCGGTGAGCTCTGCGGCGGTTCTCCGCCGTCGGTCCGGTTTTGTGACGGGGAAGCGGTGGCGGAGCATGGGCGGTTGATGGGGGTCACAGGGGTGGGGCGAATTTCGCCTGCGAGGGCCTATGGCGGCCGGTCCGCGGCACGGTGGCGGGTGCCCACGGCGGTGAAGCCGCCGGTGAGGTTTTCCGGCCACAATAGAGTGGGGGAAGTGGCGTGTCGTGAACGTGAGAGTGTGGCGGAGCTCTTGGCATAACTTAATTGAACGGAAGATCGCCAGAGAGGAAGAGGGGAGCTCACCGGAGCGGTGAAGGGGGCACGGCGGCGCTCGCTTGAACGGCTCGGGGAGGAGGGCAGTGGGGGTGGCCGGAGCTGTGTGGCGAAGACGGGGCTCGGGCGGATCCTTTTATAGGCGCTCGGGTGAGGGAGGGGGATGGGGGAGACGACGAGCACCGGCGAGCTCGCCATGATGGTGGGAATGGTGCTAACGCCGACGCGATGGCTCGGGCAGGCTGGGGGGTGAGGGGTCGGCTCAAGCACAGTGGCGGGGTTGTCGCGGAGGCTGGCGAGCATTAATGGCGAGGCGACGAGGCGAGGGGGTGCTCGGCGGCGGACGCGCCAGTGAGGGATGGGCGAGGGAGATGGAGCTGACGAGTGGGCCCTAGCTGCCAGCGAGAGGAGTCTGCACGAGAGGGAGGGGGTGAGGCGCTGACGGGCGGGGCCCGGGTGTCAGCGGGAGGGAGCCGCGCGCGCGGGTTGGGCCGCCTGGGCCGGGGAGAGAGGGGGGGGGGGGAAATGAGGGCGCGCGCGGGTTGGGCTGGAAATCGGCCCAGCCGAGGGAGGGGAAGGAGTTTTTCTTTTTCTTTTTCAAATTCCAATCCCTTTCTTCTCCTTTTTCTATTTTTGTTTCTTTTTGATTCTTTTCTTTGGAGACCAAAAATATTTTCTAAGTGATCTTGAGTGAGAAACATGGTCTATGTGAGGTGCTCTAATTATTTCAAGTGTATGCACATGAGAAGGGGTTCTAAGGGTAGGGTTAAGGGGGAAAGGTAAAATAAGGGGGGGAATTAGGAGGTTAGGGTTTCAAACCTTGGGTGGGATTTTGGGATGTTACAAACCTACCCCACTTAAAGGAATCTCGCCCTCGAGATTTAGACTAGATTTGAGAAAAGATAAGGGTATTCCCTTCTCAAGGAGTCCTCACTCTCCCTGGTAGCTTCCTCTTCTCCTTCTCTGCTCCACTGAATTTTACAGAGCTTTACTTCTGAGGTGCGGGTCTTTCTGACTGCTGAATCAAGAATCTTCACTGGTTTTTCACGGTACTGAAGGTCTTTCTAAATCTGTACTGTCTCTTCTTCGAGGTGACTTTCTGGTGCTTGCAGGCATTTGCGGAGCTGGGATACATGAAACACATTGTGGATGTCGGACATGGATTCCAGTAATTCCAGACGGTATGCTGCGGGTCCTACCCTGCCAATGATGGGATAGGGACCTACGAAATGTGGGGCTAGCTTCTCTTTTACTTGGAACCTCCTGACACCACGCATTGGAGAAACCTTGAGGTAGACGAAGTCTCCTTCCTCAAATCGGAGTTCCCTCCGCCTGTTGTCTGCATAACTCTTCTGTCGACTCTGAGCTTCGAGTAACCTTTTGCGGATCAGTGCAACTTTCTCTTCTGCCTCTTTGACAAAGGCAGGTCCTTCTAGTGCTTTTCCCCCACGTTGGACCACATGAGAGGGGTCTGGCATTTCCGTCCATACAGTGCTTCGAATGGCGACATCTTGATGCTGGCCTGATAGCTATTGTTGTACGAGAACTCTACGTAGGGTAGACTGGATTCCCAACTTCTATCAAAAGCTAGCACACATGCTCTTAACAGATCTTCAAGGACTTTGTTGACTCTTTCTGTCTGCCCATCTGTCTGAGGGTGATAAGCGGTACTGAAATCTAGCTTGGTGCCCATAGCTTTCTGAAGGCTTGTCCAAAATTTGGATGTGAACTGGGTTCCCCTGTCTGACACTATCTTCCTTGGGATGCCATGGAGTCTGACTATCTCCTTGAGATAAATCCGGGCAAGGGTGGCTCCTCCAAAGGTAGTTTTCACTGGGATGAAATGGGCTACCTTGGTGAGGCGATCTATTATTACCCAGATGGAGTCATTCCCTTTTTGCATCCGGGGCAGTCCGATTACGAAGTCCATGCCTATTTCTTCCCACTTCCATTCAGGTATCGAAAGGGGTTGTAATAGGCCTGCAGGTTTTTGGTGTTCGGCCTTTGTCCTTTGGCAGATGTCACATCGGGCCACATACTGAGCTATTTCTTTCTTCATCCCTTTCCACCAGTATCTGGTTTTGAGGTCCAGGTACATTTTGGTAGTTCCTGGGTGGATGGAGTAGGCCGAGTCGTGGGCTTCCTTGAGTAGGACTTCTCGGGCCTCCCCTTTCGGTACACACATATGGTGTTTGAACCAAAGGACTCCTTGGTCATCTGTCCTGAGGTCCGGGAGTTGTTCCTTGCGGGCTTTCTCTACAAGTCTTGTTGTCTCTGAGTCTAGACGTTGAGCTTTGCAAATGAGGTCTTCCAGCATTGGTTTGACTTCGAGACTGTCATTGTTTCCCAGACATGCATTTAGTTGCGCTGATTCCTTCTTCCAATCTTCTAGAAAGTTGGTTCCTTTTATCCCGAATGGTTTTCGACTGAGGGCGTCGGCTACCACGTTGGCCTTCCCGGGGTGATAGTGAATTTCTAGGTCGTAATCCTTGATCAGCTCTAACCATCTTCGCTAACGGAGGTTGAGATCTGGTTGAGTGAATATATACCTCAGACTCTTGTGATCGGTGAAAATGTTGCATTTGTTTCCGATTAGGTAATGCCTCCATATCTTCAAGGCATGCACTATGGCTGCTAATTCCAAATCATGGGTGGGGTAATTCTGTTCGTGCGGCTTGAGTAGGCGTGATGCGTAAGCAATGACTTTCTCGTTTTGCATTAGCACACACCCTAAGCCTTGCCTCGAGGCATCACAGAAGACGACAAAATCTTGATGAATATCTGGCAGTGATAGAACGGGTGCTGTTGTAAGTTTCTCCTTTATGACCTGGAAACTCCCTTCACATTTTGGGGTCCACACAAATTTATGGTCTTTCTTGAGAAGTTCTGTCATCGGTCTTGCTATGCTGGAGAATCCTTTGATGAAGCAGCGGTAATACCCTGCCATTCCTAGGAAGCTTCGAACTTCACTGACGTTGGTTGGCTGCCTCCATTTTGATACTGCTTCCACCTTGGAAGGGTCCACTTCTATCCCTTCTGCGGTTAAGATATGCCCAAGGAAGGCTATCTTTTCCAACCAGAATTCACATTTACTGAGTTTAGCATAAAGTTGGTGTGCTCTGAGTTTTCCGAGGACGATCCGAAGGTGACGCTTATGGTCTTCGCGGTTCTTGGAGTAGATAAGGATGTTGTCAATGAAGACTACGACAAACTTATCTAGCTCTTCCATAAACACTTTATTCATGAGGTTCATGAAAAAGGTGGGTGCGTTTGTCAGTCCGAACGGCATCACTGTGAATTCATATTGCCCATACCGGGTGACAAATGCAGTCTTTTGGATGTCTGCTTCCTTGATCCTCAATTGGTGGTAACCAGACCTTAGGTCTATTTTGGAGAAGTACTTGGCTCCTTGAAGCTGATCGAAGAGGTCGTCAATCCGAGGAAGTGGATACTTGTTCTTGATGGTAACTTCATTTAACGATCGGTAATCAATACACATTCTCATGCTTCCATCCTTCTTAGAGACGAACAGGACTGGTGCTCCCCAAGGTGATGAGCTGGGACGAATGTACCCCTTTTGCTGAAGATCTGCAATTTGAAGCTTCAGTTCTGCTAACTCGGTCGGAGCCATGCGGTATGGTCTCTTTGCGATAGGTGCCGTTCCAGGGATCAGATCTACGTAGAACTCCACTTCTCTTTCTGGTGGCATTCCTGGCAATTCTTCTGGAAATACGTCCATGAATTCTTCTACTACTGATATACTTTTCGCTGCTAGATTGAACATCATTGGGTCACTGGCGGGTGGCTGTGCCTGACAAGAGACTGACTTTCCCTGCCGGTCGGTGAGGAGGACTGTCTTGTCTGCGCAACTGATGATGCCTTTGTGTTTAGTTAGCCAATCCATCCCTAGGATCACATCAATCCCTTTGGATGGCAAGACGGTTAAGTCTGCCGGGAATACTACCCCACTTAAAAGGATTCTGACTTGGGAGCATTTTAGCTGGCATAGAAGGTCGGACCCTGGGGTTTGGGTGACCAAGGGAATCTCTAGAGGAGTAGAGGGAATGCCATACTTTTCCACAAAACTAGTGGCTATGAAGGAGTGGGATGCTCCAGAATCGAAAAGTACGGTAGCGGGAGTAAATTCAACAAGGAACTCACCGAGTACTACTCCCGGAGCCTGTTGAGCTTCCTGGGCATCGACGTGATTTACTCGTGCCCTTCCTTGGTACGGAACCTTGTTCTGCTGGCTGACGGTGGAGGGCGCCTTGGGGGCGGATGCCGAGGTATTCTTGGGTCCATTCACCGAGTTGGAGTAGGCGGGTACTGGTGGCTTCAGCTGCGGACAGTTGTTCTTGAAGTGACTGGGATCACCGCAGTGCCAACAAGCATTTGTCGGGGGTTGGTTGCTTGCCACTGAGGGGGAATGGAAAGAGCTCTGACTCTGCTGGCTGAATCGCGACGGAGTGGGTCCAGCTGGTCTACTGAAGTTTGGCCCCTTGGGTGGAAACCCAAATGACCGAGTCTTCTGGTGCCGGTCCTGCTGCTGTGCCCGGAGAACCTCGAACTTCCTTTTAAGATGCCCTTTTTCTTCCTCCTTTGCCCTTTCAACTTGCATGGCCTTGTTGGAAAGGTGGGAGAAGTTGAGGAAGTCTTGGCTAGCTAGGATTGTCTTGAGTTCTGGCCTGAGTCCCTTCAGGAAACGGGCCATCTTTTTGCTCTCGGTACTGACATCATCTGGCGCGTAGCGGGCTAACTCTGTGAACTTGTGCACATATTCGCTGACAGATCTTCCGTCTTGAATCAATTCTTGGAACTCGTCCTCCTTAAGCTGTACAAGTCCTTGGGGCACATGGTGCTCCCGGAAAGCTGCTTCAAATTCCGCCCAGGTAGCATCTCTGATGGTGACGTTGAAAGTGTCCCACCAGGCTAAGGCCATCCCAGAAAGTTGGTGGGCAGCCAGTTGAACACGCTGATTTTCTGGGCAACCAATGGCTTCCAGTTTTCTTTTGATCGTGCGCATCCAATCGTCTGCATCGAGGGGGTTGCTTGATCCGGCGAATGTGGGAGGTTTGAGTCTCAGGAAGTCCCCCATTCTGTCTTGTGGTCTTCCACCATTCGGCCGTTGATTTTCCAGATTTCGAGCGAGGACCTCGATGAGTCGGGTTTGATTGGCTAGAACTTGGGCTAGGTCTAAGGGTAGTGGTGGAGGTGCGGGGAGGTGGGTTTCACTTTCTTCTCTAACGACTTCCCCTTCAGCTCTCAGGGGAAACCCTGCTCCAATCCCAGAGGCGGTAGGCGTGGTTTTATCCGAAGCCATCTGTCAGGGAAGAGAGTCACTATTATGCACATGTAAATTGTTTTCAACCAAGTTATTTTATTCATTACACCATCACATTACAAGCATAAGGCTACTACAGGTGGAACTACACGAGAGCGTTCCCCGAGGTACTAACGAATTCCTTATCTAAGGTGTCCCCAAATGCCTTGAGAAGGTCATCGAGGCTTGCTAGGGATACATCCTCGTCGTCGGACCAATCATCTATTCTGGGGGAGGTAGGGCTAGAGGGGCCTTCTTCTTCTTCTTCTCTGTCTGGCATGCTTGGTTGGTGGTCTTCTTCTGGATTTTCTTTTTGGGGGCGAGTTTCTTTAGCTTCTTGTCATAGTCCACCTTCAAGGTCCGATAGGCCTCACGGGTGTTGGCTTCCTCGCCTTCTGCTATGTTGAGACTCTCCTGGAGGGATGCCTTCTCTTGCTTAAGTTCTTTGACTTGCTGCTCTAGGCTTTCCACTCGAGAGTTTAGGTGGGTGCAGTGGGAGGAGAGCTCGTCGTAGTGGTTGTCGAGGGTGTGGAGGTATCCGGCCATGTAGACGATAGTGGGGTCATCTTCTGTGGGGTTTCCTCCTGACAGAGCCTGGAGTCTTTTCCTCCATGTGGGGGTGTTTTTGTTGCTGGGTGGGAAATATCGGAGGGGGGGGGGTCTCAGAGATCTCTCGGCTATAGTTTTGGCACAGTTGTTTGAGGGCTTTTCGAGCACCGCTCTAGCAAGTGTCTAGGAAGCGGTGCCCGATGAAGGTAATTTGGAAGGGAGGGTGGTTTGGGTAGTTCCGGCTTTCTCCCAAGTAGACCGCCATAGAACACTTTTCTATTCCATTTTCACGGTACTCCTTCCAGACATATTCGGGCTTCTTGCGGATCCCCAAGCGTAGCGCGCAACTCCGAAGAAGGTGAGGAAAGCCTTCCTCCTCTGAGCAATAGGATGTCCTAATCACCCAGGGGTTTTCCATCTGATAGACGAAAAGAAAGGTCTATTAATATCGGGGAAAAGGGGAAAGACTGTTTCTTGGGGGGTAAGAGGTGTTTTTCTTGTTAAGGCAACTTTTAAGGTCATGGTTGTGGTCTACGGCCAGTCCTATAGGCTCTGATACCACCTGAAGCGTCCCGATCCTTTGGGACTCAAATGTGATACAATTACTAGTCCCAGGAGGCTAGTAACCACATTCATTACTTCAAATAGTTACAGAGTCTGAATAATGTTATTACAATACCGGGGATACAAGCTCGAAAGTGAGTCGAAAAACATAAAGTGCAGTGGAAGATAAAATAGCCCAGGCCACAGGCAGAACTGGGTGAAGACACAGCCCCATCAATCAAGCATAGCAGAAAAGAAGTCTTCAGCTGCTGAAAAACATATATAAATCTGGGTGAATACACTAGGTATTCTGCAAGCCCACCCGGCTCCCGTAAAGAGAAAGTGACCTATACGGTACATGCTTATTATGGTGGAGTTGAAGTCACTCATACTTTTTCAAAGAAAGGTAGTATTCATCGTTTATGGTTTTTCCCAAGACAATAGGAGTAACGCTTGCTTGACCACCACTGAGCTTCCCGCTCCCGTGGTACCACTTTCTTTTCAGACATACACACACATTTCCCTGTTCCCGGTTGTAGTAGGAACACTAATTGTCATACCATACCAGACTCGTCCATACCAGTGGACACGGACTATTCGAATAGGTTTAGACTCTGCGCAGAGGGGTACACTTTACCCACTAGTCCGGCTCTGCGATCTCATGGCCAATGAGACCCGAATCCGAAACTCTTTCCTTCCTTGTACGTCCGAACCTTAATGGTTATACCGGAAGGAGTTAGGCCACCGCCATGTCCAAACCGGACAAAACATTCCCCCTCCTTATCCTCCCGGTGCTACCCCAGCCTTCATAACCCTGGGGTTGGACCGTACGAGTTTAGATCGAGTGGCTGCCCACACAGCCTCGAGTGGTTGTACTTTTTGAGAGTATAGGTAATGAAAGATGACAAACCGGTCCTTATACGAGAGGACGATCCTTCTGCTCATGCCTAAACCAGCTGAGCCAACACCTTAGGCCCTCCCCTAAACCAGGGAGTCCCTGATCATCCTACTCACCAGGTGATGAGGGTGAGTACCCTTCATCGCACACATTTGGGTAACATTCCACTTGTACCCTTTTCACTTGCCCCATATCTTTTAATCAAAGTAATAGTTAATGCGGGCTCTCTCGTGCTCACCATGCAATTCGATTCCCATCCCATAATCCAGGCTTAGGCAGTGGTAGAGAGAAATAGGTAAATAATGCATCAAGGGAAGGATGGACTTGCCTTCGTCGAAGCTTTCCTGGCACAAGAGGTTAATCTCGGAGGGGTCGGGTTCTTGCCCTTCTTCCGGAGCTAAGAGTTCCGGAGGATCGGATCCCTCTTCCGCTAATTAAACATAGACAATAACAATACATCAAACATAGTGACCTTTGTGGGGTGTGCAAATTGTTATACTTTATTATTTTTGTGCCCTAATAATTTATTTAGACAATTTTTGGAGCATAAAATATTAGCATCTAAATATATATGTGAAAATGGGAAAAATAAAAGGGAAAAAGAAAAAGAGAAGGAATTCTCCAGCCAACTGGGCCGGGGGGGATTTTTGGCCCAACAGGCGCCAGCGCGAGCGGGCGGGCGCGCTTTCGGCCCACCTGGCCCAGCCACGCGGGGCGGCGGCGGGGGAAACGGCGCTGCGGCGCGGGCCCGCACGCCAGAGAGAGAGGGGGGAGAACGGCGTTAACGGCACGGAGGGAGGGGCGAGGGCTCGACCGGGGCCGGTCGGCGGCGAGCTCCGCGGCGGTTCTCCGCCGTCGGTCCGGTTTTGTGACGGGGAAGCGGTGGCGGAGCATGGGCGGTTGATGGGGGTCACAGGGGTGGGGCGAATTTCGCCTGCAGGGGCCTATGGCGGCCGGTCCGCGGCACGGTGGCGGGTGTCCGCGGTGGTGAAGCCGCCGGTGAGGTTTTCCGGCCACAATAGAGTGGGGGAAGTGGCGTGTCGTGAACGTGAGAGTGTGGCAGAGCTCTTGGCATAACTTAATTGAACGGAAGATCGCTAGAGAGGGAGAGGGGAGCTCACCGGAGCGGTGAAGGGGGCACGGCGGCGCTCGCTTGAACGGCTCGGGGAGGAGGGCAGTGGGGGTGGCCGGAGCTGTGTGGCGAAGACGGGGCTCGGGCGGATCCTTTTATAGGTGCTCGGGGGAGGGAGGGGGATGGGGGAGACGGCGAGCACCGGCGAGCTCGCCATGATGGTGGGAATGGTGCTAACGCCGACGCGATGGCTCGGGCAGGCTGGGGGGGTGAGGGGTCGGCTCAAGCACAGTGGCGGGGTTGTCGCGGAGGCTGGCGAGCATTAATGGCGAGGCGACGAGGCGAGGGGGCGCTCGGCGGCGGACGCGCCGGTGAGGGATGGGCGAGGGAGATGGAGCTGACGAGTGGGCCCTGGCTGCCAGCGAGAGGAGTCTGCGCGAGAGGGAGGGGGTGAGGCGCTGACGGGCGGGGCCCGGGTGTCAGCGGGAGGGAGCCGCACGCGCGGGTTGGGCCGCCTGGGCCGGGGAGAGAGGGGGGGGGAATGAGGGCGCGCGCGGGTTGGGCTAGAAATCGACCCAGCCGAGGGAGGGGAAGGAGTTTTTCTTTTTCTTTTTCTTTTTCAAATTCCAATCCCTTTCTTCTCCTTTTTCTATTTTTGTTTCTTTTTGATTCTTTTTCTTTGGAGACCAAAAATATTTTCTAAGTGATCTTGAGTGAGAAACATGGTCTATGTGAGGTGCTCTAATTATTTCAAGTGTATGCACATGAGAAGGGGTTCTAAGGGTAGGGTTAAGGGGGAAAGGTAAAATAAGGGGGGGGGGAAATTATGAGGTTAGGGTTTAAAACCTTGGGTGGGATTTTGGGATGTTACATTTGGCTATCTTTATAGCTTGTTTACCACTGAACGTTTGGATAGTACCTACTATTGCTTTATGTGGTTTTGGGTATTGAGATTCACATTATTCATGATCATGCTTTTATTATCAGTTTGTTTTTACTGTTCATGATAAGATCATTATGTTAATTGGAACATGGAGCGACCACCCGGGAAAACAGTGCTACCACAAGGGTGGTATGGGACGCCCTTGGCTGACTAATTAGGAAAGCTAGTGGATTACTACCTTACCCGAAAGGGGCAAGGGCAGTAGGGGAGTGGTTGGTGTAGGGAGGTCCTCGGGTTGATTTTGCTACGATGGTGGTCAGGCGAGGGATCCCTGCATTGGGGTTTCCCAGAAATTGTAGCGGGTTTTCTGAAGCTAGTGGAACTTTGTAAAGGCCTCGTAGTATTACCCTGCCTCGCTTCCTTGGTAGAGATGTATGGGATTCATGACCCCTTGGTAGATGGGTAACATGACTTGTGGGTAAAGATGTGCAACCTCTGCAGAGTGTAAAACTGGTATATTAGCCGTGCTCACAGTCATGAGCGGCTCGGACCCTCACATGAGTAACTTATGGAATTAAACTTAATTGGTCATCTGCATCGCATTGTGGTTTATCATTAATTTGATCTATTATTACTCTGGTTTGGTATTTACTTACGTCTAGGCTAATAGCTTGCATTCTGTTAATGAGAAGAAAAACCATGCTTACTTATATTATCATGTCAAGAATGTTTCTCATTATTCTCATCATGATACTTGTAATGATCATTTTGCTTTTCTAAAGTATCATATTAGTATCTCTACTCCTCGCATAGTGCATGCTTCTATTAGAAATATGCCCTAGAGATAATCATGTAAATGATGTCCATAGTCAGAGTCGATGACTAGCACATGTATTAGTTGATGACTACATTTCACAAGTCATGGACATGGAGATGTTAAACTAATAATGTGGTCGCATGTATGACATGAGGCTAGACCGACCCAACGTGAGATATTGTAATATAGTTCTCTTTTTGCAACATGTATACTGTATCCTTAGACCTAATATTGTCGCATGTTCTCAAGATGTGAATTGACTTACTTAGGAACTATCAAACGCTACTCCGTAACTTAGTAGTTATAAATGTAGTTTTGGGTTTGTCAGGAAGCATGACGTGAGGCATGATTAGTCAAGATGGAATTTGTCCCTCTCTTCTTGAGAGAGATATCTCTGGGCCTTCGAGTGATTGGATCAAGAAATGCATGGCTGTGCTAAGGTTAAGTGTTAACCAAATATCGTGAAACAAAGGGAGCAACTTGTACGTAATGTTGTAATGGTTCGTCTGATATGATCTTTACGTGCGCATAGGAGTTGACATGTCTTGCTAGAGACCGTTGTCGATTATTGGGCCAAGTAAGAGTACTTGAGCCAAGTCTATATGTATGTGAACCTATAGGGTCACACACTTAAGGGGAAGGAAGCCGAACTTAGATGAGATCCGAAATTAGACAGTGCTTTAGGGTTACTGATGGGCCTTGGAGTTAGAAGCCTACCAGAATACCTATATAATGAGGAACAGGGGCGTGGTTAAGGTAACCCTAATTTGTCACCAGTAAACGAGCAGTCGCCCGCCCCTCGCCCTTGCCTAGCCGCTGTCGCAAACCTAGCAGTTCGCAACACGGCGCTTCCTCCATGTACGTGTGGACACCTCAGAGGTGCTGCATCTGGAGCACTAGGACGAATCGTGCGAGGACGTGGAGGTCACCGGCGACTGCACAACACTGCTCGACGTGTTCGTCTACATCGAGACGTCTTCCACTGCCCTGCGCGTCTAGTGGTTATTTTATGATCTATAACCGCAATATTTTTTGGTTTTATGGGGTCAAAAATTTTGTTTTGCGCTAGTGTAGCCTCCCCATAATCCTTCAGCTTCATCTAGTGATTCTAATAGGAGTAGAACTAGGTGTCATGTTATTTCTAATATGCTTAAGGATAGGAATGCATCTCATGGATCTTCCATTTTATTCCGCAATTTTGATGCATCCTATGTGATTCATTGTAAAAATGAAAAAATTGTTGCTACAAATGTGGGACCAAAATACAAGAAAGGTAAGACTTGCATTTGGGTTCCAAAATCTTATGTAACTAACCTGATTGGACCCAACACAAGTTGGGGACCTAAATCCCAAGCCTAAATACCTTGCAGGTTTATGCATCCGGGGGCTCAAGCTAGATCATTGATAGCGGATGCACAAACCACATGACGGGTGAGGAGAACATGTTCACCTTCTACGTCAAGAACAAGGATTCTCATGAAACGATCATTGTTGGAGATGGGAATCAAGGCAAGGTAAAGAGGATAGGTAAAATGGCGATTACAACCAAGCATTCAATTTCTAATGTCTTTTTGGTAGAATCACTTGGATATAATTTGCTTTCCATTAGTCAGTTATGTCATATGGGTTACAATTGTTTATTTACAAATGTTGATGTAACTGTCTTTAGAAGAAGTGATGTTTCATTAGCATTTAAAGGTGTATCCGATGACAAGCTTTATTTAGTAGATTTTACTAAACAAAGTGTCGATCTAGATGCATGTTTACTTGCTAAGACCAACATGGGCTGGCTTTGGCATCACCGTCTAGCACATGTTGGAATGAAGAACCTTCATAAACTTCTAAAGGGAGAACTTGTGTTAGGACTAACCGATGTCTGTTTTAAGAAAGATAGACCTTGTGCAGCGTGTCAAGCAGGTAAACATGTGAGAACAAGTCATCCAAGCAAGAATGTGATGACGACATCAAGACCATTGGAACTTCTCCACATGGATCTCTTCGGGCCCATTGCTTACCTTAGCATTGGTGGAAGTAAGTATGGTCTAGTAATTGTTGATGATTGTTCCTGCTTCACCTGGGTATTCTTTTTACAGGATAAATCTAAAACCCAAGAAACTCTCAAGTGCTTCCTAAGATGGGCTCAAAATGAGTTTGAGCTAAAAGTGGAGAAGATAAGGAGCGATAATGGATTTGAGTTTAAAAATCTTCAAGTGGAGGAATATCTTGGGGAGGATGACATCAAGCAGGAATTCTCCACTCTCTACACACCACAACAAAATGGTGTAGTGTAGAGGAAGAACAGGACGCTCATTGACATGGCGAGGACGATGCTAGGAGAATACAAGACATCGAGACGGTTTTGATTGGAAGCCGTAAATACGACTTGCCATGCCATAAACCGTCTCTATCTTCATCGCCTCCTCAAGAAGACGACATATGAGCTACTCACCGGTAACAAACCTAATGTTTCTTACTTTCCTGTATTGGGGAGCAAATGCTACATCTTGGTAAAGAAAGGTAGGCATTCAAAGTTTGCTCCCAAAGCCGTTGAAGGGTTTTTACTTAGTTATGACTCAAATATAAAGGCATATAGAGTCTTCAACAAATCTTCAGATTTAGTTGAAGTCTCTACTGATGTTGTTTTTGATGAGACTAATGGCTCTCCAAGAGAGCAAGTTGATCTTGATGACATAGATGAACATGAGGTTCCGACAGCCGCAATAAGGACTGTGGCGATAGGCAATGTGAGACCACAAGAACAACAAGTGCAAGATCAACCTTCTTCCTCAACAATGGTGCAGCCCCCAACTCAAGATGAGGAACAAGTACATCAAGACGATGGCATGGATCAAGGGGGAGCACAAGAACAAGAAGGAAGGGAGGAGGTGAGAGCACCTAGAGGGGGGTGAATAGGTGATCCTGTAAAAAAATAGCTCAACAAAACAAACTTTGTCTAATATTAAATTAGTGAGATAAAAACCAAGTCCGAATGAAGAGAATGAGAGGAGAGAAATTCTTCACTTAATTGCTCTCATAAGGTGAGTATTAAACATAGAGCAATATTGTAAGTGAAGTAAAGTGCTAGAAAGAGTAGAATCGCAATAACGTAAAGTAACTTAGACAAGTGACACATCGATTTTAGCCTGTGGTTCGGTCAAGCGAAAAATGCTCGCCTACTCCACTTTGTGGCGTCCTAATGGATGAGGGTGGCACTCAACCCCTCTCAAGTGATCCAATAATCAACTTGAGTACCACAGTTCTCTTTCTTATCACAAACTTTTCCTGTTGTGAGGAATCTCCACAATTTGGAGTATCTCACGCCTTACAGAGTTGATCTCAAATAAACTATAAGAGTAAGGGGGAGTAGAAACGCACACAGAAAACAAAATCAAAGCAACATACACACACATTGAAAGAGGAGCACAAGAGACAACACAACAGAATTACAGCTCAAATACTTGCTCAAATCTCAAACTATCAACCCAAAAGCATGGTCACAATGTCTTAGTGTTGTAGGATGTTCAATGGATGATTGGTTTACTGATGGAGGCACCTAGGGCCCTCTTATATAGCCCCAAGGGCCAAAGGAGTCGTTGATCCTTCATTAGGAAGGCTCTGATTGCCTTCTGCCCGTGGGTGGACCGGGCAGTCCGGTGCACCACCGGACAGTGAACAGTACGCGATTCCCTTCCTTGTTTGGTGAAGTCGACCGTTGCCAGCCTCTGGTCCCACAGCACACCAGACAGTCCGGTGCCGCTTGGTGACCATTGGCCGGGCACATGTGGCGCTCGCTGATCGCGCTGCCGACCGTTGACCAGGCACGCGACTAGCAGACCGAACAGTCCGGTGAATTATAGCCGCGGCGCCCTGGCTTTTTCCTGAGAGCGTCCTATTCACCGGGTGCGCTAGCCTGGCACCGGACACTGTCCGGCGCACACCGGACTGTGTCCGGTGCACCACAGGCTGGTGCAAGTTTGGTTACTCTTAGCCCAACTTCTCCAGTTAAATTTATCTCATTTTGAGAAGTTTTCTAGCACTTAGTAGAACATAGTTAGTACCAAAAACAATTTTCTAAGTGCTAGAATCATACCTTTGTTTCTCCAGGATTGTGGAGTTTGCAATTTATCCTTACAATTCTCAATTTGCTTCTTCTTTGACTCTGAGTTCATACTCACAATTGTATATAAGATCAAAGTGATGTGTTAGGCACTTACTCACCAAAACACTTAGAAATGGCCGATGGGCACATTTGCCTTTCAGGAGGAAGGAGTACCACATGCACCTCCAACCCAAGTCCGCACCAACATTCAAAGGGATCATCTGGTGGATCAAACCCTTGGTGACATTAGCAAGGGATTTACAACTCGTTCACGTATTGCAATTTTTTGTGAGCAATACTCTTTTGTTTCTTCTATTGAGCCTTTCAGGGTAGAAGAAGGCTTGTAGGATCCGGACTAGGTGTTGGCCATGCAAAAGGAGCTCAATAACTTCAAGCGAAATGAAGTATGGTGTCCAGTGCACGTCCAAAGCAAAACGTTGTGGGAACCAAGTGGGTGTTTCACAACAAACAAGATGAATACAGAGTGGTGACATGAAACAAGGCGAGACTTGTGGCAAAAGGTTATGCCCAACTTGCAGTTTTGGATTTTGAGGATACTTTTGCTCCTGTAGCTAGGCTTGAGTCTATTCATATATTGTTAGCCTATGCTGCTCACCATTCTTTTAAGCTCTATCAAATGGACGTGAAAAGCGCATTCCTCAATGGGTCAATTAATGAGGAGGTGTACGTGGAGAAACCCCTTGGCTTCGAGGATGACAGGTACCTGGCCATATGTACAAGCTCTCTAAGGCGCTCTATGGACTTAAGCAAGCCCTAAGAGCATGGTATGAATGCCTTAGAGATTTGCTTATTTCTAATGCTTTCAAGGTCAGGAAAGTTGATCCTACTCTTTTCACTAAGACTTTCAATGATGATTTCTTTATATGCCAAATATATGTCGATGACATAATATTTGGTTCTACCAATCAAAAGTCATGTGAAGAATTTAGCAGGGTGATGACACAGAAATTCAAGATGTCCATGATGGGCGAGTTGACTTATTTCCTCGGATTTCAAGTAAAGCAACTTAAGGAAGGGACATTCCTCTCTCAAACGAAGTACATCCAAGATATACTAAAGAAGTTTGGGATGAAGTACGCAAAGCCTGCTAAGACGCCAATGGGAACTGATGGACATTTGGATCTCAACGTGAGAAGTAAGTCCATAGATGAAAAGGTATATCGGTCTATGATAGGATCCTTGCTTTATCTTTGTGCAAGTAGACCGGACATTATGCTTTCAGTTTGCATATGTGCTAGATTTCAATCCGATCCCAAGGAATGTCACCTTGTGGCTGTGAAGCGTATTCTTAGATATTTAGTTCATACGCCTTACATCGGGCTTTGGTATCCTAATGGGTCTTCCTTTGACTTGATTGCATACTCAAACTTTGACTATGCCGGGTGCAAGGTTGTTAGGAAGAGCACATCATGGACTTGTCTGTTTCTGGGAAGGTCCCTAGTGTCTTGAAGTTCAAAGAAACAAACTTCTGTTGATTCATGACTTTGGCTACAATCTGAGCAAAGTCCCACTCCTATGTGATAATGAGAGTGCAGTCCGCTTGGTAGATAATCCCATCGAACACAGTCACACTAAGCACATAGACATCCAACACCACTTTTTGAGAGATCACCAGCAAAATGGAGACATCGATGTTTGTCATATTAGCACCGATCACCAGCTAGTCGATATCTTTACCAAGCTTTTATATGACAAAAGATTTTGTAAGCTGCGTAGTGAGCTAAATGTCTTAGATTCGTAGAACTTGGATTGATCTAGAGCATATATGTCTTTTATTGATCATGTCATTATAAGTTTAATTATGTATTTGTGGTGTTTAAGTTGTAAAACATTATCCCCGGACCTCACAAGTTCTTGTGCAAATGATGCATATGTTAGGGGGGATATGCTACAACTTGCCCCTTCGAGACTAACATGATTGCTTGAGTGTTTTTGGTGTAGTCTCAAAGGTGAATGGAAAGGTAAATGGTGAACTTAAACAACGAACAAGGCTTCCACTACATAACAGTATCATGTTCAAGTTGCCCTTGTTGTTCATTGCCTTCTTGCTTTTAATTCACAATGTTTGGTGAGACAATGAGGTTTTGAGGCCACTAGTTTCTTTGTTTTGGTGTGTAATGCCAAAGGGGGAGAAATTAAAGGTCAAAACAACTGGATCAACTACGACTTCTGAATTTCAAAATTATTGTGCTAGTACTTGTCTTTTGATCAAAACTCTCTTAATGCAAAACTACTCACTTGTGGGAGAGAAATCTTGATTATGGGAAAAGGGGGAGTTTTTATGTTTGATCAAAACTAGTCTTGAAAAATATTTTGATTTGCTAAAACAAAGTGTTTTTGACATAAAAGTAAGAAAATGAAATGGTGTTGTGAAAATAAACCAAGTGGTAGCAAATGATCCAAATATGCCAAATCCAAGACTTACTATATTAGTGTTTCATTTGACTTCAATTTGCAAAAGTTGGGTAATATTTGGGTATGTTAGTATCTCTTTTGTTGCTTTTAGGTGTGTTGGCATAAATCACCAAAAATGGGGAGATTGAAAGAGAAATGTGCCCTTGGGCAATTTCAATTTGTTTTGGTGATTAAATGCTCAACACATCGTCTTAGACTAACATCTTGATGTATGAGCATAGGCACAAATATTTGAAAGGCAAATTGAGAAACATGGGAAAAGTGCATATTGCAAATCCTATCACATTAAAGAAACAAGGTATGATTCTAGCACTTGGTAAATTGTTTTAGGTGCTAACTATGTTTATCTAAGTGCTAGGTAACTTCTCAAGTCAAACCATTTTGGTGAAATAGTGTTAGGCTAAGATTAGCTAAACTTGTGCCAGTCTGGGTGCACCAGACTGTCCAGTGTGCACCGGACAGTGTCCGGTGCCCAGACTGTTCAGCGGCCATACTGACCGCTCTCCGGGAAAACTGGCAGGAGCACTAGCTAAAATTCACTGGACAGTCCGGTGAGCTAGGCGACTAGCAGCTTTGCCCGCACCAACGGTCGGCACGCAATCAACGGTGGCCACGTGACGGCCACGTCTGCTACGCCAACGGTCGAGATGCCCCATCGGACAGTCCGGTGTGCACCAGACAGTCCATTGTGCTAGGTGACCGAAGGCTCCAACAACTGACTCAACAATTAGCTCGACCAAAGATGGAAAGAAATCAGCTACTGCTTAATGTCTGGTGCACCCACGAAGAGAAGACAACCGGGGCCTTCTAAATGGAGTTCCAATGGCTCCTATGTTCCTTGGGGCTATAAAAGGACCCCTAAGTGCCATGGAGCATAACACAAGCACACTATGAGCAATCTACAACTAATAGACTCTGCGACCACGCTGTCGATTCATTAGAAAGAGATTTGAGCACGTTCTTGAGCTGTAACTTTGATGTTTTGATTCTTGCACTCTCTTCTTAACTTGTGTGCGTGTTGTTGCTATGATTGAGTTCTTGTGTATGTTTCTACTCCCTCCTTACTCCGATTTTGATTAAGATCATTTGTGTAAGGTGTGAGAGGCTCCAACTTGTGGAGATTCCTCACAACCGGGATTTGATATAAGGAAGAAAATCGTGGTACTCAAGTTTGATCTTTGGATCACTCGAGAGGGGTTGAGTGCAACCCTTGACCGAAGGAGGCCACCATAACGTGGAGTAAGCATTGGCCGAACCACGGGATAAAATCGTCGTGTCTCTTGTCTATTTACTTTATTGCAATTGTTGGCTTCTCGAGTTCTCATATTCACTTGTATTATTGCTCCTAAGTTTGATACACATTTCAAGGGAGCAATCGAGTGAAAAGTTCTCCTCTCTCCATCTATACTCATAATAACTTGGTTTTAGCTTTCATTTACACTCATTATAAACCAGTTTGTGTTGTTTAGAGTTGATTTTTGCAGGATCACCTATTCACCCCCTCTAGGTGCTCTCAACCTCCTATTGCCTGAACCATGATAAACCTTGTGTCTTCTTGCATCACCCATCTGGACCGGAACACGCAAGACTTATTCACTAGTTGGTTAGGACCCTCGGGTCAGAACACCGACACTATACAATAAATAAACTATCTATTTGTGCAACTAAGATTTTACTAGATGTATTTCTATCTCTAGCGTAGAGTTATGCAAACTAGGTTCTAATCCTATCAACTAGCCTTTCAAATGAGCTAGAAAGGTAAAGCACATAACCAAGGTACAAAATAAATGTAAAAGGTAAATGGCAATAGAGATGTAAACTCCGGTTCGATGGCACTGGTACTTTATTAAGGTACCAACAAACTCCTACATTTTTGTTAGTCCTTGTTGGAGCCAATCGCAAGGATTCTCTTGCACGGGCTAAGTTCTTGGTTGGGTAACTTTGTGGATAGCCTCCGAGCATTAACCATACACAAGTGGGCGTTTGAAATGGCCTTTTTTGAACTACTCCCCATCGTATTCACTATCGAGATTTTGACAAAAACAGCATGTGTCTCATTCCCTTTAATACACTAGTAGCACCCACACTACAAGATGCAATTGGTGTGATCACAAGACTATAAGCCCTCCCAGTACAAAAATAGTGTGCACAAGCACCAAGTGATAAAGAGGTATGCAAACATCACTAAACACTATCCCACCTAGAGCAAGCGCTAAAGTGGTGGTCTAAATAAACTCAGCAATTTGCAAAGCACCTACACTAATCATTGAGTATATCACCATGCACTTGAGAGGGGAACTAGAGATGAGCCTCAACTCACACGTCTTTCTTAAGTTATACACACCTTGAAATGGCCGGACAAAGGGGTATAAACACCCCAACTCTCCAAGGTAGTTGTTGGACCATGCACAGGTTGATTGCACGACCATCAAATGGTCCAATGGGGGGTCATCTGACTAGTTTGATGCCTTATCTCGTAACTAGTCGTTAACTAATTGTTATTGATCGTTGGGCACCTCCATGGTAGTGCATACTTTGATGCATAACGCCGGACCAATCTGATACCCAATTTCCCTATGGAACCTCTCTATGAGCCATCAAACCTAGATGCTATGGTATGATGCTGCATTTATTCGCTTGGTTTGATGGGTCTTTGTGCGATGAATTGTGGTGGCAAATGGCCCGATGCACTGCCTTGTCGTCAGTCTAATGCTCCTATTGGTGTGATGATATGGTAAATGCCTTTATGAAAGGGAAATGTGCCCTTGGGCTATCTCTATATTGTTTTGGTGATTAAATGCACAACACATTATGTTTAGACTAACATGATGTATGAGCAAAAGTACATGAAGCAAATTGAGCTTGGAAGAGGACATAATGCAAATCTATATGGACCAAGTAAAAAGGTAAGCTCTGGACACTTAGTCAATTGTTTCGTGTGCTAATCATACTTGTCTAAGTGCCAGGGACTTTATGAAACCAAGTCAAAATGAGCAAAATAGAACAAGAATGAAAAATGAAAAAGTGTGGTAGACTGCGTAGCACCAGACAGTCCGGTGCCACTCACCGGACAACCACCCACCGGACAGTCCGGTGCACAGTTCGACCAACTATCTGCTCTCGGGAATTCTAGCCTACGTCGGCTATATATCACCGGACCGTCCGCGCGTTTTGATTATCATAACAATTTGAAGTACATATATGTTTGGTTTGGTTTTTAGCTTTGGTTCTTGTCCCTAAAAGCCAAAAGCCGAACCAGGAAGCAACTTTTTCAAAAGTCGGGTTTTTCGTACAAAATTGAAAGCATATGTGGACCTACTTTTAGTAGCCTTTTAGCTCGAACTATGTAAATACATATGAAATAACTTTTAGCGGTTTTTAGCAGTTTCCACAAGACATTTTAGCTTTTTTATAGCTCATAGTCCATATCATCTTTCACAACCCACAATATCTTTTTAAGCCACGTCCCAACTAAATAGACCCTAAACCATGTTATGTGAAGTTTTTTTAAGCATGTTGTTTATTTTCCTTTTTTGTGCTTGCTTCACGCAATAGTTTCTCAACCTTAACCATAAATTAGTGCTCTATCTTAAAATATAGAGCTCAACTCATAAAGATCAGCTCCAACGGTGTCCTATTTTACAATTTTTTTTATAAAAAATCTAGGACACAACATGAAGTGACCCAAATATATCATATCCTAGACTAGTGCTATATCCTTGTTTTCTACGTCATTCTCAACATTTTTTTCTAATAATGTAATTTACTTCTAAAATACGTGATTTAGGGCTTAACTGTTGGAGCGCAAGTGCCCTAAACACTGTAAATGACATAGTATTTCTATATTTTGGGGCATTATTTTGAGTCACTTTGTTGGAGATGTTCTTAGGGGTGTTTGGTTTCTAGAGAATAATTTTTAGCACATTCATTTTATTTTATTTTAGTCTATAATTTATCAAATACAGAAACTATTTTAGTCCCTATATTTTTATTCTATTTTACTCCTTAAATTACCAAATAAAGAAACTAAAATAATGTTTTAGTTTGCGTGTTTGATAATTTAGGAACTAAAATAGAATAAATTGCATGAACTAAAAATTAGTCTCACTGACATGCTGACTGATGTCCCCGCTCGTCAGCACTTGGTATGATGGATCCACTTGGCAACCTGTCCTCTAACGCTGCCATCTGGACAGGATTCCTCTTCGGATCTGGCCTAATTAAGACGTTGTTCGGTTGTTACAGATTGATGGGTTGAAACGATTACTGATTGAATTGCTTCTCTAATTTATATAAAATTTGATTAGATAAAACGATTCCAGGTGCAATCCACTACAAACCAACAAGGTCTAAAGGATTGCCGTTAACGGCTCTCTGCCGCTGTGCCAGACTTCCCAAATCTACTCCATTGTTGCCTCTCCCGATGCCCCTCCCTACCCTACTTCAAAACATTTCAAACCACTCTACGCGACTACGCCTCCTTCCTCTCTTCTCACCCCCTCCCCCTCCACTCGCTCGCCACTGAGGCGCCTGATCAGTGATCGTACCATCTCCCCTCGACCACAGTCGTCCCCGCCCCGCCCCTCCCGCTCGACGAGGCCGCGGCCGCCGCGCCGGGTGGTGAAGAGGTGAGTATCCTACTTGCGATTCTCCCGGGGTTTGGATCCGGTCGCTCGCGGCATAGCATGCATTCTCCGCTGAGGGGAAGCCCTAGGTTTCGAGAGGTGGGTGCGTTGGGGTGTTGTCTCATCTTCCTGTTTAGCGCCGTGGAACTGTTTCTCTGGGGTACGTGGTGTACTAGTGCGCGCGCGGGGTATGTGTGTGTTGTCGCGAAGTTGCGTTTGATCTGTGGAATCACGTCTGTAGGGTGCTGCTATGAGTAGCGCTGTGAAGGACCAACTGCAGCAGATGTCGACGACGTACGATTCTCTCCTGTTGGAGCTCAACGTGAGTCCTCTCTCTCTCTCTCTCTCTCTCTCTCTCTCTCTCTAATTCCACAGTTTTTCGTATGTCTTTTTGTTGGTTCTGCCGTTCGGCGCGCCCGGTGCGCGATGAATTCAGGTATTTTCCCCTGGTTTGTGTCAGATGATTTGGGATGAGGTCGGTGAGCCCGACATGGCGAGGGACCGGATGCTGCTGGAGCTCGAGCAGGAATGGCTCGACGTCTACAGGAGGAAGGTCGACCAGGCCAATCGGTGCAGGGCCCAGTTGCGGCAGGCCATTGCGGATGCAGAGGCCGAGCTCGCTGGCATCTGCTTGGCCATGAGCGAGCCACCGATACATGTTAGACAGGTTAGTTTCTGTGCTTTGAAGTACCAATGTACCGTATACCATGAAAGAAACAAATAGAGTAAGGGCTCGTTTGGCAGAACTATGCTCCATGATTTTCTAGCTCCGAGAGATAATTCTCCAATAGAGTGATTTCAAATGATTCTAAAGTAAAAGTGAATCTATTTGACAAAAACTGTTTGATAAATTGTACGTGAAGTGATTACTGATGGGTTGGAGTGTGGGGAGCAGGTTGTGAGTAGCGGGAAACAAGATTTTTTAGCTTCCACTCTCTAGTACAAAATGGTTACTAGATTCACTTCACTCCCACTATGGAGCAATTCAATTTTAGCCGTTTGGCTTCCTAGAAGTAATTCTCGCTAGGAGCAGAACCATGGGAGCTCTGCCAAACGCCCCTAAAGTGCACTTCCGCTCCTTACAGTTATCTGATCCATAAATTTTTAAAATATATCTTTTAATGGTCTAATATCTGTTTGAGTCTCTATTACGTTCTAACAGGCTGTTATGACCCACATATCAATTGTTGTGGTTTATTGGACCCATCCACGCTTCTCTTTTCTTCTTAGACGATTTAAATGTGGGCCACAACAACCCATTAAGACGTAATAAAGACCCGAATAGAGATTAAATTTTTATGAACCGGGTTGAAGGACCAAAAGTACACTTTACCCAAACAAATAACATTTGAATACTACTGCAATATTGCAGAAGGATATTCTACGTAATTTTCTATCATGATCTCTTTTATTGACATTGCAACTTTTAGGGTTGTTATAGTTTGTGGCTATTGGCTAAGAATATTCTCTATCATTTATAGCACTCTCTAAAAAATTCCGTTCTCCGTTCTCTATATCTGTTTCATCTTCAACAACGTCCTCTAAATTTTATCCTTTATATCTCATCTTTTTAATCTCTACTCTCTCTGTTTTATTGGTCACATTTAGTACGACATTAACCAAAATATAATAAAAAATGGACACGACGTGAGCTAGTGTCAGCCAAAAGGAACAACAGTACAACACGTACGTTTACCGGACGCACAGTACACCTCTACATCTAGTGGCTGCCAGAGGACGTCCGCTATTTTAGAGGACACGGTAGCTGACCTTGTTGGAGACCTCATGGACAACAAGAAACACTAAATACATGCTACCAGGCTTCTTTAAGCGTGTGCTATTGGAGTAGTTGAACAAATTGTCCCGTATTGAAGTCGGGAACTGCATGCCTTCTGCTTCAAAGACCGAATGTTTCAGTTGAGTCCGTCAATAATTTGTTTCTTTTAAATGACAGTCAAAATCAGAAGTTACATGGTTTAAGGGAGGAATTGAATGCGATTGTCCCATACTTGGAGGAGATGAGAAAGAAGAAAGTTGAAAGATGGGACCAATTTGTTGATGTCATAGAGCAAATTAAGAAGGTTGCATCTGAAATCAGGCCTTCAGATTTTGTACCCTTCATAATTCCTGTGGATCAGTCTGATCTGTCATTAAGAAAGCTGGATGAGCTAACGAAAGAGCTACAATCCCTTCAGAAGGAGAAGGTCAGCATCACTTGTTCCAATCTGCTTTATTGTCCAATGAGTATTACTCCCAATGTCTATTATTTTCCTTAACAGCTCATGCAAGTCTAAATGTCATTGTTTGTGGCTGTTTTTGAAAGAGTGATCGGCTGAAGCAAGTGATGGAACATCTTAGCACTTTGCATTTGTTATGCGAGGTGCTTGGTGTAGATTTCAAACAAACAGTATACGAGGTGCACCCTAGCCTGGGTGAGGCTGATGGATCAAAGAACCTAAGCAACAGTACAATTGAGAGACTTGCATCAGTTGTAAACAGATTGCGTGAATTGAAAGTCCAGAGGATGCAAAAGGTTAGCACTCTTTATATCACTTCAGGAATGCCAATGGTTCAGCGGAGTCAACTGTAATTGTTTCATTATTCAGCACATTCACTAGTGTCAAATTTCGATCGTTCAGCAGAGGCAACCCTCAATTGTTTTCACTATTCAGTGTCTTTAACATTGTTAATATGAAACTCTGAATGTCACAGCTTCAAGATTTGGCATCTAGCATGCTTGAACTTTGGAATCTCATGGATACACCGCTTGAAGAGCAGCAGATGTTCCAGAATGTAACGTGCAATATTGCTGCTTCAGAACATGAAATAACTGGGCCTAACACCCTCTCTATTGACTTCCTCAGCTACGTGAGTTGCATTGTTCTTTAGATATTGCTACTACCACTGTTGGTACGTTTTTTCTATATTTGAGGTAGGAATGTTCTGAGAATATATCTTGATCCAAAATGTAGGTGGAATCTGAAGTTTTAAGGCTTGAACAGCTTAAAGCGAGCAAGATGAAAGACCTCGTTCTTAAAAAGAAGACAGAACTGGAAGATCATAGGAGACGTGCTCATTTGATTGGCGAGGAAGGTTATGCAGCCGAATTTAGCGATGAGGCTATTGAGGCAGGTAAGGATCATATCCTGGGTTGTTAACTTGTGTCCATTAAAATGTATTGCAGACCAGAAAAATATGGGAACATGAGAGCGATCTCACCTTCAACCTTCTCCTACAGGAGCTGTCGATCCTGCGCTGGTGCTGGAACAAATTGAGGCTCACATTGCCACAGTGAAAGAGGAAGCTTTTAGCCGTAAGGATATTCTTGAGAAGGTTGAAAGATGGCTGAATGCATGTGAGGAGGAAGCTTGGCTGGAAGATTATAACAAAGTAGCAACGCTGGTCAACTTTATCTGCAGATCTCTGTTCTGTTTTTTGTTTACTGGATAGTAATAATTCCTTGAACATGACATGTATAGGACGACAATCGTTATAATGCCGGGAGGGGGGCCCACTTGACACTCAAAAGGGCTGAGAAAGCTCGTATTTTGGTTAACAAGATCCCAGGTAATGTTACTGTTTTAGAGCTTTCACCGATTATGTTCTGTTCATAGAATGTTATTCTATCATAGGATGCAGCCAATTTACCATTTCCATGCCTGAAGCGTAGGACTGGTAGATGTTTTGACCACAAAAATTGTAGCTTGGGAGACAGAAAGAGGAAAAGGAGTTCACATATGATGGTGTAAGTTTTCTTATCCCCGTACTCTTGGATGTTTAATTCCTTTTGGATATTTAATATTTTGCTAAATGTATTTCATGTGATATTTTCAGGTCCGCCTGCGGTCAATCCTTGAAGACTACATAATCATTCGCCAGGAGAAGAGCTAGAGAAGAAGAGGCAAAGGGTATTATTTCCGTGCACAGTATTTCTACATTGCATAAACCTTCAGTTTTAACTGGAGTTAATAGGTTGTAGTACCTTATTCTGATTTGCAGGATCAGAAGAAGATCCAGGATCAACTCAAAGCTGAGCAGGAGCGCTGTATGGATCAAAACCAAGTCCATCTAAGACTCAAGCACGAAGAAGGTGCCTAGACAATCCATGGGTGGTGCGAACCGAAGACTGTCTCTTGGTGAGCCACAACGCAAGCCCCCAAAACAGATATAATGCACTCCAAGACAGCTCGTGCTGCGAAGAAGGCTGAAGATTTGGGCGCTTTATCTCCTAGTAAGCTTCCTTTTTCCATTCATCTACATATCTATTGCAATTCTTTTCCATTCGTCTGCTAGTAAACTTCCTTTGACTTGCGTACAATTCTGATCGAACCTAGCACTTTCAGGTAGCAGAGGCTTGGACATTGCCGGTCTTCCCATCAAGAAACTATCTTTCAACGCAAGCACTCTGCGAGAGGCAGAAACACCACGCAAGCCTTTTGCCCAGATCATGCCAGGAAACAATGTCTCGTCGATGCCTGCGCGGGCCCATCTCCAACGACACAGAGGAAGAGAACAAACCCCCCAAAACATTTGCAGGGCTCAATGAAAAAACGCCGGTGATAGTGACGGCTCCTATGCAGTTGGCGGTGACACCAGCTGTGGCCACCAAGGTCATAGCCACTCCTGCAACCCTTTTCCAGGAGAAGGCAGAGTCGCCCAGCGCTGCCTGGGGACATCGAGTACTCGTTCGAAGAGAGGCGACTCGCCGTTTACCTGGCCAGGCAAGTGGCATTTTTTGTTCATTCACCTTCTCCCAGTTGCGCTAATACCCAGCTATTACTTAGTTGAAAGCTGAGCTGACTGCGATTTCTCGTCTGTGGCCAGTGTTACCTGTTGGACTGTTGGTCGATACTCGATAGTAGTGGGCCTCGGTCTGTATAGCTATATCCGGTGCATCGTCGATGACCTGTTATTGGTTATTATATGGTTTATTACTGTTATCCAAATATCTTCTCATGTTTAAGTTCCTCATCGTAAATCTTTAGGATGATCTGATTTGATCGCTAGTAATCGTCATCCTGGAATCTGTCGTAGTGTGGGTGTGTGTTCAATCTTTCAGAGCTGCAAGTGTCTGCTGCGGTGTGCCCGATATCAATCAGCATCAAGCACCTTTTGCAGAGGCCAGAGCAGCACAGAAATACAGAATTACTATAATGTCAGTGTGGGTCCAAGTCGGGTTTAAAAGGCTATGATAATGGCATTGACCTATTGCTTTCCGTATAATAGGTACCCATGCACGAACGAGCTCGGTGTCAAACTATTTGCCAAGTACAGTAGTTGTGATTTGACGGTTGTCCTGGCACAAAGCACATCACGCATGATGCACGAACGACCTGGTGCGCTGGCCACGGACTTGCTACCCGTTGCTCGGCCAGATACCGTCAGATCCACCGCCGTGTCTGTCTGTCATCTCATCCCCCAAGTCGAACAGTAGCAGTGACGAGTAGTGATTAGTGTGCAGAGATGACCAGTCATCAGTGCGCTCTATCTTTCGGTAATAACCGAACGTCGACGACCAGCCATTCCTGCTAACGACGGTGCCGGCTGGGGCCGGACTAGCGACCGCCGGGGGACACCGCGCACCCCATGAGAGGCACAACTCAGCCACGCCGGGGCCCCGGCCGCCCCCGTGGAGTCCACACGCGCATAATTCAGACGCGCACTCATGTGCTCGGCCCGGTTTATTCGCTAGCTCTAGCGCAAGTCGCAACTTGCCGCCGGCACAGCGAGGTGCGAGCCCGCGCGCAAGCAGCTTCGCGCAGCTTCGCCCGCGACATTTCTCGTTACGTTGCGGTTGGATCACGTCATGTTCAGATGCTCCAAATTCATGAGTCGCGACTTCGCGAGTCATGCGAGCTGCATGCAGTTGAGGCAGCATCCTCGAGCTCGTAGCTGGTTTCACACTTGACTGTCACTGTCAGCTAGCCCTTTCCATTACAGTACGTGCTGCAAGCTGTGCCTGGAATATGAAGGGGGGAAACATGGAAGTCCTGTCCTGAACGGGAAAAGGCGAGGTGAATGGCCTGGCCTGGCCAGCTCGTCGTGCGTGCTGCTTACTCAAAGCTGACGGACGGACTCAACCGTGTACGTACGGGACTCCGGGTCCACCGTCGTCCGTTCGCCCAAATCTAGCGCGTCAAAGGTTGGGAATGAACACCCGATCTGATCGCGAAACGAGTGAGACAATGCTTAGGAAACATAGGACTCTCAAGCACCTACACGCGCGCCCTGTTATGTTCAGTTGATATAACTTTTATAAGTCGTTTGTAGCCAAAATAAGGTAAAGCTAAAGCCAAATAACATGAGCCACGTTTCTCGGGTAACACTCATTTCTACTAGAGCACGGAAGCTATGCCATACCGACTTTTATTTTAGCCCTACTATTTCTTCATCAGTGTAGTATCTTTGATAAACGGGTTTTTACCGATTCCAGTTCCGGTTTATTTTGATTTGGTTACGTTTTTTTTTTTTTTGCCTCTCCATTAAATTTGTCCAGGCCTTACCCAAAATCCACTAGTACAATTTGGCTCTATACAAGCGGTAGGATTTTTACATCACAGGCGGTTCGGTTAGAAAACCGTCTGTGATGTCCCAGGCGGTTCAGTACGCCTGTGATGTAATAATATCACAAGCGGTTTTTGTTTAGGACCGCCTGTGGTGCTCTATCATTTTCACAAGCGGACCCTAAGACAAAACCGCCTGTGATTGTAAAAATATGAAAATACAATTTAAATATGAAAATAATTTTAATTTTTAACAGAAATATGCAAATACAATTTAAATGAATTAATATTTAATTTTTAACAATAATATGCAAATACAATTTAAATGAATTATAATAGCACACGTAGATAACTAGAGAGATTTTAAATTAATTGGCAACCACAATTCATAGTCGATCATACATGATAACAAATACAATTTGATTCATACAATTTTTCATGAACTACCATTTTTCCGCATGTATGGCTTTAAGTTCTTATCAATTTCTTTTCCACACGCTTGATTCTCTCTGGACCGTTAAAGACGAACATCTCTTCATACTTATTGTATTCCTCATCTTGGTCTCCCACATTCTCAACTCCAACAATTTTTGCTTTCCAGAAATAACTACATGCATCTTCTCATCTGCTGGATCGAGTACATAGAACACTTGTGCAACACATTCGGCGAGAACCCACGGGTCATCTTTATATCCTACTTTCTTTAAGTCTACCAGTGTGAGTCCGTAGTTATCCACTATCACCCCCACGGGATGTTGTACCCATTGGCACTTAAATAAGGGTATTTTCATGCTTGGGCCATAATCAAGTTCCCATATTTCCTCTATGAATCCAAAATATGTGGTCTTCTGTCCATGTAGGTCAAAAGCATCGATACGAACACCGCTATTTTGTGCAACACTTTTCATGTCTTTTGATTTAGTGTAGAATGTGTACCCATTGATGTCATATGCTTGCCATGATGTCACAAAACACGATGGCCCAGAAGCCAAATTCTTCATTGTTTTCTCATCCGAAGAGTCTCCGAATGGGATGTTTTTGTCCATTAACCATTCGCTGAAACGATGTTTGTGCTCCCTCATGATCCAGTCCTCTGTGCGGTTCTGATTTTCTTTACGAAGCTCATTCAGGTGTTCCTCTATGTAAGGCTCGGCTATCGTGAGATGTTGTAGTACACTACCATGAGCACAATGTACTAGCTTGTAATCCTCAACGCGAAAAGTTTTCTTGCCCATTCTCCCTCCCCATAGTTTACCCTCATGTTTAGGTACAGGCACACCTATCATTGTTCCGTCACTGATGTAATCTATACAGCTCTCAATCACTTCTTCTGTAGTGTATCCCTCCATGATTGAACCCTCTGGGTGAGCGCGATTTCGCACATAACCTTTTAATACTCCCAGGTATCGCTCCAACTGAAACATATGATGTAAATATAGTGACCCTAATATTTTTATCTGATCCACGAGATGTATGATTAGGTGTACTTGCATATCAAAAAATGATGGAGGAAAACACATTTCAAGCTTGCACATAGTCTCGATGATGTATGCCTTTAGATAGTCCAAGTCTTCTAAAGCTATTACTTTTTGTGAAACCGCATTGAAAAAGTAACACAAGCGTGTGATGACAACTTTGACATGCTCTGTTTCGAGGGCTCTTACCGCAATTGGGAGGAACACCGTCATCATCACATGGCAGTCATGAGAGTTGTAGCCAAATAGAGACAAGTCCTTCATCCTGACTAGTCTGCTGATATTGGATGAGAAACCTGTGGGCACTTTGACCCCACGCAAACATTTGCAAATTTTTGTTCTCTCCTCAACTGACAAGTTGTAGCTAGCTGGGGGGAGGTAAGGCTTCCCTTTGCCACTATCCACTGGATGAAGTTCCGGTCTGATTTGAAGATCTACTAGATCATTGCGTGATTTAAGTCCGTCTTTTGTCTTACTCGGCATGCCCAGCAAGGTTCCAATGATGCTGTCAAAAACATTTTTTGTTACATGCATCAAATCAATGCTGTGGCAAATTTCCATATCCTTCCAGTATGGGAGGTACTTGAAAATATTGATTGCTTCTTGAAAGTTGTGTAAGTTGAAGGGTCAGTTCTCTTTCTCTTTCTCCTTTGTTTTTTCCCTTTCCGAATACAACATGAATGTTCTTTACAATTTCAAAAACAAGTTTCCCACTATAAGGCTTTGGTGCACCTTCACTTTCCAGTTGATTGTTAAATTCCTCTTTCATCTTTCGGTACTTATGCTGCTTCATCAAGAACCGTCTGTGTCCCATGAACACCAACTTCTTGGATGATTTAAGGTACATGGAAGCAGTTCCATCGACGCACACTACACAACCATTCTTTCCTTTAGTCTTTTGCCCTGATAGTGTGGCGCCACCGGGAGAATCATGGATGGTAACAAATATAATTGCTCTTAAGTTGAAATACTCACGGCAATACTCATCCCATATTCTAACTCCTTCATTCCAGAGCTTTGTCATATATTCCATAAGAGGTTCTAGGAACACATCAATATCAACACCAGCTGATTTCGGACCTTGAATAAGAATAGTCAACATAATATACTTTCTTTTGTGACACAGCCATGATGGAAGGTTGTACATCGTTAAAGTCACGGGCCAGGTGCTATGTACATTTCTTTTTCACCAAATGGATTCATTCCGTCTGTACCCAAAGCAAATCTTACATTTCTGGTTTCTTTGGCAAACTCAGGATACATAAGATCGAAATTTTTCCATTGTGATGCATCAGCAGGGTGTCGAATCTGTTTGTTATTCTGCTTGCGATTTTCAGCATGCCAACGCATAAGCTCAGCCTCCCTAGGGTTTGAGAACAAACGTTTTAAGCGATCAATTACTGGAAGATACCACATCACCAAAGCTGGGTTCTTTGACTTCTTTTTCCCATCCATGTCATCAAAAGTGTCATCGTCACTTTCAGGTCCAATAGTGGATTTCTTGTTTTTATTTTTCTTCGGAAATTTTTTACACAGTCTTGATTGTAGCTCTTCTTGTATCGACTGACATTGCAAACTGGGCATCTTGATGCGTTCTCAAAATCGCCACGATACAGAATACAATGGTTCGGACATGCATGAATTTTTTGCACACCCAGAGCTATGGGAGATATAAGCTTCTTCGCTTTATAAGTGCTTGTTGGTAGTTTGTTGGGTTTTGGTAGTAATTGAGACAGAAAATTCAAAAGATCTGTGAAGCTACTATCAGACCATCCGGCGCTAGCCTTCAACTTCAGAAGTTCTAGAACTGTACGCAGTGTAGTAAACTCTTTGTCACAACCCTTTGATTCATCATATAAAGGTTCTTTTGAGGCACTTTCCAGTCCCTCCATTTTAGATAGCCCTTTCTGCGATCCCACAGAACTTAACATTTCTGGTTCCATATGGCGCAACATCTCTTCACAATCAAATTCTTCAAAATCTTGATTAGCATCCACATTATCCACTTTACCATCAACTTTAAGATCTAAAATTCCGACAACTCTCTCGTCATTACCAGGCACTTCACACGGATCCAACTCACCATGTATCGTGTAATTGTTT